>JAIGNY010004599.1:0-178228 GCA_020152595.1 Chiridota heheva
AATACAACATTTTTGAGGGAATGAATTTCTCTTGCAACCTCATTGTGAAACGTGGATCATACCACAAGCTGGTGATAGCACAGGGATAATTTATCTTCGATTTTTACAGTACATTGTTATTCCATAACGATCACGCAATTAATTCACCCTTCTCTAAACAATGCTACAGCTATTTGTAGTGACGGTTTTTCCAGGCAAAAGTTGCTGAACTCAAACTAAAAAAAATTCAAAAATGATACAACCCATAAAAACCTATCCATTAATTGTTACTATGACAACACGTGAATCTAGGGTCATTCACACAGTTTCATTTGTATCCAGGGGCCCATATACACATTGAATAATGTTATAACTTGTACTAGCCCTGTACATGCATAGGGTCAGTCAGTACAGTAGGGCATGGTTGAGTGTGAATTCGTAAATGGTCTTGTAATACTTGGCTTGCGAGTTGCAATATATTTGTCGGGATTTATAATGGATTACCAAGTATCTTAAAAGACAAAAGGACTCTGGAAAGAATAGACACAACTTTAAATAAAGGGATTATAAAGGAATGAATTTGTTGTTGTCAGGAAAATATTAGCCTGGAAAGAAGATGCAAATACATAGCATCATCCAACCTGCAGATATATTATGATTATCTATTTCTAAACATTCTCAATCGTATTTACATGTGGTGATTGAATCTGCATAAATATCACATATTTTAACAAATACATCAAAAGATACTACAAAAAACATGGTTGACACAAAAGCATTCTTTTTATCCAAATAAAACAAATTTTACCAGCTTTTGGCAATTGTTTTAAGTGATTTAGTTATTTTCAGTCCTTCCAATTTTTCATAAAATATGAATCAGACTGAAACCGCAGTTTCCCGAAACCGGTTTTAGTTACAAAACCGAAACACCGTGCAAGCCTAATCTGTGTAATGAATTAAGTTTTTAAAGAGAAATTCACTCTATTAATTTGGATCACTTTATGGTTACCAGGCAGGCATATCAACTTGTAAATTAACTTGCCCGGACATAAATATTAATTGCCCCAGGCATCCCGACAGGCTATTTGTCAAACGTTGATTTGGCAATACGGCGGGATAACAGTTTTCGGCTTCCTGTTTCTTAGTCACCGCACAGTTGTTTTCAACCATTCAAACCTCCGCAAAGAAGATTTCAAACAGCAAAGCAGGCATAAGCCTAGTACTATGGCTGTGAACATATAGGGATTTTAGTTAACATGTACACACCAAAAAAAGCGAGCGTGTATCGTTTACACGCGTTTAGTACCGTTATTTTCTAAGCGAAGTAAAAAAATTGTGCAAACAGTATGGCAAAAGTATTGACTCCATTGTCCAAATAGACGTTCAAGTTTTGCCCCCCAAATTGTAAAAAGTTTACTTCTACAGTAAAAATCATCATTTTTATGGAAAGTATGCATGGAAATTCAGTTTAGAAAGAACAGATAACTTCCTTTCAATGTCATTTAAACTCAACATCGCGTAATTTTTTTGCCTTACTGGCTACAACTTTCAAAGTTCCACTGAAAATCTTGCATACTAGGCTTATGATATCTCGCCGTAAAACATTTCAAAACTACGCCACCACCCCGGAAGTTCTAAAATATCAGTCCTCTCGAAAAAATGGCCACCATTTTTGCAAAACAACTAGAATTTCAGTTGTGTCAAAAACATGTTGTGTTTGTTTATTTTGCAATATTTTTTCTTTCTTGCAATTCTATTTGACTCATCAGGTAATGTTTACATGTAAATGTCCTGATTGTCACAATATAAATACTTTGACTGTGTTTGTTGGTCGATTTAACAGCTTGTAAAATGGGCCTTGATTGAGTGGGATTCAAAGCAATTATGGCTTAGGCCTATTGTAAGTTTCACTGTTTACTGCTTGCACATTCGCGGTGCATTTTACAAGTTAGCCTACTCAGATTTCGGCAAAATCAAAGGGCATAATATCCCCATTCATGGGTGATTACTGCGCATTTGTGATTCTCACATCTAAAAAGGATTATGCTAATCGGGTTTACAGTTTGTAAAAAGTCATTGATTGGAATTTTGTCAGCCGAATGTGTGTGTGATTTGAATCATGAATGATCATATTGATTTTCAGCGGCAAGACTGACTATACAAAACGATTACTTGCAATGAAGTATTTAGTAAACATTTACAAGGATTTGCGAGCGTGTAGCATGTACACGCTAAACAGTCACAGCTCTACCTAGTACTTCCTGTAGTACCATCGGACTGGTGCCATCCATGTTAGAATGGGTGCCATTAGTGATGGCTGGCCATCCGAGGATACTAAAAAAACCTATACCCTGCTGTACTGTTTTAAGCCTTGCCTTAAAATATAGGAAAATCTCAATCTACATCTCCGGACATGGTGAGTTTTTGCACCAAGGTGGGTGGGTGGTCAAAACATGTACATTGACACACCCGGCCTCAGTCACTAAGGTGACTGAATTTTTTTTGTAAAATGACTTAAGCCTAGGGCCTACCACAAATCAACCACCTCTGCACAAACTTAATGGGTCTGAAGTAAATTGAACCGACCCAAAGTCACTCTGGTGACTGACAATTTGGTACAATGACGCACATGTGAGTCACTTTCATATGTCAATGACTCACCTTTGACATTGCCGGGGGTAGTAGGGGTGAGTCATACAACTGACAATTGCATAAGTGCCCCTATAAATTGAGTTTTAGGTGAGCCTAGCAATAGGCCTAGGCATACGCCTAATTCATTTGTTTGGTTTCCCTACATCTTCAGAATATCTGCTGGTACCATAGTCTAATTCTATAAGACTAGTTTTGCTTAGCAGCTGTTTTATTTCTGCATCAAAATCAAATTTCAAATTGTGATTCAAAGTGTTATCAATAAAGTCACTTAGACTTAATTAGAGTGAACCTGCATAAATAATCACTTTCGGATAAATTCGCGCTACTCATTCATTAAATGTTAGTGTGCTTTCCCTTGCTTACACCTGTTCCGAAAAATTACCTGTATTTTTGCTAGGCATCTGCACGAAAATAACCAGTAGACAAAGTATTTTGAAGAAAAAATGGCATCAGTTTAATCAAATTTTCTACGTGAAAATCTGCCTGATGTCGACGTCATTGACTTCTTGACTGAACTTGGCTCCTTTTTTTTTATTCCTCTTTCCAGTGACCGGTTTGCGTTGTATGGGTAGCACAAAACTAAATAACGGTGGAAAGTATTAAACGTCTACAATCTTGGACAAATTTGTTGGGACACTCATCTGAAATTTGCACGTTATTTCAAATATTTAAATACAGCTTTTTCACTAGAAGGCTTTCAAAGGTAGAATTAGCTAAATTGCTTTAAATTCTATTGAAAACCATGATATGCAAAAAAAAATCATCATCATCGGGTTAACATTGACCATTTTACAGTATTAATCAATCTCAGGCACAATTTGCATATTTTATGCCAATTTGTGAAGGTAAACAGTGGTATCTTCTTTTGTAAATCCTTTATGTTTTAAATTTCTACACAAATTCTTTGAAGTGGTGCAACATGTTCTGATTAAGCGTTTCTGAAAACTGATTAAACTTTGATAAGACATGACATAACTCAAGAACTAGAAGTGTTTAGTCGAAGTTATGACTGTATGATAATGCGATTTAACTTCCTCTAAGCTTGTAAAAATTTGTTAATTATTACCAATTAAAAATCGACCACAATCCAAGTTTTTATTTTTAGCCCTTTAAAGGCACAATTTTATACTCCATCCTGTTTCCATTCCCTAGTAAAAAATCGACAGAATTGTGGTTAAGGTCAGTTTACTGTGCAGTTAGTTGGTTGGGTGTAATTGATCAAGTTTAAAGCAACATTTGACAAATTAAAGTTTACACAAATCATTTTTTGAAGAAAACATAGATATGAACTGCAGTGGTGTGGTGGCAGAGGCTCAGGAGCAAAGCTGCCCCCACCCCACCCCTCCCCGTGACGCGTTTTGCAAGGGTGCCGAATTCTCACAAGGGCGCCAAATATGTCCTGAGAATATATTTGTATATACTTTTTTCTTCTTAACATACAATTTGTTCCATACACAAAACAAACGTAAATGATTTCGATCAAAACTTTATTCTTCCATCATAAAAATCAAAATCATCCCTGCGATATTTCTGTATGCATGTAGTATTTTTTTTTTTTTTTTTGGTGTGTATAATCGGCACAATTTTAAGCAAAAGATGATTTGATACCAAAGTTACAACACAAATCAATAAGACTGTAAAATTTAGGGAGCTTTGCTCCCCGTGTACCTACCACGACTTCAACCCCAGATTTGACACAACATTAAGTAATGTTCTGCTGTTTAAATCGCGAGAAATGCAAGGTTTCGAGGGGCTTCGCCCCATAGATTTGACACATCTTAAAGTAATTTTCTGTTAGTAAAATCACGAGAAACGTTTGGCTTCCGGATACTTTACTCCCATGGGTCCCTAATAGGGCTTTGCTTCTAGATTTGACATAAGTTTAAGCAGTTTTCTGTTACCAAAATCACGAAAAACAGGATTTCCGGGGCCTTCGCCCTCTGACTCCTACCAGGGCTTGACCCCTAGATTGGCTCAGTTTTTAGCAATTTTTGCTACCAAAATCGTAGGACCTGGATTTGAGGCAAGAATTTAAGCAATTTTCTGTCATAGAAATCACGAGAAACGTCGGATAAGGAAGCATATGCCGGTCAAAACCTAGGAATTACGACGCGTCGTAAATGGAACTACGTCGCGTTGTAATCATATTTACTACGCGACCCAAATATTTACAACTCAACGACTATATTTAAGCTTTGGAATTACGTCGTAACGGTAAATCTACCGTTGAGTCTTAATTCGATTTACGACGCGACTTTATTTCTACAGTTTTGACGTACTAAGGAAGCATATGCCGGTCAAAACCTCGGAATTACGTCGCGATGTAATTAGAATTACGTCGCGTCGTAATTATATTTGTTATGCGACCCAAATATTTACAGCTCAACGACCATATTTAAGCCTTGGAATTACGTCGTGACGGTAAATCTACCGTTGAGTCTTAAATCGATTTAGGACGCGACTACATTTATACAGCTTTGACGGACGTTCCTTTTCTAGTTTTAAGGGTGGGTCGTAATTACGAGGCTTAAATTGCCTCGCTGGGTGGTAAATATTTGGGTCGCGTCTTTATTCGAATTAAGCCTCAACCTCATAATTAAAGTCGTAATAAATTGTCTCGTCGATTGTCACGTCGTAAATTGTATTGAATTAAAGACCCGACGTAATTCCGAGGTTTTGACCGGCAAATACTGACTGTTAAAGTCGTGATGGATTTTCACGTCCTAAATAGACTTCAGATGACCGATAAATCTAGCATGAAATCCTTCCATCAAAAAACATTGCGCGAAATTTTTCTTAGAGGTATTTTTCGGCTGGTCTACTATAGGGCCACAAAAACATTTGAAATAACAACTTAGTGTTATGCTGCAGAGGAAAACTCCCTCAGTTTTGATAGATTTGTTATTCTTTCTTAAAAACTCTTTTTCCCCATGATGGTCATAAAACTGTTAGAAATGGCGATATAAATTACTATTAAACCTGTTCCCTGCCAAAAAAATGTCTAAAAAGTTGTCACAAAATAGGAAATTTGAATTCTTCAATCATGAGACTCCAAATTTGATCTGGATCTGGATGAAATACTGCAGAAACCACTTCTGGTTACGATAGCAACTCACGAGAGAGAGAGAGACTGCGCAATGCTATGATGGCCAATTTCTGGTTTCAATCAATACAGCAATAAGGCTGACTTCAAATAAATCCACCGACTTTACTTGTACTGTAGTACTACTGCAGTGGTCATTTTTCAACACACTGGTGAAATCTTTGTAATAACCCCAAAACAGAATAAGATATGGTTTTTACACTAATTTGTTTCTGTAGTAGTACTCTATCATATGTATAAAAATTCACAGGCCAAAAAAAAATCCTTTTAAAAAAAGAGTAAAGGCGGCGATTTTGATGTCTAATTTGTCATGTGTATAAGCTCTTTGGAAGCTTTTCCTTCGTCCAAGGAAAAGGGATAAGAAAACCGATGTTAGAATGGCTGCAGCCCACTGTGGTCAACCCTGCGAGAAACAAGTCATTCCTGTCGTGAATTCCTAACTTAAACGCATGTGTTTGCCGCTAAGAATGCCGTTTTGGATGCAAGTGTGTGAAAGCAATGATGCAGTGTACTGCAATAAGTATATGTTTGTGGTGAATGTGAGACTTATTCACAGAATGCAAAAGAGAACTTGTGTTCTCTAAAATAAAATTTTTACTAAAATAATTGCCCCCACCAACCATTGATGATATGCAAGTGAGTATTTCTATAGGGCATATTTTTTGTCAAAGAATTGATATTCAAACAAAAAATTTAGTTATTCTGCATTTTCATTGGTCAATCTTTAAATTTGCCTATCTGCGAGCCTGATACAAAAAGACATTATTCCTTGAATATTCGTTAGGGCGGGTCAAATATCCATAGTTTAATTATCTCTGTTAGATAACTTACTGTATGGTTGTCATGATAATATATACTGTAATTATTATAATTTGCATAATGATTTAGGAGATAGATACAAATATGCATGGCCGGTCTCAAATGACATTTGAGATCAAGGACAACCTTCTCGTATGGTTTTAGTGGACCAAGGTGATGGAATGTAAAACTGACCATCAATGCTTTTATCGCCATTCCTAAATATCACATTTTATGGAGAAAAATACAGAAAAATGCAACATTGGTTGATCACTTATTCTCGTAATAATCGTAAAAGTTGTTTCTGCTTTTGCCGCAAAGCCATGGACCGTGGTTGCTTAAGACGCTATTGATGCAGTAGACAGGTGAACGATTTTAGCAGAAGTGTTGTTTTATAGCAACAATTGGACAAATTATCTACATAAAATGTCATTAGGCCTATATCTAGAAAGTGTCGGTCTCCATCATTCTCCTTACATGCATCTTCCTGGTCTTAAAAGTATTTGAGACCATCCATTAGCCAATGAGATTTCAGAAATTAAAGATCCCTATTCATGAATCAGGGCTTGATATAAATATCATCATCATTTTTACCAAAAATATTTACAGTAAGTAATCCATTAAAAAATATTCGCAAAAATTCACCATATTGTATGTGGTTGTCATGACAACTTAAATTCCTGATCTTATAATCATAGATCTAGAAACTGATATATATAATATTTTGTGTATATTTTTCAGTTGGATGCAATACAAATGAAAACATTGTTTTGTCGAAAAATTTGATGAGAAATTCGAATTGTCAAATAAACATTGACTTTTAAAACGGTTGCCATCATAACCAATATTTGATTAAATATATTACTTTTTGTCTTAAGATGAATGCAAAACCATTGGTCAAGTGCAATATGTCAAATGGTGCCTCTCCCATGAAAAACCTTTGATCCGATAGTTATATATTCTTTATTTTGGGATTATAGAAAACAGTATTTAAAGTTTCGACTTCATTGATAATATGCTAGAATTAGCTCAAAGTTGACAAATTGTGAGTAGGGTCTCACTTTATACCCTCCCCCGCCGTCCACCTACTGAGATCCCTTTGTAACATCATATAAGCAACAAGAATGTATCATTCTAGGTCATCTATATGAAAAACTGCATTTCAGGATTTTGAATCCATCAAAAATATGTAAGAATTAGAGTTGGAAAATCGTGGATAGTGGGGGAAGAAGGGGGTTCCTACACCCTAGCCCTACTGGTGCTATCGATGTGTAATGTAGTATCATATAAGCAACATAAATGTATAATTCTGGATCATTTATATAGTAACCTGTTTAGCCTCTAATTTTCAAATAATGGTATTAAACACAACAGCAAAAAACATTGATTTATTACAATGGTTGCCATAACAACATCTCTTTGATTAAATTCATAACTTTTTGTCTTAAGATGAATGCAAAACCAATGGTCAAGTGACAAGTAAGAGGTCAATTGTACCTCCCCGTGAAAAATCTTGGATCCGCCACTGGTTATATATGATAAATAGACCAAAATGATGAAAAATTTGAAATTAATTCTTAGGGCATGACCAGCAATTGTGCCAAATTTCACGCTTTTATCGAAAAGTGAACAATATTATGAAATTATGGCCCAAATCCGCTGGACTATAAATTGCAAGCTAGACGACAATACAGGATGTAGTTTTGGGAATGTGTGGAGAGTAAGGGCTAGTGAGTGGGTCAGTGCTGAATTGTTTAATGAAAACTAAAAGACCAATTTGTTTCCACTTTCAAGAATGGTTTAAGATGAGTGGAGGGACATCACGTCACAACACATTGTCAAGTCAGAGCCTATCTTTGTGGTTTAATGGATAGAACTAAAAGAGGTATTTCATTTTAAAAGAGTGCTAGCCAGTGGCGTAGCTAAGATTTTCATATTGAAAGGAGAGGGGGTGGGGTACTGAAATGAACCGACACGATATTTAGTGGCATGGTTGAAATGATACAGAAGATCTTTGCGCTCGAATTTTTGGCGTGGGTTCCAGGTGCCCGCTTAGTAGGGTCCAGGAAACTCGCAGAATTGACATTTGAAGGGCAAAAAAAGTATGTCATAACGCATAGTAAGAAGGTGTATTATACAAGTCAAAATTCATGTCAAAAACATCCACCCACCCACCCTTCCTTTTTCTCATTCCCTCCCTCCCTTCCTCCCTCTCTCCCTCCCCCTCCCCTTCTTCTTCTCTCTCTCTCTCTCTCTCTCTCTCTCTCTCTCTCTCTCTCTCTCTCTCTCTCTCTCTCTCTCTCTCTCTCTCTCTCTCTCTCTTTCTCTGCCGATAGATTAAATTGCATGACCGTTCAAACTGATGATGATTGCCAAAGTCCAAAATGGCTGCCACAGATGTGAAAAAGGGGACTTTTGCAGAACAAATTCAACGCAGAAAAGTCAAACTGGTGTTAATTTGGGTTAAAGTTCCCAGAATAGTATACGATCGAGGCCCTAATAATTAAATTCAGATTAAATGCATGCCCAGTTAATCTTAAAAATTGTCTGCCAGAATCCAAAATGGCTGCCATGCATGTCAAAATTTGACATTTTCTTCCTAGAATTCAAAGCCATTGTTTACATTCATACATACATTTATGACATCATCATGCATATTCATGGTCTGTTCCGATATAATAATACCAAACTTGCTGGTTGGTATGCAACTTGGCAAGCAGCCGCCTTTTCCAATTTACATTGACATCAATATGCATGATCTGACCCGGGGTAAGAAGATCATCCAGTGGTTAAACGAAAAGGGTATCAGCATCTCATATGATCGTGTTATGGAACTGGAAGAATGGCTAGCTACTTCAATTTGCCAGCGTTTTAAAGACGGTGGCGTGGTTTCTCCTACACGTCTCCGTAAAGAGCTCTTTACCATTGTAGCCTTGGAAAACCTTGACCATAAACCAAGCTCAACAACCGCAAATTCTTCCATCCTTGGAAGTGGAATGAGTCTCTTCCAATTTCCCACAAAAACTTATAATGGACAGCTTGAGCTACCTGTGCAAATTCCACTCCCTGTTGATACAAAGACGCACCAGCTTCCTGATGCCTATGCTTCTGTCCCAGCTGTAGTTCTGAATACATTTACTATCAGTGAAATCTACCAACGGTGTATGCCAGTTTAGATCTATTTTCATTTCCCCCAGGGATTCATGACCCGCCATAACACTGATGAACTGAAAGGAGAACAGGTAGCACAGTTTGCAGCGCACGCGACTGCGGTGATGGACGTCTTGGGCTCAAGTCTCGGTCAGGTCTAATTCGATTTTCACACAGTTTTGTAGACAGATACGCCGACATCGAAGCGGGAGCAGATACGCCGACATCGAAGCGGAAGCAGATACGCCGACATCGAAGCGGAAGCAGATACGCCGACATCGAACCGGAAGCAGATACGCCGACATCGAAGCGGGAGCAGATACGCCGACATCGAAGCGGAAGCAGATACGCCGACATCGAAGCGGGAGCAGATACGCCGACATCGAAGCGGAAGCAGATACGCCGACATCGAAGCGGGAGCAGATACGCCGACATCGAAGCGGGAGCAGATACGCCGACATCGAAGCGGAAGCAGATACGCCGACATCGAAGCGGAAGCAGATACGCCGACATCGAAGCGGAAGCAGATACGCCGACATCGAACCGGAAGCATTTCGTCTGCAGCTCCTACTCCATGTACTCCTCATAATGGCAGCAGTGGCAATGGTTGAATGGTGCACACTATTTTTCGGAGGGGACTTTTAGAAAGGCAGGTAGCTCATTCGACTAAGCATGCGAATAAGATGCTGGAGGTTCCCGATTCGAGTCCAACCGCGATTTAACCTGCGATTTTTACAGATATGCAGAACGATATACGCTGACGTCAAGGGCAGAAATTTGTCTTCTGCATCACACCTTCTCTCCACCCAACCTTTGTGAAAAGTGGTAAATGGTTTGGTGGAGCTCATCGTTCTTCGGTCCGGAGAGGACGTAAAGCCGTCGGTCCCGATGGTAGGAGTTTCACTGTAACCCTTGCCTGAACACTTCTCGAAAAGATCAGGGTGTTCATCCACTTGCCATCCTAGGAAAATCTTAAGTCCACACTGAAAACAAATCATTGTAACATACGTGTGCTTTTCCTGGCATATGCGTAAAAGTGAAAACAAAAACAAAAGTCGTTGGTCCCGATGGCAGGACGGTAACATCCTACTTGGTTCTCTGAACGCTATTCGAAAAGAGAAGCGTGACAACGTTACGTCACCTCCCGTCCCAGTCCAGTCAAGTTTAGGGCGCCGTTTCTAACTGCAGCTTAGGAGGATTTGACTGGCGCGTAAGGAGACGATGTAAAATTGACGTCTCTAAGTTAGAAAATAAGTCACAACCATAACAACGCGGTAACTAGGTGGGGAAAACAAATCTTAAATCCACAATCATGCATGATCAATGCATAGATATTTGGATGTGCATGTGTCCTGCCGTGGCCACTTCTCTGGAACTTTCGAGTATTGAGCAAAAAGAATAAACAAAACTCCGTTTGCTAAGCGGGCAGGTAGGGGCAATTTTTGTTTACAATCTTGTCGTCACTCAATCTGTGTGTGCAGAAATTTGTTTTGTGCAGTAAATTGCATTGACTGCATAAGCGCGCGCCGCTAGATAGCTAGCCCTAAGTTAGAGAGCGTAAGCCTTGTTGAGCATGAGCGTATTTTCACAACTTACATTTATTACTTGGAAATTTTACCTTTAGCTGTAGATTTTTTACCCTCACGTGGATATACATTATTTTGTTTACTTGTCTGAAGGTTATCTGTGCTTTTTTATTCTTTAAATGTTCATTATTGTTTAGTTTAGTGCATTTTCCGTGTTTGTTAACCTGATAATGTTAGTGTTTACATTAGTGAACCTAATGTTATTTAGCCTTAGCCTACACACTATTTGTATTTACTATCATTTCCGCGTTTTTTTTTTTTTTTGGTGATCGGAAGTTAAGACCAATTTGAGTTCTGAGTAAGTTTAACGTTGCCTTCTTACATCATTTCATTCATTTTCAATTCCTTATCTTCCTATTACAGTATTAGTGTCCATTGCAGCCTTTAGTTGTTGTTTTTCCTATTGTCAAGTAAAGGGCCTATATCATTAGGTAGTAACGTTAGGCCTAGGCCTAAATTATTTGTTTATTAGATTCGTCAATCATGTTTATTCTAAATCACAACCTCCTTTTCCCTGTGTTGTTCTTAATAACATACTCTAGAGCTTCCGACTCTCTGAACTCCTCACGTTCATCACAACCCCACGTGTCTCAGGCCTCAAATTTGCCTCTAAATGCCCCACAAACTGGCTACCTTGTCTTGTTTGGTCTGAATGATTATTCAAATCACACACTCACAACTTATCTATGTATTGATGGGCAATTACATTCGTACAGATCAAGTTGGAAATTGTCAAAATTCAAATCACACAAGAGAAAATTACTCCTCTTATTTCTTACCCTTTCTGGTGATATCGAAAGCAATCCTGGACCCTTCCCAAAATTTCCTTGCAAACAATGCAACAAATCTGTCAAAATTAACCAGAGAGGTATTTGTTGCGATGACTGTGACTCTTGGGTTCATAGTAAGTGTGCAGGCATTAGTAATGCAACTTACAAAACCCTTGCATCATCGACCGATGATTGGTTTTATTCGGAATGTTTGGCTCCTTGTGGCACGTGTGGACTCCAGTGTAGGAGATCTGATAAAGCAGTACAGGGTGGCAATTGTGATCAATGGATCCACACTAAGTGGTGCAGCATTGATGACTCAAAGTACAGCCGCCTCATGCATTCTAGCTGTACCTGAATATGTGATACTTGTGACTTCATGAACTTCTCCGATTTTTCTTCTCAACTAACAATTCCATTAACTGTACTAACTCATATGAGGCACTTCAAAGTTATTCTCCCGGCCTTGACTCAGGGTCCAACCACCATCCCAATGTCAAATTGAAAACTAATCCAAAAAAGGTGAAAAGGAAGGTTCTAAAATGTCTTGTTATCAACTATCAAAGTGTTCGAAACAAGAAAGCCTCCACTGAAAGTCTTAATAAAGACAAAGACCCAGATGTCATTACTGACACTGAAACCTGGCTAAATTCCGAAATCAGCAACTCTGAAATTTTGCCGACAACTACACAGTCATTCGCAAAGATAGAAGTACAAATGGTTATGGTGGTGTATTACAGGCAATACAAAATGACCTGATTTTCACTGAGCTCACTAAACTAGACTGACTGTGAGATCATCTGGAACAATTTCCTAAGGAAAACAGCATGTATATAGGAACTTTTTACAGGCCCAGTCACAATGACCTTACTAGCCTTCTTGAGTCGAGAAAATCACTACAAAAGTTAGGGGAAAATGCTGACCAAAAAATGTTATTCTTGCTGATGATTTCAACCAACCTAACAATGACTGGAGCAAAAACATTATTTCAGGCACAAACGCTTCCTCCGAAGCAGCCAAAATGCTTCTTGAAGTGGCCGATTCATTCAACCTCACTCATATGGTGCAGTCACCTACCAGAGATAACAACATTCTTGATCTTGTGTTTACTAACAACTAAGCTGTTAACTCAGCTAACGCCAAGTGACAATGATATTTTTAAACTGACCCTAAACATCTCCCCTCCTCATAAAAAGTTGCCTAAGCGTAAAATCGATTTAAGGAAAAAAGCTAACACAGAACGCATAAAAGAAGATCTGTCTAAACTTAAACTGCGATATTATTCTAAAATCAATAGCTCATTCATTAATGTTGATGAAAAATGGAATTTCTTTGAAAAGGAATTAAACTGATTATTGAAAAAATACACCTCACAAATTCAACTCAACCAAACTAAATCTACCTTGGTTCACCTATATCCAAACCGTCTCTGCAAGAAAAAACATGTCAAGAAAGCTAAGAAAACTCAACAAAACCATGACTGGAATACATATAAAAGTATTAGGAAATCTGTCCGTAAAAACATCAAAGAAGCTAAAAACAATTTCATCTGTAATAAACTTAAAAACACCCTAACTGAAAACCCTAAGGCATTTTGGTCCTACATAAAAAGACTTAAAAAGTAATTTCGTGGGTGTGTCAGACCTTATAAGCAACGGTAAACGTTGTAGTGACAGTATGACTAAAGCTAACATTCTAAACAACCAGTTTTACAGCGTTTTCACAGAAGAAGATACCTCTCAAATCCCTGTAACTAAACCACTCACCACCAACAAAATAAACCAACCTATAATCACTCCAGAAGGTGTCAAAAGGCAACTGCAAAACCTAAACCCAAACAAAGCCTCAGGTCCCGACCATATACCACCATGGTTCTTAAAAACACTGGCGGAAGACCTTTATGAAATCCTAACTGATCTCTTCCAAACCTCTGTAGATAACGGTACTATCCCAAAAAGCAAACATATGTAGCGTTTTTAAAAAAGGTGATAAACAACACTTAGCTAATTACAGACCAGTCTCTCTTACCTGCGTGTGTAGTCAAATCCTTGAGCATATAATCCACTCACATGTGATGCAATTCCTTGATGAGCATAATATCTTAACTAATTTCCAACATGGCTTTCGAGCAAAAAGAGCAACTGAAACAACTTCTCTTAACATTAAATGATATTTCTAAACAAATTGACCAAACCAGTACCATCTCTATGGTTATACTCGACTTCTCAAAAGCGTTCGATAAAGTCCCACACCAAGGTCTGTTATCCAAACTTTCCGCAATATGGCATTGATGGAAATCCACTGGCCTGGTTTGCGTCCTTCTCAGCAACCGCATTCAGCGTGTTGTCTGTGATGGCGAAATCTCAAATCCTAAACAGTTTTTATCTGGTGTACCACAAGGTACCGTTTTAGGTCCTTTACTCTTCCTTTTATATATCAATGACATCCCTGATAATATAAACAGCACGGTTAGACTGTTTGCTGATGATTGTCTTATGCATATAACAACTCATAAACCCTCTGGCCAATAAATCCTCCAAGATGATCTAAATAAACTTAAACAATGGCAAAATAAATGGCAAATGAATTCCAACCCCTCTAAATGCTACATCCTCTCAATATCTCCTACAAAAATACTATAAATCACCAGTTTATACCTTATGCAACAAGCCGCTAAAACATGTCAACTCCCACCCGTACCCAGGTGTTGAAATTGATAATAAACTCAGATAGGATAAACATATACACAACATCACCAACAAAGCAAACTCTGTACTTGGCCTATTAAGACGTAACCTCTCAAACTGTCCCTCTGACGTTAAAACCACTGCATATAAAGCTCTAGTTAGGCCAGTACTTGAGTATGCATTAGCAGTTTGGGACCCCCATCACCCGTGCGATGTAGATAAGCTTCAATCAATTCAACAGAGAGCAGCCAGGTTCTGTATGGCAGACTACTCTTATAAATCCAGTGTCACTAGCATGCTTCATAAATTAGATTGGCCCCTGCTAATAACAAGAAGAAGGAACACCTGTCTAAAAATGCTATATAAAATCAATAACAGTCTTGTCGCCATTGATAATGATAACCTGATCCCAAACGCAAGAATTAATACAAGAAATAACCATGATCAGAATGTCCACGTTCCTTATGCTAAAAAGAATGTTTTTAAATACTCCTTCTTTTCTCAAACACCAAGAGATTGGAATGCTTTACCATCAAACATTGTACAGTACATGCACCAAGTTTCAAAGCTAAACTTGCTAAGCTTGTTAATTTTGTGTTCTTTTTTCTTTTCTCTTTTTTGTCTCATACTTTTGCTACGCTCGGTTGGCGTTTATGTCCTCTAGAAGTATTTTTGCCGACTTAACCTATTCAGATTCAGCTGTACTGTACCAGTACCGCGTAGGATTTTTGCCACTTGGTACACCCATTTTGTTGCTAGGAAAATTCGTGCGGTGATTGGTTAAAAAAGCTGTCAATCATCTAATCTAGAGCGGTTAAATGTCATATTGCGCGTTATAAGAAACGACACGAAACTTTACTGTATGTCTGTATGTATAGTGGTTGATCCATGTGGCTCATGTAGCTTTGGAATTCACAGTATTTCAAAGGCATATATCTTGATGAAATGCAAGTCGCAAAATACATATTTTGATATTCAAAGCAGACATTGATCAGTTGATTGGTAGGAATTATTAACCCTATTTTCACACCTTCATGGGAATTTCTAGTGTATAATAAGAGTTTTCGTATTAGGTTTTCACGCTCCACATGAAATATTCAAAAGTTGATACAGGTTCATGGAAATATTTAATACTTTGTCTTTTATTGTGATCCATTGAGTTGCTTACTCTGTTTGTATTTTGGGGTCGAAGAGTGGAGCCATGTATTTCAGAATCACTGTGTTATCTTTTTTAATGTGTAACACAGACAATATTACTGCATGAGCTAAATTCCATTAAAATTGTTTAAAAATCGTAAAGTAGCTACAAATTTAATCAAAATCAGCTTGAAATTGACCATACAGGTTACAGTTCATCACCATGCAACGTTGATGCTAATTTGTAATATATTATAAGTGGTTTATTTTCTTAGGTAAATCCTCTTGGTTTTGAATCGTTTATTGTAATTCTACCAAGTGGCACAGTAAATTTCTGACCAAAACTATTTTAGTCTGTACAATACCCTCATTCTGATTTTAACAGGAATGAATTTTTCCCATTATTTTCAATGACTGAGATTTAGGAAAGAAATGAAAAGACTTTTAAGTTGTCTGCCCCGTTATATACTACAAACTTATAATTTATTAAAACCTTATCAAAGTTTGATCAGCCACAACTTAAGAACTCAAACTTCTATTTTAAAAATTCAAAAACTGACCTGCAGGCTTAGATTTTAAAACTTACATTTTGGTAATGGATAAATTGCGAGGAAAGAAGCGAAGCGTTTTTCTGGTGTTATATAATATAATTTGTGAGAGAAATTTAAGCTGCAAAACGACATTTGTACCTCCAAAAAGAAATAAACGATCATGCATTCATTACAGAGAGGTTCACCCAGCCGGTAATTCTGTGACCATACGGAATACATACATGTGGCCTAGCCCACTCTCCCAGTTCCTAATATTAACTGACAAAGAAAATGTATAAACTGTTAAGAGGGACACAAAATACACCTTTTTACCACAACAGTTTGCAAATTATTGGGGACCATGACCTGTTCCGGTTCCTACGGCCCTGTGGAATATGATAGCTACTGATTACGTATTTCAATAAGACCTAAGATATACCTACTTACTTGATATACTCAGGGGCGTCTCGAGCATTAACATATTAGTGGGAGAAAGGGAGGTGGGGGGGGGGAGAAGTCAACTAAATTTGCCCGATTTTTTTCAAAATGCCTCAAATTGAGGTATCATGGCTGTCACATATGTACTAATTTGTTGTACAAGTTATGTATTTTGAAGGGTTCGGAATGGGGCATAAGGTTGAGGAGCAGGGCTGAAAGCTCTTTTGATCTACTTTTATATTTGTTATTACTGTTATTATTTATTATTAGTAGTAGTAGTAGTATTATTATTATTATTATTATTATTATTATTATTATCATTATCATTATTATTATTATTATCATTATTTTTATTATTATTATCATTATCATTATTATTACTATTATTATCAATTTTTTGTTTTTTGCTTTTCAAAATTTGCAGTCAAGAATTTCGAATAAAATGTTAGATTATGATTCGAATAAAAATGAATAATAACCAGAGGCGGATCCAGAGGGCGGGGTATACACCCTCCTTTGGCAGCACCTTGCCGCAATTTTCCATAAAGATGTGCCTTCATCCGATGCTCACCAAATAAAAACGATATTTTAAGTCTATAGAATTTGATATTCTATAAATAAAATTCAGACCGCAGAAATCTATTAAATATATGTGATTCTCCCTTCAATTTGAGCTATTCCAAAGCCAAACAGATTCCGGAGCTTCACCCATTGACCCTTCGTGGAAAGTTGCGTATCCAGCTTCCGGTGCTACAGGAGAAAAGTGCCCTAAAATATGAATGCATCTTCTGAATTCTGGCTAAACGAAAAATAATAACTGGTTCAGCTGTTGAACAAAGTGAATCACTGCAAGTTTGATACAATGGACGATTTGTAAACAAATATGGACAATTTTGACCACATTTAATCCAGTTATAAACAAAATTTGGAAAATTCTAAACCAAATTTTTGCGGTTTTCAACCAAAATACAATAGATCAAGCTCTATTTTATACCTACTTTTGTTCTCCCTTTATACCAATCAGTCCTCCGACAAGTGCATAACTGAAATGCCGCACTCATATCCAAAAATAACAAAATAATCGTTGTTTGTCCATGTTTAACAAAATATCACTGAACTTTCATCAAGGCAGTCTGTGTGGAGTAGTTTTTATCTCATCATCCACATATACATACATATATGTGGGGATGAAATATTGTAGTCACTTTGCTATATAGACAAAGAACTGCCTGTACACTACATGGCCATATTAGGGGACTGGTGGGGCCCACCAGGGTCTCATATGTTGACCTCATATTAGGGGTTAGGGGTCAAAACTTTGTGGAACGGGACAAAATGTTGTGATTTTTGCATCTGTTCGTGTGTGTGGGTGAGGGTGTGTGTGTGTGTGTGTGTGTGTGTTGGGTGTGTGTGTGCGCGTGCGCGTATTCAACAATTAATTTTTGTCGCTTATAACTTGAAAATATAATACACACACATGAACCAAAATTGGTGGACGGGCCCCTGGCCCGGAATTTTTGTCTCAAAGGTTTTGGGGTATAAAGGTCAAGTCAAATGGGACAAGTTTTTGAAGAAATTACTTGATATCTTTACAAATTGCATAGGTGGGTAGGGTGTAACATTCTAACAAAACTTAAGAATAATTGGAGGTCAAAGGTCATGGGTCAAAAATCAAATAAGTGCTTTTTATGCACAATTTTACGGATTCTTCAACTCAAAAAGTACTATACCAACCATATCTTGTACCATGACACCTTGCTACATGAATTTGTGTCCCGTATAGAATCTGGGGTCAAACATTCAAAGGTCATAGGGCTATTGACTTTTTTTCTCTCACCATTTCCCCCTATTGTAATGGAATGGTAAGTGAGCATAAATGGTGTTATACAGTAGAGTACGATAAATGTGAAAAATTTCAGAAGTTATATCACTATTTAGGGTCAAGGGTCAGAGGTCAGATGTCAAACATGTAATTTTAGGGGGTTAATTATGTACTAATTTGTACAATTTTTGTAGCACTTTAAATTCCGAAAGTGCAAGACCTATGCCAACTTTATGTTGTGCCATGACACCTTGGTACATAAATTTGTGTTCCGTATAGACTCTGGAATCAAAATGTCAAAGGTCACAGAGCTATTAACCGTTTCGCCATATCCCCTATGGTGATCGATGGAATGGTAAGTGTGACGTGAGCATGAATGGTGTCATACAGTAGGGTACGATAAATGTGAACAATTTCAGACGTTATTTCACTGATTAGGGTCAGAGGTCAGATGTCAAATATGTGATTTTAGGGGGTAATTATATACTAATTTGTACAATTTTCTACCACTTTAAATTCCGAAAGTGCAAGACCTATACCAACCATATGTGGCTTCGATTGTAGGTATTGGTGTGTGGGGTGGGGGCGTTTTGTACTACCAATTTGTTATCATTTTTGTTTTGTAATTTGGGAGTGTTGTACTCAGTTAAGCTCACCAGAGTTTTTATACAACACTTCCTTTCACAACCATATATATTCTTCTGTATATACATATTTTGTAAGTTTCATAATATAATTATAAATAAAACTCTTCTGTAATTATATGTAATAATCTTGTGAAAAAAACAAATAAATGAAATGAAATGAAATATGTTGTACCATGATACCTTGGTACATGAAGTTGTGTCTCGTAGACTCTGGGGTCAAAATGTCAAAGAGTTATTGACTTCTTTTCACCATTATTCCCTCAAGTTAGGGAATTATAAGTGTGGCGTGAGCATGAATGGTGTCATACAGTAGGGTGTGATCAATGTGAACAATTTTAGAACTTATTTCAGGGATAGGGATCAAGGGTCAGAGATCAGAGGCCAAATATGTGATTTTTATGTACTAATTTGTACATTTTTGTGACATTTTAAACTAAAAAAATACAAGATCTATACCAAGTATATAGATCTATATAGATATAGATCAAGATCTATATCTATACATATCATGTTGTACCATGATACTTTGGTACAAGAATTTGTGTCCCCGTAGACTCTGGGGTCAAAAGGTCAATGGTCTGTTTGTATTTCCATGGGCAGTACAATCGATCAACATGCCTAAAGAAAGATAGCCATGCCTGTCGCATAGGCAGTGCACTCCATCAAAAGTCCACAGGCTGCGGAACCGGGGGTGCAGGGGGCAAGAATAAAATGTTGCTTAAATATATTTACGTTCCCTTATTATGAATGATCTTTTATTACCAGATTGAAGAAATAACACAAACATCACGGAAAATACCCAAAATTTCGCTCGCGGAGCGCCTTTAATTTGAGTTCTAGAAAAAAAAAAAACATGCAATGGGACATTTGCCACTGATTTGCTGAAGACTAGGTGTGAATTTGGGCCATCTGGTCTAATTTATGCTAAAAATAGTTGCATATGGTATTCTCAGCAGCAAAAAAATGATGACTTCCATAAGGACCCTTTTGCTTTTCACATCATTTTAAACATTAAGTGTAAATTCATAAATCATACAATGGCTAATCATGATGTATAAGTCTAAATCTTTCCGATTTCAAGACCTTTAACCTATACATTTTCAATTCAGCAATTATTGTTGTAGATTTCAATAAAATTATCATATTTTACCAAATTTTGGACCAAAATATCTTGAATTGTTGAAGCTGTAAATAAAAAAAAAGAAGGGAAAATTTGTCACCAGTAATGTTCGAACCTATAAAAGTTTAGAAATTTTCCGAAGGGCAGAGGAGGGAGAAGGATAAGGGGGGGATATATCTATATGGACCGCATAAAGCTATATTGCTGCGATACATGCTAGGAAATACGATAGTTGGAAAGTGCCCTTCAGATTTTGTGCCCCCCCCACACTTTCAAACATCTTTCGCCGCCTCTGCAAAAGTCACAGAGCTACAGTGACAACTGGTAGCCATTTCTCCCACTATGCTGTACGTTCAAGGTGATGAAATCAACTCCGTGGATTGCTTTCTTGTTACTTTTGCAGTCACTAAATTTTCCGACTCATAGCATATTTGTATTGGTAGATCCCGCTACTAGCTGACTAACATTTTACTCACTGAATTTCACCAAGGGGCAAGTTGACCCCTTGACCCCCACTTGCTACGCCACTGGCATTACCTTACGTATATAACTGTTTTTATAACTTATTCGCATAGGCGTATGGGCATGTGTCTTATATGGGGAGGAGAGGGGGGCAACACGACTTTTACCCAAATTTTGGTATGGGTTAAATTGCTCAAATGTTGGATTTTTTTCAAAAATTTCCCTGATTAATCAAACACATGTCACCATCCCCCCTTCCCAATAATGAAAGTCTAACGAAGTGGTTTTGAAGAGTAAGATTCCATGATTTCTTTTTTCCTGAAAATCATCCATTCTCGGGAAATATCATTCAAATTTTGAAAAATTTACATCAACTTTCGCAATTTCCTTCATATTCCGGATTTTTTTCTTCCCCATTTTCGAGAAGTTTTTAACAATTGTCGGGAAATTTCATTCAATTTTCGTAAAATACCCTTCATTTCGTGAAAATTGCTTCAATTGTCTTGAAATTTGCTTCAATTTTCATGCAATTTGCTTTAATTGTCGGACAATTTCCTTCATTATTGAAAAATTTGCTTCAATTTTCAAAAAGTTATCATTCATTTTCGTAAAATATGCTACAATTATTAGTGCAATTTCCTTCATTTTCGGGAAAATTTCTTCATCTTTCGAAAAGTTCTCTTCAATGTTTTGTAAATTTCCTTCAGTTTGTGTAAAATTTCCTTTATTTTCATGAAATTTGCATGAATTTTAATCAAATTTCGTTCATTTTTCTTAAATTTACGAGAAGTTATCAATAATTTGTTATCAATCCACCCTTCAGCCCTTCTTCCCGAAAAACGCTGCTGCTGTCTGAAAGATTGTCGATTTTTCGAAACTGGGGTGCAATTTCACCCCTTGCCCCCTCCCCCACCCCTCCCCATCCCGCTCCGTTTTATACGTCTATGCTTATTTGGAAGGCATCGTGCGTTGCAAACAGGCGCGACTTACATCAGCCTATGATAAAGCCTTGCCATTATCCATTTCTCCCTGCAGTGTCTATAATGTGTAATTATATGCTTTCAAATATGGCCTTTTACCAGATTGTGCGCACCTTTCAAGAGTGAGTTATCTTTGATTTGCATGGAGTTCGGACTGCATATCCATGGGGCAATCTAATGGGACCCCTTGTACATAAAATAATGTGTATATCTATTATTTACCGAATGTAATTGATTTTGGACTAGAAAATTCCCCATACACGTTTTTAAGCTGAGGGTGGATAGAAAGTGGGGATTTCAGAGCTTTCCGATCCTCTGGTCTTTTTTCAAAATTTGTAAATTTTTCAAAATTGTTGTCCTAAATGTTCCGATTTTGACTGTTCGACTGGATGTTTGATCTAAAATATTCAAATTCTCTCTAGCTTTGGTCCTATTAAATACTCCGATATAAGTGCATATAATCCAAAATTTCCCAATTGTTTCGAAATTTGGTTGTAAATCTCCCAATATACGGGTTAAGGATTTTATTCAAAAAAATTCCAATCCAAAAAGAGCCACCAGCAATTTTCGAACTGATCAAATTTTCTCAATTTCAGTTGAGGTGGGGATTGGGAATAGCCCTTTCAGATAGCCATACTGCCGTACATGCTTACAAAATAACTTAAGGGCTCCCGTAAAATGCTGTATCCCCAGTAACAATAGTTATTCTGCTGCCCTTGGTGTAAATAAGTCCGATTTTTTTTTTTACATTGTTACGTCATGAATATTTTGCGCGCGTTTCTTTCATTTTAAAGGTTGTGTTTTGCGTACCGCGTTGTTGTGCGTGTTGTCGTGCGTCTTGCTGTGCGTGGATTTTGTTGTCGCGTGTGAGTTGCGTTGCGCGGTGTTTTTTTGATATAAATTTTGTTGATATCAATTTGTTTTTTATTCTAAATCTGTTTCTAGAATTGAATCGCAATATTGATTGACGTGACTGAATGTGAGGTCTTTGTTTTTATCATTATTTTCCATTGATTGGCCAAAAATTTCATTCACCAGATTACAGATACCGATAACAGTGAAAAGATTAACAGATTAAAAGATCTGATTAAAGGATTAACGAATTCGATGTCAGAATAAAGTTTTTGTCGAATCAAACTTTAGATCTGCGTTTCTTTAATTTTTTTGGCTGGCGCCCTCGAAATAAATCTAAGAGATTTATACAGTGAATGAAATTTGGAACTAGGCATACCTGATTACGAAGATGTCGACTGACCAAGGGGATATGGCGGAAAAGACTGGTATTAAGCCGGAGAAACAAGAAAGGAGCACTAACACGAACATTGAACTCAGTTACGACTCTGATTAAAGAGGATGCAGGCATAGATGCCGTCAGGGAACTATTTGAAAAATCGAAAACGAAACTTAGAAGCAGTAGAAGTGGCTCATCAAGCATTAGTGGAGAATCTAGAAGACGAGGAGAGGTTCAAATCAGCAGAAGAATGGATGGAAAACACCAAAAGCAGATTCCTATCGGTAATAATCAACGTCTAAAGGTGTCAGGTCCAAATCGATTATTAAGGTAACCGAAGATAACTCTGGTGGCGACGTCAAAACAGTCGAAAACATTAATAATATGAACAATAATGAGAACAGTAATGATACGAATTGAAGTCAAGTCCGTACCAGTAAGCGTGACGTCTTTCGCCCTATACTACGTATAGGCCAAAGGCCGAGAGACGAAATTTCTGTACAACTATGCGACCAGTGGACAGTGCATGCGTAACGAGCCGAATGACTGAGTGATAGCGTACCGGCTGGGCCGGGCGGAGAAAACGACAAGACACGATAGAGAGCGATTTGTTTTAAATATTTTTTCATTCCACTGAAATGTGCTGTTTTAACATTTCCGTTTAGATTAAATGGCGTTGTGCAGACATGAAAACCAGCCAAGTTTATTTTTAAGATTTTTTGGAGGACGGGAACCATTATCATTAAGAACAAAAGTCATAAATTACAGAATTAACGTTGAATCATGCATTTTATTACTAACTTAACTTGCGTTGTTTCAGTTCCTGCAAGATAATTTAAGATTTCACCATAGAATAGGTCTGTTTATACTCAGTATACATGGGTTTTGGCGTAAGTATAAAGAAATTGAATCGATTTTTGCCAAATCTCAAACATACCGCATCGCTGGTCCTAACAAATTTCGAGTTAGGCCAGGGTTAACGTTAGACGTACTGTACTGAGAATATTTTCACCACAGGAGGGGAGAGGGGAGGGGTGGGAAGGGGGTCGTAGGCCTAGCTTATGGCCTACTAGGCCTAGGTTATATGTCAATTGATACAAAATGAAAACTTTTTGGTTTAAGTGGAATAATTTAATTAAACAAATAAATTGTTACTGTTAGGGTTATTTCAAAATCTCTAAAGAAAATTCTTGAAAGGTATTCCAATTGAATTATGAAGGGAGACTAAGAAGTCATAAATATTGTTCATCTTAGCTTAGGCCTACACTGACTATCAATTCTGTCCTGAAGTTAACTAGATTTACCCTGCAAATTTATCTGCCTAGTGCCACCCTGTCCCCGTCTAAAACTTAAATTATTTGTATGTTTTAACAAGGAATTTAAAAGTAACTTGAAAAATAATTAAATAAGAAAAAGAAACATTAGCATTAATACCATCTGCATTTACTATACTTTCATCAGCTTCACATTACAAAGTTTGCTGATTTTAGGTAAAGGAAACAGTCAGTGCACCACAATAAAGTTCACTTCATAAATCATTTGCGAAGTAATTACTGAAAGAGAGTGCATACTTCTTAATAAATTTGCTATTGAGAATTAATTACCTCAGCATGGAATGACAAGTTAATACAATTTAAGTTTTTTAATGTCATGGTTGTAAGCAAGTTACTGTCAGGAACCCTGTAATTACAACCCACAGCAATGTTTTCGTTTTCAGAGTGGAAAAATATTGTTAATGCATATTTCACTTGTTTAAATGTTTGTTAGACTATTATTATGAGATAGCCAATGACTTTTATTAAGCAAAGTATAAATATATTGCTTTAGAGCAAAAACTTTTCATGGGTTGCCATTAAGCCAACTCTTAAAATAAAGATATTTTTCAGTGTTTTACATTAAATATTAACAGCTATTTTATAGTTCTTTTCGAAAAGATGTTCAAGAACAAATATTGAAAGTATTTGACACATTGAAAGATGAACAGCACTTAAATCAGAGAACCTTTAATTAATATTGCACATTTTGTCATTCTGACAATAGCTTAATTTAGTGAATACAATCACTTCAGTAACTTAAGTTTAACTTGTTAATTGAAAACTGATTTAGGCCTGCAGCTATTGAAACAAATATGTTGTAAGTGAATAATTTACACTTCCTATAAAATAATAGTTCATTTATACAAGGAGTTGCCAGTAGAAAATAGCAACTCTCTGATTTATATCATTATGATATATTCAAGATTATAAAGAAATAAGTGTAACTTTGTTTCCATATGGCTCCAAACTTTACGGGTCAAGATGCCAAATGAGTGTCAATGGTGACAGAAAGATTTTTGCTGACAAGCATATGATATAGACTTTGATACTGAAATTTTTTTTGGGTATTATTATGACATCAATCTCGGCCTAGATGTTTCTCAATTAATTTTCTTTTTACCGGTAGGCCTATAAAATCTGCTTGATATTGTAGTTCAACTTCAAAACAATTGAATAAATAAAACAACCCCAATGTAAATCAGCTGTTAAGCTTTGCCTAAACATAATGCTATACATGTTCTGATTTTGATTTGATTTACAATTTCACGAATATTTGTATACCTTTAGATATATCAGCCTATTATTTTTCAAATTTTTTGCATTTAAACAACCTGTAAAATCTTAAGGTTATTCTTTACATTGTTTTATGTTGGATGATAAGTTGTAATGTTGTGTATAGTATACAAACTCAATCCAATGGGTCATACATAGACATACAATATGTGATATAGAGACTGCCAATAGGTGTACGTTTGCATAGGCATTTTTATTAGGAATAAAGCAAGTTTTATTAACTATTTCTAAACAATAATAACAAGTTTTCAAAGTTGTTGCCTGCATTAAGATTTACAACTTACTTTAAAAATAAAGGTTGATGGCCACTGTTATCAAAACATATAAAAGCCACAACATAGTGCATTTGTTGTGCATGGGTTTTTTTTTTTTTATGAATGTATTTTAGTTTAAATCAGTATGTATTTTGGCAATCATGTCTGGTTTTTTGCAGAAAAAGGCCAGACTGAAAAAATTGTTTGAGTGGAGTAACCCTTCTTGTTTTAACAATGTGCATAGGTAGGTAGGCAACATTTTTTGTAAAGGATGGCCTAATCTCTACAAGAATTATATTATGAGATATACATTCCGTATTTGACTGAATATAATTACTGAAGGGTAACATTATAATGCCTATGTAATAAACATGTATGTATTTACATGTCTATTTATAAACAGGGTTTTGCATGTAGACTTGAGTTTTGATAATATTCTATGAAGATTATTTCAGGTCAGATTAATTTTTACAGACATGATAATGTTTTCTGCAGATGTTCACCATGTTTGAAAAATTTTTTACTCTATTTTCATTTGGTTATTCTTTGTGAAGGCAAATTGACCTATTGAAGGTATATGTACTTTTAATTTGCTCATATGCATTATTGTGCATTTCTTACAGCTATTATTCAACACAAACAAACATAGGCTTTTGATATGACACACTTTACATATTACTAGCCTATATTATTTTTTCTATATTACAGTTGTATAACAGCCTAACAGGTAACTATAGTGTAAAGCAATACCTCATACTTGTGGTTAAATGTGATGGATAATATCTACTGGACAGCTAAAGATATTAATTAGACATCTGAAGAAAACATCCAGTAAACATCTGAAGTAGATAAGAGTGACAAGTTTTTCAGGTTTAAAAAGGTGTCAGATAGACATCTGAGATAGATGCATATAAGAGTAGGAAATATTTGTCAGGCTTGACCACCATTTCTTAGTATGTCAGTATGTGAAAAGAAATATACTGGGCATAATTCAATTTGTATGTCTTTATCTCATTTGCAGCTTAAAGGTATATGGTTGTGTATAGGCAAAAATAAGTAAATTATTCAAAATATTAACCATTATAGTAGCAAAACATTTCATCCAATTCGGTTAAACATTGGTTAATTATCAGTCCTCAATTTGCATACTTTATGCAAATTTTGTGATAAAACCTACTACAGGCCAGGACGACCTTGACTTTTTCTTTAGTAAATCCTTTGTTACTTAAATGTCTTCATAATTTATTAAAGTGGTGCTTAAAATGAAAATTTGAGTATAATATTTTAGTGCTTAGAACTAAGAGTACTAACTTAGGACATGTAGTGCAGTGATTATCAAGATATGAAGCTTTTTTTGCCCAAAAGTGGGATAAATAAACTAGGTCAAATTTTTTGGCTCCCTCTTCTGATTGAAATGTGAACAGCTTTAATGGTTTTAAGATTTAGCGAACAGTTGTAGGATACGAGGTAAAAAATCATAAAGCAAATAAAATTCATAAAGAAAAAGAAAATGCCTTAGGCTTAGCTGCAATAATTTCGGGGACCACTATCCGACTATGCTACTCATACAGTCATAGTATAATATTTTAGTGCTAAGAACTAAGAGTACTAGCTTAGGACATGTAGTGCAGTGATTATCAATATATGAAGCTTTTTTTGCCCAAAAAGTGGGATTAATAACACTAGGTCAAATATGTTTGCTCCCTCTTCTGATTGAAATGTGACCAGCTTTAATGGTTTTAAGATTTAGCGAACAGTTGTAGGATACGAGGTAAAAAATCATAAAGCAAAATCAAAATTCATAAAGAAAAAGAAAATGCCTTAGGCTTAGCTGCAATAATTTCGGGGCCCACTATCCGACTATGCTACTCATACATTTATAGGCCTAACGTTGGTACTAACGTGAGTAGCATTAGGCATAGGCCTATATCGCCTTGTTGCAAAGTTAATTTCCTGGACAGACGTATCAAGATAGGCCTACAGCTAAGGTTAAAAACCTTTATTTAAGCATTTAATCAATAATCATAGAATAATAACCGACGTCAATGAGGTTTCATTGCGATTGATGACTGATTTGGAATGGTTTTGCCGGAATGGGTAGTTCTGTTCACAATTTCAAGGTCAACATTGATAAATTCTTTACTAACTCTGGGCGTCTTTGATTTTTTTTTTTTTTTTTTGTGCTGGTGGTGGTGTTACTTTGGGCTTTTTATGGGGTGACTAATCCTTCTTAGCCCGTAATCTTGTTATGTTATGTCATTTATGTCAGAGCCGTAACACTAACGTCCGTGCAAAAAAATCACAATCACCAAATTATATATAAATCATTGGTCAGTACTATTTTGTGCACTAATTTCTGATCAAATCGAAGTGTTTCGTTGGAATTTATTCATTAGATAAGCCAAAATAAAACATTTTACGTGTATTTCGTGATCAATCCAAGTAATTTTCGAGTAGAACATTTTTTTGTTTGTGGTGGTGGTGGTGTTAGTTTGGGCTTTTTATGGGGTGACTAATCCTTCTTAGCTTCTTAGCCCGTAATCTTGTTATATTATGTTATTTATGTCAGAGCCGTAACGCTAACGTCCATAAAAAAAAATCTAAAAAAAATCGCAATCACCAAATTGTATAAATCGTTGTTCAGTACTATTTTACGCACTAATTTCTGATCAAATTAAAGTGTTACGTTGAAATTTGTTCATTAAATAAGCTAAAATAACCCATTTTACGTGTATTTCGTGATCAATCAAAGTAGTTTTCGAGTAGAGCTTGTTACATACGTATTGTATCTTCCCGCAATGCGCGCACTAGTCTCGAACAAATACACTTTAAATTGATTTAAATCATAAAGGGTAATAAATGAAAAATTTTATTTAGAAAAATAATGCAAGTTAAAATCAACAAGTATACAATTTTTTGACTCGTATACCAATTTTACGAAATCAACCATTCACTTAAATGTATACCGTGCTTTTCAAAGCTTTTACGAAAAAAGCACGCTGGAGCAAGTATGGCGTCCATAAACGCATCACGTTTTCCCCACACTAGGAGTTTCGTCTCTCGGCCTTCGGCCTATACGTAGTATAGGGCAAATGACGTCACGCTCTGTCCGTACCATGGATGGTATTCATAGTGCAAATACCGGTAGTGACGTAAACGTAGGTAAAGTTTAGGATCGTTCAAATTCAACAGGACCTGGGCATATTTCTGATTCTAACGATTGTTTCTGATTAACCCTTACTCTACCACGCGGCGATATTATCACCGTTTTGGGTGCCCCGTCTTTGGCCCCGCCTCCCGAGCGCATTTTCAAAAGAGTGCTGGTAGAGTAAGGATTAATCAACCAGCGACATATGCGCCAACCCGAATATATAGGCAGCATGATCCCGGTGGGCGGCCCAGCGGGTCCCGAAGGCGGAAGGGGCCCGACTTTTCTGCCTGGAAGACAGAGGACCCTTCAATAATCACGCCTTGATTAACCCTTACTCCACCACGCGGCGATATTATCGCCGTTTTGGGTGCCCCGTCTTTGGCCCCGCCTCCCGAGCGCATTTTCAAAAGAGTGCTGGTAGAGTAAGGTTAAAGGAACTCAAATTAGCGCTAGAATTGACAAAGACGGACATTACTGAGTTTAAAGTTGACGCAGTAGATTGTTGGTCCTTTATTTCTAATTTTGAAATTAACGTAGCTATTAAATTGAGCAATGATGCTGCGCGTTTGCAATATCTGCTGCAGCTTTGCAAAGGCAAAGCGCGTTGTTGTAGTAAAGCTGCGCGCTACTAAGCGAGGGAGGCTATGAGCGTGCAAAAGCAATTTTGAAGCGTCAAGCTGGTCAACCACATATGACATTAATTTTTTTATGAATAACTTAGTTAATCGAAAGCCAATAAAGGCTAATGATGGGGAAGGTTTGTGGGATTTTATTTCCTATATGCAGAGGTGCTCCGTTACCTTAACTCAGATGGGGTATGTGAATGATCTAAATTCGACGGTTAACCTTCTTAAGATCCAGAGTTTGTTACCTATTCACCTTCAAACTGGATAAGGAACCGCAATTTATTGATTTACTTTCGTACTTAGAAAGCCTAGCTGAAATGCCATGTAACATGTTTCGTAGGAATGCAGGCAAATTGAGTGGTGTGTTAAGAGACGACAAACCTCGTGTGAGATCTAACTTAGTGAAAGGTAAATTACGGAGGTGTTTTGCGTGTGAAGGCGAACACATAATTTTTTAATATAAGTTGTTCGCAGGCATGTGCTATGATCAGAGGCTAGATAATGTTAAAGCAAAACAATTGTGCTTTAGGTGCCTGTTTCCTCAGGCTGGTCATTCAATTGCTAAATGCAGACGGGATGCCGTATGCTTGTCTTGTCGGTCTAACAAATACCTATAACCTACTTTATGTCCTACCCAAACCTGAAAATGTTTTGTTATGTCAAACACTGCCGTTTGCGGTGGTACGTTTTCTTGAGAATTCTCCCTGTCACAGTAACCGCTAACAATGGTAATCGAGTAAATACCCTCGCTCTTCTGGATAGTGGGTCAGACACTAGTCTGTGTAGCGAATCCCTTAGAAAGAAGTTAGGCGTAAAGGGAAAACCTAAGTCTTACACGTCAACGACAATTAATGGCGACCAAACTAAAATCGGTTCAAACTTTGATCACTCTATGAAAGGTGAAAATGAAACTAACGAAATATCAATTACTGTTCTTTCCGTTCCTGATCTGGCCAATAGTAATGAGAGCATCCCTACTGCGCAGGATCTTGACGGTGGCAACTTTTGAAATCCATACCCTGGGGGGATATCTTAAGTACGAACTTGGTCTACTTGTAGGGGCTGATGTCCTCGAAGCCTTTTGGGTTATGAATGAGAAGCGCGGTCAAACGAGAGATCCATACGCGGTCAAAACCTCTCTTGATTAGTCTGTGATGGGGATCTGAGGGCTTTAGGGGTCGTAGCGATAGAAAATATTTCTATCTTTTATCGTGTTGCTCAAATGGTTAGATTTTAGATTTCCTCGAAAGATCTTGGTCAGTAGACGATACGACTTTTGATGAAGGAGATTCTGTTCAAGACAAGAGAGCTAAAGACATATTAAAATCGACAACCTCACTTACTAGTGAAAGTCATTATCAGATGAGACTTCTGTGGGAGGAAGATAACCATTTTCTACCTTTGAACAAACAATTGGCCGAATCACGAGTTGAAAGCTCAACAAGAAAATTAGAGATAGACAGCGTGATGCGGAAAAAATACACCAAAACCCTAGAAAGTTATATCGCGAAAGGATATGCCGAATGTGTCCGATGTGAAGGTGAGGCTGGCAAAGTTTGGTATTTACCTCACCATCCAGTTATCCACCCTCACAAAGATAAAGTTAGAGTAGTATACGATTGTGCCGCAAAACGGAGGGACACTTTATTAAACACGTCTTTACGGAAGGGCCCAAACATGATTAATAGTCTTGTGGTTGTCCTCCACAGATTTAAGGCCGTTACACACCGAACGCGACGCGGCGAGCGATCTTTTAAACAAAATTGAATGAAATAAAGGAAAAGAAACATTTTGACCTCTTGTTTTTAGAGAATCATTGTCATCCATGGATATTCAGCTGATAACTGAAAATTGATTGAAAGGGCCTTTCTACGCCCATTAAAGCAAAATTCGCGTCGCGACAGAAAATCGTGCCCCACTAAACTGCTAAAGCGAATTTCTCCACAGTTTGAACAAAAAAGCATTTTTAACAATTTTTCAGTATCATCAGAACGCCTCAATTATAAACTTCATCGTCTGTAAGCAAAAAGTCAAAGAATCTTATAATATTTGTTTCCTGTATGATTATCTAAAAAATCGCTCGCCGCGTCGCGTTCGGTGTTTACGGCCTTTAGGCAACAATGAGTTGCCTTAGTTGCCGACGTTGAGGCAATGTTCCATCAGGTGAAGGTAACCCCAGAGGACCGGGATGCCTTCAGGTTCATGTGGTGGCCTGACGGAAATTTGAACGCTAAGCCGTTTGAGTATAGAATGACGGTGCACTTATTCGGCGCCACATCAAGTTTTACTTGTGCCGGCTATGCGTTTTGGCGCTAAGCCTTTATCAAATGCAATAAAAATGATCATCTTGAACACATTTTGACCCACACTAACAGTTAATAGGCCAGACCAATAATACAGGTTTGTCTTGGCTTAGACAGCCAGCATGAATTGAAATTCATCACCCTTAAACGGAGCTCTACGTCCGTGGCATTTAAGTATTACCGTCGAGATCAGAAATTGTCATTAAATTTAAGTTCATCCACCAGGGACGTATACCCTCTCATCATTTAGTTCAGTAATTCAAATTCCGACATACAATCGCCATAGTTATAACAGTTTTCATGTTAACTTAATTTACAAAATCTTTCTCCTTTGTCGCTCCAAAGTTTTTCAAAACTCAAATATGTAGCCTATATATTTATATAAACCTAAGTCTAAAGCTAAACTTAGGATAGTGAGCCTGCGCTGAAGTATAAAAAAAGGTAAAATCATTCATTGCTTAATTAAAAAAAGAACAATAATTAGACTCAACCAAGGTCAGAGAGTACACCGTCTTTTGCAATTATCTGTACTCCAAATTCCTTAGGCTGTTAGGTGGATTCCTTTTGTTTTGTCGTTCTGATTGTCTAACTTTAAGTTCCTCATCTTGAATTTAATTGTTATTATCCTCTTTATTTAGAGTATTGAAAATTTCCTTACCTATGTCTTGTTGTGGTACTTTCCTTTCTGTTAGCTTTTGTTTCATCATATACAATGGTTGAATAATAACTTTCTCAGTTTTCTTTTTCTTTCAGGATGACATTGTTGGATTCAAGTATATTTGGTTGCACTTCTGGGAATGTGCATAGTTTCAGTTCATTCCTGTCAATTACTCTTTCTGTTTATCTACCATTTTCTATATTTAGAACGTGCACTGGTATATCTGCATTAGGTTAATCTTTAAGAATGTAAACATCGTTCCATTTATCCGCAATCTTGCATCTTTCTATATCTAATCAGCACTCTCCCTCTCTCTCTCCTGGGATAAATGGGTGTACCTTCAATCTCTGATTGGTTGATTTCTTCTGTTTTTGTGCTGCCTTTTCTAAGTTCTCTTTAGCATGATTGGGTTTTCATTTCTTGGTTTTCGCCTTTCTCTTCCATCGTGAAATCTACAGGTAGACGAGCATGCCGGCCAACATCAGAAAGAATGGAGTATACCAAGTTGATGCATGAACCGTATCATTGTATGCATGGATGACGTCTTGAAGCTGCTCTGGCCTTTCTGTTTCTGTTCTGGTGGCAAGATTCCCAGTAAATTGAGAAGTATTCTGTTCATTCTTTCACACTGTCCATTACCAGCAGGGTGCTAGGGTGTGGTATGACATTTTGTGATGCCATAGATGTTGCAAAGTTCCATGATTGTTTTTGCCTCAAAGTTTGGTCCTTGATCACTCAGTAGTCTTCCTGGACAACCATATATTTGAAAACAGTGTCTCCATTGTGCCTTGGCTGTTGTTTTTGTAGTAGTATCTTTTGTTGGAACCGCAATTGTATACTTGGTAAACAGATCTGCCATTACCAAAACAGTTTCAATTCCTGATTTAGATCTCTCAAGTTTTTGAAACGGTGCTGATGTTTGAATCGGGATAATTGGCTCCTCTTGAGATAAGGTTACTTTCCTGAAGCAAAACCTCTTACAGCATTTACATCTCTCTTGAATATCTGCAAAAATTTGTGGCCAATGAAATCTTTTCTGCACTTGTTTGAATGTTTTATCTGCTTTAAAATGACCAGCCATGTCATGCAGTTCTTGAAATACTTGTGTCTTCAGTTCCTGTGGTACAACAAATTGCAAAATGTGATTCATCTTCTTTGTTGTCACTTATGCTGCTGTAGAGTACTCTTTATTTTATTTTCAATCTGCTCCATCCTTGTAGGAGTGTTTTTATTTCTTTGTTGTGGTTGTCCCATTTCTCTGGTTTGTTTCCTTCTGTTAAGCCCTCCATTACTGCTTGTATTTCTTTCTGTGCCATCTGTTTTTCATTAATGTCTGTGTTTGACAACCCAGGAAATGTTCTTGTTCCTTTTCTGACATCTATGTTGTTTATGCTGGACATTCTTATGGCAAGCAGTATGCGTTCACCACATTACAACTTATTGTTGCTGGATCCTTTACTTTTTATGAAAAGCCTTTTCTTGATAATGCATCTGCATTGCCATTGCTTCATCCAGGTCTGTACACTATATGTCAAAATTAAATGATGAAAAGCGTGATGCCCATCGCATTTCTGTTGTGTTGAGCTGTGCTGACTTCAAGTAAACCAGAGGGTTGTGATTTGTGTAGACTGTAAACTGTGACCCATGTAAGTAATCTCGAAACTTTTCAGTTACTGCCTAGGTGAGTGCCAACAGTTCCAATTTGAATGCCGAGTAATTGGAATCATTTTTCTCTGCAGGTTTTAGTGTACAGCTGGCGAAGGCAAATACTCTCCTGTCCTTCATCCACCTGTGATAATACTCTCGTCCCTGAGTACTTGCATCGGTGAATACCAAAAATGGCTTTGTGTAATCTGGATACGCTAATACAGGTGCAGTTGTTAAAGATTTCTTTAGTTGGTCAAAGGACTCTTGTTGTTCACTTAACTATTGGAAAGGTTTAGGTTGTTTTTGTTGTCCCATTTCCATTCTTCTTTTTCTTTGTAACACCCACAAGTACAATTTAACAGCAATCTTGGAAAAGTCCTTGATGAATCGTCTATAGTATCCGACTACTGTATAGTGTCCTGCTACTGCATAGTGTCCTGTTACTGTATAGTGTCCTGTTACTGTATAGTGTCCTGTTACTGTATAGTGTCCTGCTACTGTATAGTGTCCTGCTACTGTATAGTGTCCTGCTATACTGTATAGTGTCCTGCTACTGTATAGTGTCCTGCTACTGTATAGTGTCCTGCTATTGTATAGTGTCCTGCCACTGTATAGTGTCCTGCTACTGTATAGTGTCCTGCCACTGTATAGTGTCCTACTGCTGTATAGTGTCCTGCTAATGTGTAATTTCCTGCTACTATATAGTGTCCTGCTACTGTATAGTGTCCTGCTATTTTATAGTGTCCTGCTGCGTTATAGTGTCCTGCTACTTTATAGTGTCCTGCTACTTTATAGTGTCCTGCTACTGTATAGTGTCCTGCTACTATATACTGCCCTGCTACTATATAGTGTCCTGCTACTATATAGTGTCCTACTACTATGTAGTGTCATGCTACTATATAGTGTCCCGCTATTATATAGTGTCCCGCTACTATATAGTGTCCTGCTCTATATATTGTCCTGCTACTATATAGTGTCCTACTACTATATATTGTCCTGCTACTATATAGTGTCCTACTACTATATAGTGTCCTACTACTATATGTTGTCCTGCTACTATATAAGTGTCCTACTACTATATAGTGTCCTGCTACTATATAGTGTCACGATATTATATAGTGCCCCGCTACTATATAGTGTCCCGCTACTATCTGTATGAAAATGTGACTTGTGGTCATAATGCTGTTCATTTAAATCTGAACGTACATAAACCAGAATACATTCACAAGGTTACTACTTTTAGGAAGTTTCGTGGTCTCAGTTTTCCCAATTTCATTGAGGACATAAGAAACTGTGAACCCCTGAAGAATGTGGGTCGACCGGTTAATGAGTTAGTGCGTTCCTACAACACATGCCTAAACGAAATAGTCGATCGCCATGCACCAAAATGCACAAAGTCTATTATTTTGAGACCCCATGCCTTCTGGTACACAGCTGAACTCAGGGAGGCAAAACACGAACGTAGGAGGGCTGAGAGAGTTTGGAGGAAGACACGTCTGACCGTAAACTGGTAGATTTACAAACAAAACAATGTGAAGTTGTGATTAAGCTTCTGATCCCAAAAAAAACAGTGTTTTTATTGCAACAAAATAGCCGAATGTGGCGGCGATCAAAAGAGACTGTTTAATCTCGCTAAGCACATGATGGGTGTTGCGGGTGATGCAACGTTGCCAACATACATATGAATTGAAGATCTCGCCAATAGATTTGGAAATCCTTTGTGAGAAAAATAAAAGGCATCCGTAAGGAGATCGATGCAGTACCTGCGATGTCTAATATTATGTCGGATGATAACATTTTTACTAAAATTCCTCTAACATCATTTGCCCCTACTATTGAGGATGAGTACGAACATTAATTGAAAGGTCTCCACCAAAGTCATGTAGTCTAGACCCGATGCCTACCTGACTATTGAAACATTGTGTAAATGAACTGATGCCAATCATCACTGCTATCATTAACCAATCACTTGTTAAGTCAGTTGTACCACCCTGCTTTAAGCGTTCAAATGTGAACCCACTAATCAAAAAACCTGGATTAGATAAAGAGGGGCTAAAGGACTACCGACCTGTATCAAACGTATCTTTCATCTCAAAACTTGTCGAAAAAGTTGTGGCATCACGCCTCCCAGCATATCGCAAGTTCCATTCCATTGAGGCCACATTGCTTAGAGTGCACAACGATATTGCTGCAGCTCTTGACAAGAAGGCAAACACTGCCTTAATCATGTTAGATCTTTCTGCAGCTTTTGATCTTATCGATTTTAAGATTTTTTTAATTGTCTTGAACATACATTTTGAATTGTCTTAAATTTATTGCAGTGGTTTAGGTCCTATATAAATGATCGAGTACAATGTGTGGAAATAGACAATGTAGTATCTTGTAAAAATCAGTTAAATATTGGGGCTCCACAAGAATCAGTCTTAGGTCCTTTGATATGCTGTATGCTTTCCCGTCCAGTAGGGAAAATCATCAAGCGCCATAAGATCAAATATATAACGCCTGTGTTGCGTGACTTGCATTGGCTGCCGACTCATTACAGGTTTAGTTTCAAAATTCTGTTATATACTTATAAGGTTCTCAATGGTTTAGCCCCTATCTACCTCACAGATCGTGTGCATAAATATCAACCAACTAGATCTCTTCGGTCCAAGAACAAGTCAATATTAAGTAAACGAATTATTAGAACATCTACTTACGAAAATAGACGGTTTGATCATTCAGCTGCAGTATTGTGGAATGATTTACCAGATGAAGCCAAGCGTGCAATAAATATTAATTAATTCAAAAAACATGTAAAAACTTACCTTTCTAGAGCTGCCTTTTAAATCATGTAAAAACTTACCTTTTATATATATATTTATTAGATCATCAAGATTGTGTTTATATATATATATATATATATATATATATATATATATATATATATATATATATATATATATATATATATATATATATATATATATATATATATATATATATATATATATATATATATATATATATATATATATATATATATATATATATATATATATATATATATATATATATATATATATATATATATATATATATATATATATATATATATATATATATATATATATATATATATATATATATATATATATATATATATATATATATATATATATATATATATATATATATATATATATATATATATATATATATATATATATATATATATATATATATATATATATATATATATATATATATATATATATATATATATACATTTTTAGCTTTTACAATGAATTTAAATTTCTGTACATATATCGCTCATTTACTATTTTAAAGTTTTAAATCTTATAAACCTTTTTATATTTGTATTTTTACCAGTTAATTTATTGTTTTTTCTTGACTTCTATGTTTGTATTGTAAAGCGCCTTAGAGCAATTTTATATTGGATAAGGCGCTATATAAATTCTGTAAAATGAAATAAATAATATATAGTTCCCCGTTAACGGGGTGCCCCGTTACCGCGGCGCCCCGTTACCGCGGCGCCCCGTTACCGCGGCGCCCCGTTACCGCGGCGCCCCGTTACCGCGGCGCCCCGTTACCGCGGCGCCCCGTTACCGCGGCGCCCCGTTGCCGCGGCGCCCCGCTACCGCTGTCACCCGCTACCGATGTACTCCGCTACCGCGGTGCTTCGCTACCGCGGTATCCTGCTACCACGGTTCCCCACTACCACGGTGCCCCGCTACTACAGTAACCCTCTACTACCAATTCTTGGATATGTTGTTTGACTTGTTGATACATCTGGGGAGGAATGCGTCGGTGTCTCTCTTTAATGGGTGGGCTATCTCCTGTTGGGATTTCATGCTGGATGGTAGTTGCATGTCCCAAATCTGTTTACCCCATTGAAAATACTTATCTATGTTTGTTTACTAGTTCCTGCAACATATTTTCTTGTTCAGATGATACAAATTTCTTGGTTTACATTCATTTCTATGTTCTGGGACTCAGTTGTTGTGTATTGGAGATTAATTGCAACTTCCACAGTGTCTTCATCAAGGTTGTTCAAATCTGCCTGAGTCGTCTCAATGTCTTCACTATCAATCTTGAAAAGTTTGCCAAGTTTTGTTGATCTGTAAATTCTTACATTCATTACTCTGACTGGTGTGTTACCATCTGTGACCTCAGCAAGATATTTTGCAATTCTGACATTTCTTGGTAGCTTGTTGTGATCTGTTGGCTCAATCATTGCAATATAACTTTTACAGTTCACTTGCTGTCTGCACTTCCCTGTGATAATCATTTCAGTCTTGGCTGGGATGGTTATATGATGACGTGTCACTGGTCTTACAAAGCCAACTTGTCCATCTTTGCCTGCAAAATTGTAATCATCCTCCATACTTTGATGTACTTTTGGTTCCATTCCTTCCAAGTGTTTTAAATATTGTTGACCATGGTTGCTGAACAGTTTCTGTCGTACACATCTGATTACATTAATTCCCAACAAGCAAGGTACATTTTATGCAGGAGTCTCTTTCACAATTAATATTCATACATAAGGTAAGTAAATGTCCATTATTTTTATTTCAGTCTCCATATAGGCAGAATATAGAATTGATAGTCCATTCGCAGCTTTTAGTCTCAGCCAGGTTGTATCTTCTTTTTTCCTTTGTAGATTTTGGAAATGTTTATTTGCGAAGTCTTGGTTAAGTGCTGTGAACCAGTATCGATGATGCATTTCGTTTTTATTCTAGCAATCTCTATATTCATGGCCACATAATCTCCAATTAAATTATTCTCATGGTCATGTAGAGTAAAGGACTCTTCTTGCAAAATTTCACTTTCCATTGTACGGTCCACAACAATGGATTTTGTTAGTTTAAATGATCATCAGTTCTTTGTTGTTTGACATCTTTGAATTGCTGTGTATCTTGTGCTGTGTTTGCAAAGCAGAGTTGGTCTTCTACCATGCTGTGACCTAATTGGATCATATTGGAACTCATATTCCTCCACTGGGCTCCAGAAGCAATTTGTTTCTGTGAATTGGAGTGACCCAAGGCCAGATGATTTTCTATCTGTGCATAATACACTCTTGCCTCGTAATGGTCCCTGGGCACCATTTTATCTCTGGATATGTACTGGTCCCGAAGGGCATTCTGGTCTCCGTGATTATACTGGTCTCGCTGATTATACTGGTCCCAGTGGTTACACTGGTCTCTGTTTAGGAGTGAAAATGTGTAACCCTGTCCTCTGATTGGTAACATAACCACAATGCGTGACTTTGTATGTCCTTAGGTGACACGGTGCAATAATTCAGAAACTTTATTTAAACAAAAAAATGTGAGGACAAGCTGTCCTCACAAGCCTGTTTTGTTGTCAAAAAATTGGTTGCAAGAAGTGAATATGTACTAAACCTGACATGATCATCAGACTTACAATCTTATCGTTTTTTGCATAATTGTTTTCAGCAGTGCCAAAAAAAATTCCAAAGTGGGAAATTAAAAAACATTTCAATTCTTTTCAACCTAATATCGATCTTGGTTGTAATTTGCTTGAATGTACATTGGGTTTGTCCGAAAAAGTGCTGGGGGCTGCAAAACTGGACTTTCCGAAAATTGGAAAGCCATGACCCCTTTGCTCCTGCAAGTGCGGCACCCTTGGCTCGGGAATGCAGTCAAATATGTCATGTTATTGTTTTCCAAATGTATATCTGGTTGTCGGCGGGCTCTTTTGTCAATGTTATAATGGTTTAGACCGGCCTTATATTTTCTACATGACGCCAAACAAAGAATTTGTTAGAATAATCTTTTAACGAAAAACAGGTTTCTCAAATGATAGGCCCATTAAATGATCCTTCCAGATTGAAAACTGCCGAATTAGTTTATTGAAGGAGTTTGTGGTGTTGGTTGAGCTTGATTCCTCTCTTAGTGGATTGGGGCAAGAACAATGACTCATACATTTATTGTATAAAATATTTCAGGAATGAGAGGCAAGTGCGGATATCCTCTGCCCCAGATCATGACATCATACTCCATGTTTTGTTTTCCCTTTTTCAAAGGTAACCAGAAACATACTTTTTAAAAAAAGCACTTATTGAACGTAATTTGATTCAGACGTTGTTTTCTTAGAAATAAGCTACAACAAAAAATGGGCTTGCAACAAAACATATTAAAACCTGTTTGTTTAAGAGCTATACTGGTATTGGTGCTTATACTGTTTCCAGTTGTAATACTGGTCTCGGTGAATATACTGGTCTTGGCGGGCATACTGATCTCAGAATTGTCTGTTTTATGTAGGACAATTTCTTGCAATGTGCCCCCGTTCCTGGTAAATCCAGTATGTAAGACTAGCCGGTTGATAACTTTGTTGCTCTCTAGGTGTTGCATGACCATTTTACATTTTTTACTTGCTCCTGAATATAATTCATTTCCCTTCTTAATTCCTCTATCTCCTCCAGTATAACCCTTGTTTCTGTGTTCTTATCTTTTTCTTCTTTTTTCTGTCGTTGCTTGCCCTTTGCATACTTACTGCTGCCAAAATTTCATCGTTGTTGCTCAACTCTTTTTCAATTTCAATACTTTCGTTTTTTAGCACCAAAAATGTCACCGTCGAATTTCTCCTTGCTTCTCTTTTCATTTCCGAGCGAATGGTCGAGCTTCTAATTCCCTCAATTAATTTGTCTCTCAGCATGTCTTGCTTCATCATTTCTCAGGGATCGGTTCTTTATTTTACCCTCTAACATTTGCAGTTTTAAGGCGTAACTTCTAATATCTTCACCTGACTGTTTTGTGAGGGCATATAAACTTGCAAGGATGTTTGTGGTAGGTGTCTTATCACCATAGATGCTGTGAAGTTTTTCCAGAATTTTCGTTGCCGAGCTTCTTTCCTCAGTCTCCATCACCAATATTAATATAGATATCTCGTAATGAGAAATGGTTTCTGTTCCTCTGGTGTATTCCAGGTCTTTGTTGCAATTTCAACCTCGATTTTCCATTCTTCAAATGAAGGGTCATTTGGAGACACCCCCTTGCCTGTGAAAATTGGTATCTTCATGTCCATAGGGATGTAAGAAATAGGCATGATGATGTGGTCCCGTTACTTTCGACCCTGGTGAGGGTAGTTTGTGTAATGGAATCTTCCTTTATCTTAATTCATATTTAAATCAACTGAATCAAAATAAAATTTGTACTATATCAGATAAACCTCCAAGAAAATTTTGTACACAACCCAAGCCCTGCACCTACATGTACACTTTTTAAATACAATTTTAAAGTTGTGCGCTGCCCTGTGATTTCAATTTTGTAACTGTGCCAGTACACCAACACTTCTGACACCAGTGTAACAGGAAGGGTTTTTTCATGCACTGGGTTTCTCCACTAAGAGTATGGTGACTCCAAGGAGAGCAATTACAGAATTAAAAAAACACAGAACAGCGTAAAATGTGATTCACAAACAAAATTTATTCAAGTAAAAGAAAAGGCTAAATTCACAATACTAAATACTGGCCAGTATTATATATAAATAATTTTTCCTTAATCTATCAATCAATCTAAATTCCTTCAACACACCATACAATCGCCGACCGGTCCACTCACACTCGTATCTAAATCTGCTCTCCGAATTAATTTTTGTAAAACAGTTTTTAGAATCACAATAAATCAAACTTAAATTTAAACCTATATTCACGCTTAAAAGTGATTCTTCACGCACATCACGCACACTTGCATACAAAACGAACGCTTCACACACACACATTCTCTCACGCTGTAAAAACATCTGTGGCGTCATAGTATTGCGTGAGGTGAACCATAGAAACAATGCATCCAAATGTGACGAATGTTGACAACTGACACAGACAAACAGATCCTCGGAGTTTATTGGTAAAAGAAGTTTTTTTATATTTAATTTCTTAACATTTTCTTGAGGAAGACGCCACTTGAATACAAGTAAATTAAATATTTAAGTTGCAACGTAAGTGCAGGGAAAGTGGAAATGCTTCAGTGCAAGCCTACGTATCCTAACGCTACTACCGTCCTGACGTTATCAACGTTAGTGTATGCCTAGGCATATGCTAATTACGCGAATATTCACAAAGTTACATGTAGGTAAAAGAGCTATCAAATATATTAGGAAAACATTATATGTGGACAATCTCCTTGCTTCAATCGACATACGACCGTCGCAATAGAGCTTGTGGAGCGCCTTAGAAACATTATTAGTAAGGGTGGCTTCAGGCTCACTAAATGGGTGCCGTCCTCACGAGTCTCCCAGAATCCGAGAGAGCTCCGAATATACCTAGCAGTCTAGAGACTCTTCCAACTGAGCGAACACTCGGGGTGAGTTGGAATGCGGAAAATGACAATACCGTGTTTGAAGTGTCATTGCCAGACAAACCCTTTACAAGTAGAGGGCTACTGTCGATATCAAGCTCTATTTTTGACCCCCTAGGCTTTGCTGTCCCCTTTTTCTCATTGTCGATCTCTCCTACAAGTTATATGTCGAAAGGGATCAGACTGGGATGAACCCTTAAGGGACGAAGAACTTGCGACGTGGAAGGAATGGTTCCAACATGTCCCTCAGCTGTCGTCTGTTTAGATGCATAGATGGCTTAAGTTAGATAAGCCACAGCGTGTCCAGCTTTAAATGTTTTGTGACGCATCTCAGAGAAGATATGTAGCATATCTCCGCGTGATAAGTTATGACGATGAAGTGAGCTGTTCGTTCGTCCAAGGCTAGGCCAAAGTTAGTCTGATAAAGTTTGTATTGATTCCCAGGCTCGAGTTGATGGCTGCGGTTCTTGCTGTGACGCTGTACAGGTCAATCAGACAAGAGATTAGATTTGATCTCGTGACACAATATTTTAAGCAGACACCATGATTGTCCTTGGATACATTCGCAACGAGGAAAAGCGGTTTAAGACTTTTGTTGCAAATAGAGTGTCCAAGATTCGTGAAAATTCCTCTCCAAGTCAGTGGAGACACGTGGGCTCAAAGGAAAATTCAGCAGATGATGGGTCTAGGGGTACTGATTATTTGAATACGTGGCTGACTGGGCCAAACCTTCTGTTGAAGAAAGAAAGCGAGTGGTCGTCATCGAAACTTGGTGAAATGGACTTTTCTGGAAATACAGGAAGAAAGTCCGTTGTTCTTAACGTAACTACCTCGGTCATTGATGATATTTTCGAGGAGTTAACGTCGAGGTCCTCATCGTGGACCAGGTTGATCACGCTTTTAGCTTGGGTTCTTCGCTTCGTTGATTAGTCTAGAGGTGTATTGTCAAATAGTAGCAGAAATCTGTTCGTATCAGAAATCGATGCAAGTGAAACTACCGTAATTGCATGGGTCTAAAATTCGGCATTTATATCCTGGCAGCATGACCAACGATTAATCAAACTCAGCCTGTTCTCTTTGAACATTTACCTTGAGTAGGTGGTCGTCTTGATAATGCTGATTTGAGAAATGACGTCAAGCACCCCGTTATCTTGCCTCCTAAAGGAGATGTGATAACGCTCATTATCAGACATCATGAGTCTGTAGGTCATGGTGGCTTGTTCACGACTTTAAGCGCGATTCAGCACAAGTTTTGGCTATTAAATGGTCGAACTGTAGTGAAGAATATACTAAGCAAGTGTGTTGTCTGCCGTAAGATATTTGCAAGGCCAGCTGGACACATAATCGCTTCATTACCTTTGGAAAGAGTTTCTTCAGACAAACCTTCTTTTAGTTTTGTCGGCGTCGACTATTTTGGGCCGTTCGAATTAAAATGAGGTCGTTCGACCGTAAACAGATACAGTTGTATGTATACTTGTTTGTCATCGAGAGCTGTACATTTGGAAGTCTCTCAATCCCTAGATGCTGATTCGTTTCTTAATGCATTCCGACGCTTTTTGGCAAGAATAGGACAGCCAGAAAAGATGTACAGCGACAATGGCTCATATTTCCAGGCTGGCGAGAAAGAGTTGAGAGATGCTCATAAAAACATGAGTAAAGACGACGTCAAAGTATATCTTCATGGTAAGGGTTGTGAGTGGCACTGTAACTCGCCCACAGCAAGCCATTTGGAAGGAGCCTGGGAAAGGCTGATCAGGTTAGTCAGAAGGATTCTTCGTGGTGTCGTGAGACAGCAAACAGTAACTGATAAGGTCATGACTACTGTACTAGTCGAAGTTGAATCAACTCTCAACTCTAGACCTCTCACTGACTTCTCATCAGACCACAGAATGAGGAGCCTATTACTCCGAACCAACTACTGTTGATGAAACAGGAGCCTGACACCCGAGTAATCGCAAGAACCTCCTACGGCCGAAGAAGGTGGTTGCAGGTGTAGTACCTTGCTTCTTTGCTTTGGAAGAGATCGCGTAAGGAATATCTTCCTCCTCCAAAAACGCATTAAGTGAAATACTCCAAAAGAAAATGTCGTTGATGGGGACGTAGTTCTCCTAACCGATGAAACCACTTCACGTGGTAGATGATCTTTAGAGAGAATCTGTAAGGTATCCAGAGTGAGAAGTGTTGAGGTTTAGATCCGTAATAAACCACTAAAAGACCACTTGCAAAATTGCGTGTAGTGCAAAAGGCTTATGAATAGTGTTGATTGTAGAATTTTCTTTTTGAATTTATTTCGCGTTTATTGATGTAAATTTTTTATAGATTTACAGGGGAGCGTAAATGAATTTCTGATTGTTTTTTTTTTTTAACATTGTTACATCAGGAATATTTTGCGCGCGTTTCTTTCATTCTAAATGTTGTGTTTTGCGTCGTCGTGCGTCTTGCTGTGCGTGTTGTTGTGAGTGGATTTTGTTTGCGCGTGTGAGTTGCATTGCGCGGTGTTTTGTTTGTGCGTAGAGTTAATTATTGATGTAATTGTTTTTTTCCTAAATCTGTTTCTGGAATTTAATCGCAATATCGATTGATGTGACTAAATGTGAGGTCTTTGTTTTTATTATTTTCCATTGATTGGCCAAAAATTTAATTCACTAGATTACAAATACAAATACCAATAACAGTGAAAGATTAACAGATTAAAAAATCAGTTTAAAGGAAACGAATTTGATGTTTTCATAAAGTGGAAGACCTATCTCTCCCAGGACCTCCCCCTCCTCAAATACTCCTCCAAATGAGCTGCAATTAGATCATTTTTGACCAACAAAAGAATTAAAATGCTCCAGCATCCGGGGGCTTCTCCCACTAGACCCCTACGGGGACTTCTCCCCTGGACCCTACCAGGCGCTTTTAAGCAGGGCCTTGGACCCCACGCCGGACATCGCGCGATCGTATAGCGCTAACGCGCTATAACTTAAGCAAATGTTAGTTCCGTCCCCCCCCCCCTTCCCCAATATTAAATACCTTCTAACGGCACTGATATAAAGATGTTTCAAGAAACCAAACTTAATTTGTGAATGAGACGTGGTGTGCTGATGCGTAACTTCAGCTAGCTTTGTTCGTCATCTTCCCTTCCACCTCTTTGTATTTTATCTTCTATGTATCTTACCTTTACTCTTCCTCTTGTGTCTGTATTTCCATTCTATACTCTCCAAATTGTATGTACAGGTAGTATTAATCTCAGTCTATCTGTCCATAATCGACTCCCAGCTCACAACTCAACCAGTGGTGTGGTGGCAGGGGCCAGGGAAAACAGCCACCCAGCGAAGCTTTCTGAGGGGCGCCAAAATCGTCCCGAGAAAAAATTGAGGCCCTGGGAAAATTTACGTGTTGATCAATAACTTCTTTCTGTTAAGCAAGTAATATTCCATTTTTGTAGTCCAAACGCGCATGATTTTTTAACAGAAAAGACCAAATTTTCCCACCATTGGCACTCGAGCGGCCCCCTGGATTTCGCGCTTGGACAGAAACCACTGCATGGCGATAGCTCGTCGGCAATATCTGCTCCTGCCATAGAGGGCAAATAATTTTATTGAATAAAGCTGGTAGAAGCTTTTCGAGAGAGCGCCGAATGCTCACAGGGGCGCAGAAATTGTTATGAAAATATACTCTCATATACTTTTTATTCTCAACGTTGTAATATTCTTTTTTAAAGCTTTAATCTTACATCAGAAACATGAAAACCATTCCTAGACCCCAACAAAAGACACATATTGAAGTCAATGGGATCCTGCATTTTAAAATTCGTTCCAAAATAATATTCTTTTTAACTAACTTTAGTTCAGAATTGACACGATTTTGAGCAATTTTCTGCTACCAAAATTACGCCAAAACACGCTACTAGCTTCCTGGGGCTTCGCCCCGTCGGTGCCTATGACGCCGATCCTGGATTTGACACAATACTAAGTGTTGAGAACAACGTGACTTCTATTCTATTCTCTCAAACTTTTTGTTCCGATTCACTTTACCACCTAAATTTTGTTTTGTATCTTCATTTTTCGGAATTTTTTCTTTGTGGATGGGTATCTGCTTTCGGTGAGATTGATCTTTTGTTTTTCTTCCCTCCCGTTCTGACCATACTTTCGCGACTTATCATTACCAGTACAGCAGTTCTTCTATAGTAGTTCCGCGATTTTTTCTAGTTGACTTGGGTCTCTCGGCTTTTGGTTTTTCCATCATGACGAAACGCTTCTACCTTGACCGCCCCCACCCCCTCCCTTACCGTGACCCACCTGCTACCGCCATTGACCATTCTCCAGTCCCCAAAATTATAATCATACAGGCCACCAATAAACCAGAAACCCACCATCCAAACCCACATATATGACACTGAAGAGAACATGGATTGTTCGATTACCGAACATACTTCTTGTCCAACTTTCAAAAACAACCGCTCCCAAAGAAACAGGGACAGATCCAAAGAAGAAAAACAAGCCAACCAAGACCCAACATATCTTTCTCCATATAACCCCCTGCCTCCTTATTGCGTGCAACACAAACAATTACAATAATACTCACAACATTATACAATGGAACATCAGGAGCCTTCAGTCCAATTCTAAAGAAATTGACCTACTGGCCACCACCTTCAACCCGGTCGTCTTCTACCTACAATAAACCTTTTTGAAAACCACTGAGTATTATTTCCTCAACAACTTCGCTTGCTATCACAAACAACAAGTGGACGCCGACAGGGCCTGTGGGGGCGTCTCCATTCTCGTTAGACACGATATCCCACACAGCCCTGTTCATGTGAACACCGACCTTCAGGCCATCTGTATGTCTATCTCCCCCCACAAAATCTTCACTTTTTGCAATATCTATCTTCCCCTAACGCCAACGTTTAGACAACCAGCCTTAACAACCTCATCTCTCACCTCCCCCTTCTTGTTGACTTCACCGCCCACAACCCCTGTTCCCAAGGTGAACAAAAAAATTAGTTCCGAACTCTTCGATTCCTTTATATCAACTGATCTATTTACACATTCTTCATTTCAAATAAGGCATTTTCCGCCAACATATTCCCGCTCAATAATAATAAAACATATAATGATATGCATGATAAGCATGAATATAAATTCACATTAAGCGTGATATTTTACTGCAATAGTTAAAGAATAACATATTATATTTCTCTCAACCCATTAACTAAATCAATAACATTTTTAAACATATGTTTCTTTTGATATAATAAATAACCCTGGAATCGTATTACGCGGAAACTACATGGTATTAAAATGACACTGCATTTCATATGACTTAACAAGAGATCACTGGTAATTACACAACACTATAGTCCGGAGGGACCCGCTTCGAATCCCAGGAAATACAAATCTTTTTTAAACATATCAAAATAAATTAACTATTGTTTTCTATTTATATTGATGAACCCTGCTGCAGAACATTCTCCCCTTCTTTGACAGATAATGCAATTAATCTGTCAAATCTTTAATATGAGCAAAATTTGGCTATATGGAATAAAACTTTCAATAAATACTTTAAAAGAAATGACCGATCTAAACCATTAAATGCATGAAAATTATGAACTTGAAAAACAATGAGCCTCCATTCAAAAAACTTTGATAAGATGATCATACAAAAAAAAACATCGTTATGATTTTTAATGCAAAATTTTTAATTGAATTCATTACCAATCTGAAACCTGATCTGCTCTTCACAATCTATAATATATTTTCCAAGAATTAATCATTAATTGGAATATGCAAAAAATAAAAATAATAATTAATATTAAAATAAATTGTAAATTAATATCAAATGCGTTATCAATATATACATCCAAAATTCTACTCTTCAATAATCTCTAATGGACACACCTTTTTAATACCTCGAATGAAATTTCCTTTCTTAGTTCGTACCTTGACGACTCTTACATGAACGTCTGGACCCGCGAATATCTCAACTACTCTTCCCAGTGGCATTGCCCACGAACACAATCTTTCTCTAATACTAACACCATGTCATTGACTCTCAAGTCCCTTTTTTGCTCTCTCCATTTCTTTCTTCGATTTAGGGTCGGTAACCATTCCTTTACCCATCGATCCTAAAAGTGTCTAACTAACTCCTGCACTCTTCTCCACCTCTTCCTAGGACTAAATTCCCCCGTATCTATTGCTACCTCTGATGCAAATCTACCACCCATTTACCCATGCATGAAATGATTTGGTGTCAATGGTACAGTATCCTTGATGGATGCTGTCTGATATGTTAATGGCCTAGAGTTTAGCAAACCTTCAGCTCCAACTATAGCTGAATGCAACTCCTCATCATTTATTTCTGACTTGCCCAAAATAGCATACATCGCCCGTTTTTCCGATTTAATCAAGCTCTCATGGGCACCCCCAAAGTGTGGTGTTAAAGGTGGATTGAAATTCCACTCAATACCTCTATTTTCAGTCTCTTCCTGAATTTTTTCTTTGTTTAGCAACTTGACTATACCTCTTAACTCTCTTTCTGCCCCTATGAAATTTGAGCCGTTATCTGAATAGATAATACGTGGCTGACCTCTTCGACTAACAAATCTAAAAAATGCATTTAGAAATGTATCTGTATCTAAACCATACGCCAACTCTAAATGCACCGCTCTTGTTGCCAAACACGTAATCAAACACAAATACCTCTTCATCTGAGCCTTACCTCTCCCTTGCTTGGTAAGAAAAGGCCATGCATAATCAATAGCTACCCTAGTGAAAGCTTTTAAGCTGTCCATTCTAGTTCTAACTGTTGGTAGTGGTGCCATAATATGTTGCTCTGTCTTAACCTTTCTACGCTTACAGTCATTACATCTGTTCTCACATTCTCGAATTTCCTCTCTAGCGGAAATTACCCAGTATCTCTCCGATACAATAGCCAATACATGGTTTACCCCCGCTACATGCTTTCCTATACTATGGTAATTCTTTACGATAAGTCTTGTGATAACATGTTTCCGTGGTAGTAAAATTGGAAATCTTACGTCATATGGAAGTGAATCATTTAAATTTAACCTCCCAGTCGCTCTTATGACCCCATCTCCATCCAACTTGGGAAATAGAGAACTTACTTGACTCTTTTCATTCACTCCCTCGCCTTTTCCCAAACCTTTGAGCTCATCTGAGAATTCTTCTCTTTGAGCATGTTTGATTAAAGCAATCTCTGATTCCTGATCTCATTAACGGACAAATTCCCTACTTCTCTTTGCTTTGTTTTCGTCCTACAATTTGTAATGAATCTACAAATATAAGCTAGAACTCTCACTAATCTAGACCAGTCTGAAAACCGTTTTGGATCTAATCGCCAATCATCCTCGCAGTTCTTAGGAATCATTACACTTAAAAAACTAACAGATTTTTTCTGTTCTGTTGAGGTCTTCACCTCCATGATTTTAGTCTCTGGCCACTTCTCTTTTGGTCCCTTTAGAAAGTCAGGCCCACTCCACCACACTTCATTCTGAATGATTTCATCTACTGTGCAACCCCTGGAAGCTACATCAGCTGGGTTTAATTTGCCAGGGACATGTCTCCACTGGCTTATATTGGTATTATCCTGAATTTCACCAACCCTGTGTGCCACAAAGGGTTTGAAATGCCTACTGTGACCACGTATCCACCAGAGGACATTCATACTGTCACTCCAGAAATACACCTGCTTGATATCAAAACCCAATATTTTACATACCAAGATTGTTAGTCTAAGTCCTAGCATAGCACCTAAAAGCTCTTACCTGGGTATGCTAGTGGATTTTAGGGGTGCTACCTTAGTCTTTGAAGCTACAAATCGAACATTAACTTTCCCATCGATTTCACTTTTTATATACAAAACTGCTCCATATGCATCACTTGAAGCATCACTTGAAGCATCAACAAAAGTATGTAACTCAACTTCCCCTTCTCCATGAGGACATAAACATCTATTTACACCTACGTCACTCAACCTATCTACGTCTTTTATCCAAGACGTTACATTGTTTCTAAGATCACCTACCAAAGGCTCATCCCAATCCAGCCCGCTTTCCCATATTTCCTGCATAAGTATCTTGGCCCTTACAATAATTGGACTTATAAATCCTAACGGATCAAATACAGATGCAATTTCACTCAACACTGTACGTTTTGTAATACTTATGTCTGATTGACTGGAACCTTTGAAATTGAATTTGTTTTGATCAACATTCCAAATTAAGCCTAAAGTCTTAACTGAAGGCAACCCACTCTCATTAAGTTGGAACTCTTTGGCCCTATGCTCCTGTGGAATGGCTCCTAAAACCTCCTTAGAATTTGATAGCCATTTTCTAGCTTTCATTCCTGCTCTACCCTATAACTCTGTAAGTTGATGGTACAACTCTATTCCTTTTTTCTCGTCCTTTACAGAATCCATGCTATCATCTATGTAGGTGGACTTAAGAATGGTCTCTGCCGCTAATGGCAACTTTTCCTTATGGATATCAGCATTGTGTTGTGACACCTTTTGAGCTATGAATGGAGAAGCATTCACACCAAACACTACCCTACAGAATTCATAAACCTCTGGGTCGTTATCAGGGTTTAAATCGCGCTAAAGAAAACGTAACATTGGTCTATCTTTTTCATTGACCTTAATTTGAAGATACATCTCAGAGATGTCACAGACTAGGGCTATCTTATGTTTCCTAAACCTCATCAGAATATCAAATAGGTTTGTTTGCAACTTAGGTCCAGTATAAATTGCATCATTTAGACAGAAACCTTCATGTTTTGCGGCGGCGTCATAAACAATTCGTACTCTTGTTGTCTCTCTATCTAGCTTGACTACTGGAAAATGTGGTAAATACCATTGCCTATCTGGATTTTCTACGTTTGAGTAAAGTTTTCTTATATACCCCTTTCCACCTGTGTATCTTCAACTTGTTTGTAAGCCTTTCCAAGTTCTTCATTCTTTTTCAATTTCTTTTCAACATTAGCTAGTCGTTTTAAAGCAAAACCATAATTAGATTTGGGTAGATATGATTGTTGTCATTCCACGGTATTTCTACCAAATATCTGCTATTGACTTTGAACATTGAGTTTGTTACTAAATCATTTGCTTTCTTGTCCTCTGCATTATAGCATGTGTGCTCGGTGTTAATACCAACTGTATCTATTTCCCAAAATTTTCTCATAATTTGATCGGTGTTGTCCCTTGTTATTTCGTTGCATTTAAACGTGTTAGCGTGTAATACTGTTCCACATACTGTCAAAGAAGGGGAGAATGTTCTGCAGCAGGGCTCATCAAAATAAATTAACTATTGATTTCTATTTATATTGATGAACCCCGCTGCAGAACAACCCCTGTGGGGCTCCAATACCACACCCTCAGAGGCAAGTTCGTCAAAACACCTTCGACAGCACAGCCTCTACTTGCTCAACACTAACTCCCCGACCTACCTTCACCCTGCTACAGGCTCCCTCACCTGTATTGTCCTGTCTATCTGTTCCCCCAACCTCCTCCTTGATTTTAGCTGGAAGGTCACTGCTGATCTCTGTGGTGGTGACCACTACCCTCTTCTTGTACACTCCAACATTCAAACCCCTCTGACCACATCCTAATTGGAACCTCGAAAAGGCCTACTGGCCCCTTTTTGAAACCCTCTGCGACTCGCACCTCTCCCCATCTCCTCGAGGGTGAGGATCCCATGTCAAACTTCAGTAACATCCTTATCAACATCGCCACCTGTTCCATTCCCAAACCCTCTAACCATTCCCCCGCCCTCCAATCCATGGTTCTCTGATGACTGCAAAACTGCCATCAAGAACACGAAAAGGGTCCTGAAAAACTTAACCCGACCGGCCACAACCCCAACCTCTTTCTCATCTGCCAAGGCCAGGCGCTCTATCAAGGACAGTAAAACCAACACTTGGAACAACTTCATCTCTTCGCTCACCACCAACACCCCCACTAAGAAGATTTGGAGAGTTGTAATAGGCCATAGGGTAGGCCATAGGCTTTGCAGTCAGACAGTACTAACGTGAGTATTAGGCTACCGTAACATTAAGTTTACCATTGTGGCATTAAAGCTTAGAAGCTTCATCCAAAGTTGCTTGCACTTACCAGTTCTCCCGATGATTATCGCAATTCAATCTGATGTCCTCTATATAAGTATCAGTTTAATTGATTTCATATGTTTTTAGTGCCGTTTTGCACCATATTTGTACAGTTATTTTAGTGAAACTTCTCTAATTACAGGGATCGTCGGTCAGTTTGTTAGTGTACTTACTATCAGTGTTAGCTTACAATGCACACAGTGTATGTTGTTGTCAGGGAGGTCAAACTCGAAATGATGTCAGGTAATGATTATTCATGAGTTCTCTTTCACAACTTGGGTTTGTTTACATGTGATGTCATTATTACTATTATTCTTATTATTATTATTATCTTATTATTATTATTATTATTATTATTATTATTATTATTATTTTTATCATTATTATTATTATTATTATTATTATTATTATTATTATTATTATTATTATTATTATTATTATTATTATTATTATTATTATTATTATTATTATTATTATTATTATTATTATTATTATTATTATTATTATTATTATTATTATTATTATTATTATTATTATTATTATTATTATTATTATTATTATTATTATTATTATTATTATTATTATTATTATTATTATTATTATTATTATTATTATTATTATTATTATTATTATTATTATTATTATTATTATTATTATTATTATTATTATTATTATTATTATTATTATTTTTTATCATTATTATTATTATTATTATTATTATTATTATTATTATTATTATTATTATTATTATTATTATTATTATTAATATTATTATTATTATTATTATTATTATTATCATTATTATTATTATTTTAAATATTATTATCATTATTATTATATTATTATTATCATTATTATTATTATTATTATTATTATTATTATTATTATTATTATTATTATTATTATTATTATTATTATTATTATTATTATTATTATTATTATTATTATTATTATTATTATTACTATTATTATTATTATTATTATTATTATTATTATTATTATTATTATTATTATTATTATTATTATTATTATTATTATTATTATTATTATTATTATTATTATTATTATTATTATTATTATTATTATTATTATTATTATTATTATTATTATTATTATTATTATTATCATTATCATGATTATTATTATTATTATTATACTGAATATTATAGTGCTACAATTCATGAAAAAAAACATGCTCATAAGCACTGTACATGAAATATAGTACAAATTAATATAATGTCATAGTAGTAAGTTTAAGCGCCCGTAGCGTAAGTTTTAAATTGAAAATATAATGTTTTGACAGAAACATTAATGGCAATAATAAATCTATAACTGTTGAAGGAATTGTGTATGTTTGAAAGAGAAAAGCTTCTGGACTGTGTTGGGGTGAGGATGTGTGTTGCAGGTTGTGAATAATTGAAAGTTAAACATTCTTATTGGCCAATAGTTTAGTTAGTTTATAGCAAGGAATAGTTATCGTAACTGTTGATTGATATCATTAAGTCAAGGATTATTTTAATGGTTGTGGTCTAATTGAATTTAATATCCTGTTGGTGATATTTTCCAGCCTGAATAAATTATGCTACGGATTGATTACATTAATATGTGGAATTATGTTAGCTTCTCTGTGTCTTATATTCCTACCTCTGGAATTGGCAAATAATCAACCTATTTGGGATCGTCATATTTGCAATTAGGTGGGTCTCATTTTAAGTCCTGTGACCCAAAATGTATATAGTAGCCCCGATATACCCAGAGGTTTACAAATATTTAGTATCCCCGATATAACCCGGAGCTTTACAATTGGTAGTAGAGGTGGGGCAGTCTAAAGTGAGATCTAGATTGATTGTCGATTTTCTAGGTTGAGATTATAGACATAATAATTTGTGAATTTATAGCATATTTTTCAAGCAGAAGCTTATGCATATCGTTGTTTTAATCTATAGAATTGTACACGTTTTTGTGGAGCGAATTTGGATTGATATTTAAAGTTTAAAAGAATGGCATGCTTCAGGCCTATTAATTAGTAAACTCAGGAGAGAAAAAGAAATATTGGCCAACATATCTTCCAGAACTTACCTACATGTATAATAACACGAAGCACAGCACAACAGCTTATGCTCCATTTTATTTAATGATGGGTAGACATGGAAGATTGCTAATATACCTACTAATCTTTGAGACTATTAGAGATAAAACACTTCATCTGACTGGGTATACAGTCACAATGAAAGAATGATATATGCATTTCAGATAGTTAAGGCAAATACTGATAAGGCCCATGAAAAACAAAAGAAGCAGTATGACAAGAAAATAAACGCACTTTCAACCAATAGGGGTGAGCGAGTATTGATCAAGAAAAGAAACAGACGTAGAGCTAAATTACAAAACAAATGGGAAAAGAAACCATACATTGTGCTGGAGCAGCCTCACAAGATTTCTCTTGTGTATAGGGTACACCCAGAAGATGGTAAAGGAGAAGATAAAATACTCCATAGGAATGATCTAAAAGTATGCCTGTTTGAATGTATAATAAAAGACAAATTTCAAGAATCACAAGAAAATAATTGTGAAGACAATCAACCTAATATGAGAAACCCATTAGTTATTGTTATAAATGCTGAAGACCAAATACAGTTAAATTCTGAAGGTGAACCTAGTTCTGATGAAATTAGTTCTGAGATTAAAAGTAGTCTAAAATATGAAAATAGAATTGGAACTGATAGAAGAAATGATATTATTGAGGAACAAGAAAGTAGTTGTTATAATGAAGAGGGACTTTTACGCCGTTCTACAAGGGCAAATAAAGGCATTCCCCTAAAGGATATACCTCATTTATTTCATTAACTAGTAACTAGTTAAGAAATTAAGTTAAGAAGTAGCTTAAAGACCTGTAATTAGTGAGAACTTACCATTCAATCCTTTTTTCTTATATTTACCAATTACTAGTTGTTATGTGTATACTTTACTCTTGCTTTTTGAAAAGTCTGAAATTTGAAATCAATTCCAATTCTTCATGCAGAAGATAAGTTTTTTGGTGAGAAAACATGAAAAGAATCAGTGCTAATAGTATGTACACATTCTTTAAGAAACCTGGACATATGTCAAGTTTAAAACATGCATCAGAATTTGCAATAGTATTGTCAAATGATGAAATAGTAGAATTCATGGACGTTCTATTATTATATATATATATATTTTTGATAATCAAAAAGAGAGTGTGGTACACTGTGCATATCATAGTTATATGGCATGCGAAATTAAACAGTGAGGCCTGCTGTTAAACAGGTGCTAAGTCAGTAACTATTTTGGAGTGGCGAAATTTACAGTGAGACCTGCTGTCAAATAGGGGCTTAATGAAGTCACTGCTTCGAAAAGGTGTTCTAATTACTCGAATCAATCTATATTGTACGCATTGTGTATACATACAAGGTATGAAATTCCAGTGAAGCCTGCTGTGAGACAAGTGCTCAGTGAAGTACTTTTTTGAATGGCGAAATTATACAGTGAGACTTGCTGTGAAACAAAAACTTGTTTCAAAAAGAGGTGTTTTAATTATTCTTCAATCAAGTGCATTGTAAATTACACTGTGATACATGTATGGTATACTAAATTTTGAATATAAATAGAATGCTATAATAAGTATATTGAGCATTAAGACTTGACTTGTGTACAGATCATACGAATGTGAAGTAAACAAGGACAATGTCCTGTACATTTACTATTGTTTTGGAATTTACTTATTGATAGAAAAGTAAATTGATTAGTACAAAGAACATTGTCAACAAAAAAGGACATTTAACTTGCAAAGAGTAGACTTATACCAAAATTGGTGGAATTCTGGCAGTTTAACAAAGGAAAATTTTCATTTTCAAAAAAAAAAGAGGGAAAGAAGAGAGATAAAAGATTACTTCTTGTATCTCTTTAAATAGCCTTTGTTTTCATATTTTTGTATTTTACTTTTGCCAGATATTATTGTCAAATGCTATATTTAAAACTTGTGGTGGTCAACAATGGAAAGAAAACTTGGTGATCGACAACGAAACAAAACTGATGTTGAACAATTGAAAGAAAACTCTTGTATAACAATTGAAAGAAATCTGATAATCAACAATGAAAGAAATCTGATGAAAGAATGAAGGAAAACGATGGAAAGAAATTTGATGATTGACAATAGAAATACTTGTGATATCCAAGCAGCAAAAGAAAATGAATTGAAACAATACGATCAATTTGCGAGGAAAAGCAGAGTAGCATGAAAGGAGTAGTGAAAAACAACAACTTTGTATATAAAGTGAAAACATTGAGTTGGAATATATAATATCGTTGCATCAGAAATTTTTGGAGGGTGGAAATCAGTCAAGGATCAATTCAACTTTCCAGTGTTTCAATTTCAAAGAAAAACTTTTAGAGACAATTTCACCATTTATTGAAACTATTATTCCTTCTTATTAATGGAATTTGCTGTTGTTCATTTGCAATGCTACATTATGCATGTTCTACTTGTCTATCCGCGAGGACATGGATTTAAAATGGAGGGGAAAGATGTAATAGGCCAAAGTGCAGGCTATGAGCTTTGCACTGTACCAACCCGAGTGTTAGACTACCGTGATTGACTTTACCATTGTAGCTTGGGCTTCATCCAAAGTTGTTTGCACTTATCAGTTCTACTGATGTCGATCGCAATTCGATCTGATCTCATGTATATAAGTGTCAGTTAAAGGGATTTGATATGTTTTTAGTGCCGTTTTGCATCACATTTGTATGATGGTTTCAGTGAAAGTTCTCTAACTTAGCTACAGGGATCGTCCGTCAGTACAGTCTCTAGGCCTAAGTGTACTTACTGCCATAGGTTACAAGGTTCACAGTGTATCTTGTTGTCAGGGGAGGTCAAACTCAAAATGATGTCATCTTATGATTATTCATGAGCTCTCATTCACAACTTGGGTTTGTTTACATGTGACGTCATAGTTGTAAGTTAAAACGTCCGTAGCGTAAGTTTTAAATTGAAAATATAATGTTTTGGGCGTAATAACAAAAACGTTAATGGCAATAATAAAATGATAAACTCTTTAAGGAGTTGTGTATGTTTGAAAGAGAGGAAGGGAAAAGCTTCTGGACTGGTGGGGTGAGGATGTGTGTTGAATTGTGAATAATTGTAAGTTAAACATTTCTTATTGGCCAATAAGTTTAGTTAGTTTATACCAAAGGGATAGTTATTGTAACTGTTGATGGATATTATTAAGTCAAGGATTAATTTCATGCTTGTGGTCTATTGAATTTAATATTCTGTTGGTGATATTTTCCAGTCTGATTGAATTGAGCTTTGAATTGATTACATTGATATGTGGAACTATTTTAGCTTCTCTGTCAATTAATCAATTTATTTGGGATCATCATATCTGCAATTAGGTGGGTCTCATTTTTAGTCCTGTTGCCCAACATTTTATAGTATCCCCGATGTAACTATAGGTTTACTATTATTTAGTATCCCCGATATATATCCCGGAGGTTTACAGAATGGTTAACAGCTTCCATGGCAGGGTGAGTAAGTCTCCCATCTCCCATCTCTCCTGGAATGGTAAGCTTCTCATCGCGAAAAAGGACATCGTTAACCACCTCGCCGCCTCTTTCAGCAACATCTCGTCTTCGGCCAACTACTCCAATGCTTTCAAACCAAAAAAGCTCGCGATGAAGCCCGGAGTATTACCTTTCCCTTCGACAACACTGAGAGCTACAACATCCCTCTCACCCTTTCTGAATTAAACCAGGCCTTCCACGACACTGGCTGCACCTCCAAGGGCCCAGATAACATCCCCTATTATAAAACACCTACCCAACAAGGCCACTATTACCTTATTTATGAAATTTTAAAGAAATTTCCTTCATTTTTGGGATATTTTCTTCAATATTTCGGAAGTTTTCTTCAAACTTTGAAGAAAAAAAATTCATTTTGCGGATTTTTTTTTCAATTTTTGGGAACTTTCTTCATTATTTGAAAAAGTTTTTTTCAATTTTCTTCATTTTGAGGAAATTTTCGTGATATTTTCTATATTATTTGGGAAGTTTCAATATTTAGGAAGTTTTCTTCATTTTGCGTAAAGATTCTTCAAAGTTTCTTTATTTTTCGTGAATTTTTTTTAGTTTTTGTGAAATTTACTTTACTTTTTTGTGATATTTTCTTCATTTTCGGGAAATTGTCTGCAAAATTTCGGAAATCTTTAATTTTTATACTTTCCTTCATTTTCATAGAGTTTTTTTGAAATTTCTTTCATTTTTGGGAAAGTTTGAAGAAGTTTTTTTAATTTTCGGGAAATTTTCTTCAATTTTCGAAACGTTTTGTTTAATTTCTGGCAAATCACATGAAATTTTCGTATTACTTCTTTCCATTTTTGCGAAATTTGCTTCAATTGTTGTGAAATTTCCTTAAGATTCAGGAATTTTCTTCATTTTACGTAAAGTTTTTTCAAAGTGTTCTTCATCTTTTGGGAAGTTTTCTTCGTTTTCGTGAAATTTCCTTCATTTTCGTAAAATTTTCTTTAATATTTGGAAAAGTTCTCTTCAATTTTCGGGAATTTTTTCATTTTGTGGAAATTTTCTTTAATATTTAGGCAGTATTTTCATTATTCAGGATTTTTTGTTATTTTGCGTAAAGTTTCTTCACAGTTTTCTTCATTTTTCGTAAAATTTTCTTCTTTTCGTGAAATTTCCTTCATTTTCGTGAAATTTACTTTCATTTTTGTAAGGTTATCTTCAATATTTAGGCAATTTCCTTTCAATTTTGGGAAATTTTCTTCATTTTGCGGAAATTGTCTTTAATATTTGGGTAGTTTTGTTCAATTTTCGGGAAATTTTCTTCAATTGTTGGGAAGTTTGTGTACAATTTTCTGGAACTTCCCTAATTTTTGGAAGATTTCTTTCATTTTCGGGAAAATTCCTTCATTTTTCTTCAATATTTGGGAAATTTGACCAAAGCAGCGCTTCCAGAGGCTTCCCTCTCCCCTCCCCTTCCAGAAGCTTTCAAGGTTCCTAGATTCGAAACTCTGATTTTAGGCAATTTCCTAAACGGTTCATGCCAATTTACTTGTATGAGCCCAACGTTTTATTATGATGAACTATTTTCGAAGGGGAGGGGGCAGGGGGGGGGGACGCCAAAAAATTGCCTCCATCAGTAAAACATGACCCACCACGCCACTGAACTCAAGCCCTACCTTCTCGTGGTACCAACTGTTACGCCCATGCCTTGCGGCTAGAGTAATGAACGGGGCTCGGGGTATGGAAGGAAAACCAGAAAAAAAAACCCGAGGAGATTGGCCTCGTCGGTCTTAGTAGACAACCTTTTCTAGAAGGAAAACTGATGTAAAACCCGGGCAGGCGGAGCTCGTAAAAAAAAAAAAACTCTAAAGGTCCTCACTCTTACTAGAGGTTCTCACTCTTATATTGGGGTTCTGCATAGGACTAACAACCCGATCGGATAAAAAACATCTTGTCACGGAAACTTCTAGAGCAAATATTTATAATACGAACTCAGCAGATGAAGCTACTTACGTGACCTCTAGTAATTCATCACTACACTGGGTGCCTGAAGATCAACAGATGACGTGTAGGGGGTGAAAGCCGGCATGATTTGCTGGAAGCCTCTGGGTTGAAGAACAAGCAGCACAAGTGCTACTTAACGAATGTGACAATTAACGCCAAATCAAAGACGACAATTTGGTGTTGGAATGTAAGGAAATTATATGAAACGGGTAAAACAACAGCAATGGTAAAGGAGATGATGAAATACGACATAGGATTAAGAGAAGATGGAGATGCATTGGGTCTGTATTAAGAAATGGCGAACTTGAAGAAAACTATGCCAGAATACCCATTACGTTGACACCAGAAGGTCACGAGAGAAGGGAAGACCTAAGACTATGTGGAGAAGAGTGGCAGAAATGGAGAGAAACAGTTAATTTGGATGGAACAGCTGGGGAGAAGCTACAGCGATAGCAAGATACAGAAAGAGATGGACAAATTTGCTTAGGAAAAGCCTCAATATGAAGGGAGCGGTAAGTAAGCAATGCAATTTCCCCCCGTTCCCCACTCCCTCCTTCTTCTCCTTTTAGCTACGCCAGATTCCAACATCTTCCGTCAAACCTGGGGTTCTCTTGTGTACCATGCTGCCATGTACCAGCGCAGTAAACCAGAACTCATCGTTTCCGATAATCGTGTATGCTTTACAGCTAGCTCCGAGCTATAAACCTAATCCACCAAAAGCAAAATGACGTCATCCGGCGGAAATTTTGTAAACAAACCAAATGTTGGTAGGCAAAGAGCTAGTGCAGTGCAAACAACCAAATCGTACAACGTAGTACGTCAACCGCAAACCTAACAAATACACTAGATTCTCGGTGATTGATCCACGGCAAAATTTGCTTCTAGATTTAGAATAGAACTTAGATAGATCTGTAGATAGGGCAGAGGAATTTAGGCCTCAAAGTTAGACAAATATATGCCTTAATACGTTAAAAGTTGTGGTCACTGCGTAATTTGGGTATGAACTTTTGTGCTACAAATTACAATTCAATTCAAACTAAGCCCAGTAAATAAATTAAAAACACAATGCAAATATGGTACTGCGTTATTGGCCCTTCAGTTAAATTTTAAACCTTAGCTTAATTTAATTTCAGCATTGTTTTTTTGCATGGTACCTACCCACTCATTTTTTGACTACATTTAGGCCTATCTCATTAACATATGTTTATGTGCCTAGCCCACTGTATTATTTTCTAACTCTAAAAATTAGGAGAGTCCACTGACCTTTGTAAGTTGTTATACTACATGTAGCCTTTTATCTCACAAGCAGTACTGAAATGCTCATATTTAACTTTTTATTGACCGACCACATTTGGAATGCAATGAGATTATGTTTTAACTGAGCTTGATGATCATCTCATATATAAGATCATTGCTAATTAATATTCTGTTTAAGTTAAGTTTAGGCCAAGTTAGTCAAAATAGGTTTGGAGATAACTTTACAATTTTCTGCCAGGATTGAAAATTGTGGGCACATTTTATTCCTAAAAAAACTAAAAACAAAATAGTGATTGCTTAACTTATATCATGTAATGAAAACTCTTTTTAGTGTTTCTTTGAGTGAATATAAAGAGGGGTGGCAGACCTGTAAAAGTCTCAAATTTGCCATGGAAATTTATATAGGCCTACATTTATTTTAGTTTATTAGAAAAAGTGTTTGCACGACTCTTTGTAAAAGTTATTCTTGTTTTTTCTTCTCATTTGATAATATTACCTTAAAGAAAGAGATTTACATGCATGCAGGTACATAATAAACATATTAAAGGATTGCTTCAGTGGTCAAGCATGTTCATTTTATATAAAAGAGGACTTCAAAAGAGGCAAAATGGTAAAAAAGCATTGAAAATCTTATTCTGTTAAGGAAATAATAAAGTTTAAGGGTTGGTATCATTTCTGTAGAAACGACTGAAATCAGACTAGTTGTGTTGTCACAGTCTCAGATTTCTTAAAGTCTTTATGTATTTTAAAGAAAATTTATTTACATTTTTCACTATTTATACTATTTTTCTTCAAACTTTCTTCATGTGGTTTATTATAAATACCCTTCCTAGATTCAGTTTTACTACTTTTTTGACATATCCCATGGTTTGTAAGCCACAAAATCGCAGACAAAATATGATAGAATACATAAAGACTTTGAGGAATCTGAGTCTATGACTTCACAAATAACTAGGCTGATTTTAGTCGCTTCCATACAAATGATACCAAACTTTAAACTTTAATATCTCCTTAACGGAATAAGATATTTGAATGCTTTCTTCATTATTTCGTTTCTTTTGAAGTTCTATTTCATATAAGGTAGACTTGCTTGACTACTGAAGTAACCCTTCAATATATCAATATTTGGCTTCTTACATAGGTAATAATTTTCCTGAAAGTTTTACATTTTTAATTAAAATTTTGTCTTCAAGCATACACAAATTTCACCTATTCAGTGAATTACTAGTGTAGGCAAAAGAAAAGTGTGCATAGATACACTCTAATTTAACATACAAAAGGGTATGTACACATCTACACTATCAAGACCTTGTGGGTGTTTTCTCAACTAAGCAAGGGCCACAGAATGAAGGTTCTGTTACACTATTTTTACCGATATAAGATCATACTTATATAGGATGGTCATAAATTGTAGATGTAAATACCAAGAAATGTTGTACCTTTTACAAATTTGATATTGATGCTAGGCTACATGAAGGAAATGGTTTGAAGGCACTGTGACACAAAGCAAAATTGATCATTTGAATGACTATAAATACCTGCTGATGTATTCACCAAGTTCATACACTTTTTTGTATTCCATATCACCACCGAAAGTACATTCAACATCAAACTTCATGAGAAGATGAGATTGAAATGAAGCACTGTATGTTTATATTATACTCACAGTACTATCATCAAAATATAAAAAGTGGACATCATCTTTAGATGTCTCAGATTATATCATACATTTCAAATTATGGTTTGTTACTTTTGCTGTATTTGTCTTTTTGCCATTTGTTTACTGACGTTAGATTTTATATTTGCCATTATATATCTTAACAAGGCCTCACCTTAACTAGTGAGATAAACACTTCACTCAGTAGGCACTACTTGCAAGGCAATACTTGCATATTCTTGTGTATAGCAGCCTTGTAGTGGTTATAGCGTATACTACAGTCAGATGTTATCTGACTATACCTTAACCAGCTTTTAGCTGAATGATGAGTGATATGAAAGGGAAAAAAGAGACATGGTATATTCATCACATCATAAGATCATATTCTCGGACAATATGCATGATTATCCAAATGTGATTTTTCTTAATGCTTGATTTAGGCCTCACACCTGTTATGCAACATGCACTTTTGTGTGTTAAATTAGAGTGTATGAAATGTGTATCAATGCATATAAACATTGCATCTATGCATACTTTTCTTTTGCCTACACTAGTAATTCACTAAATAGGTGAACTTTGTGTATGTTTGAAGACCAAATTTTCATCAAAAATGTGAAACACTTTCAGGAAAAGTATTATTTATATATGTATGAAGCCAAATATTAAGTAATTAATATGCTTATCATATACCTACATGCATTAAAAGCTCAATCTTCATGGAATAGTATTGAATAACTTTTACAAAGAGTCGTACGAACACTTTTTCTAATGAGGTAAAATGAATGTAGGCCTATGTAAAATTTCCAAGACAAATTTGAGACTTTCACAGGTCTACCATTCCTCTTTATATTCACTCGAAGAGTAGTATACAAAGGCTGGTTCTGGGACACTTTTGCGGTGGTTTTTGCGTCGTTTTTGTTTCCACTGGTTCTGGGACACTTTGCGGTTGTTTTGGTTCTGGGACACTTTTGCGATCGATTTTTATTTCACTTGGTGGACTGGAGTTCTGATACACTTTTTACCCACCACTAATGAAAAAATTTGAAATATATATATATGTTTTTAAATTATTTGTTTTCTTTCTTTTTTTCTTTATATATATATATATATATATATATTTTTTTCTTTTTCTTTCTTATATATTTTTTCATTTGTAGTTTTTGTATATAGCCCCCAGAATTAAAGCGCCGTTGATAACAAACGATAATGCTATTTTTTCTATTTTAGCTTCTAGTGTAACATCCACCCCATCCCGTAGGTTGCCAAACCCCGGAACTGGTAGGCTGCCGACCCCCGGAACTGGTAGGCTACCAACTCCCGGAACTGCATCTGGTAGGCTGCCGATCCCCGGCGCTGGGGGTCCTGGATCCGGTATGCTGCCGTATTCTACCCCCGAATCAAGAACTGGAGGTTCTGGGGTTGTGATAAAATTTATATTATGGTGCTTATCTATAGCAAGGTCTTTAGCAACCATAATATTATTGTTGTAGCCAATTTGGGTATCTATACGCAAAAGCATATTGCTAGGAATCATGTACAAATCTTGACCCAGACTGAAATCTAAAGGAGTTGAGGCATAGGTCAGGGTATCTTGATAGTGTTGAATAGAAATGGGAGATCTATAGAAGCAGCCACTGCATCCTCAACATTACGAATAAATTGTTGCTGAGCATCCAGACTATCAAGAATTGGACTGCGAGTTTGTGCTTGAGCACCTAAAACAGCCCACATAAGAACACGAATGCTGTCGTTGATATAGTTGATACCAAAGTCTGTGAAACCATCACTTGTTGGTTTGATTATTTTTAAGTAACCAGTTTCCATATTCGATGGTTGACTGATGTAGTCGACGGTCAGCATCACTACCCGGTCCCCAAATGACATGATTTTTTTATCATAGTAATTGCTGCTGAGGTAAAAGTTTGCGCAGATGATACCTTTCTTCGCCATGTCGTTAGCCACATACTGGATAGGGTTATAAGTGGTTGAGTACCATTTCCAGGGTATCCCTAGTCCCTGGTTTGGAAGCCCTGGTGGGGTCCATTGGGTAATTTCCGGCAAAATCCCAAACTCTTCACACAGTTGTTTTAACGCCCCGTCTCTGTACGGGTTATTGTAAGGGTCAAAGTTATCCTCATCTGATAGACGAACTTCAAGTCTTTTCAATATTCTCAGTATGGTGTAATACACATGAAAGCGATAAACCATGCGAACCGTCCAGTGTTTGTAGTTAGTCATCTGCTCGGGAGAAACACCACATCCATCTGCGGCAATCCACAGGGCAAAGTTTAACTGCGTTTGCCGAAAGATCATAGGATCGGCACGCCACCTTTCCACAGTGGCATCATCATGTACGCCGTGTATTCGATAGTTTTTAAAGATGTTTTTAAACTTTGCCAAGAAGTACTGATCTGATCCGCCTGGGTATATCCGCTGTTCTGTTAGATTACTCACACCTGCAGCCTCAGTATCTTGCCAAACAGGAGCCTCTGGCATATGTCTGGGATGTGCTTAAATGCTGCCATATATACATATCATGACGCCTTCAATATGGAGGTGGATCTCGCTCAAAGCTTAACTTGAAGCTCCACCCAGTGCTTTGGCAATAGCCTGCTGCACCCCTGCCGCCCAATTTGTTTCCCATCTTCCAGAAGTTGCTTTTTTCATCCTCGCCCGTCTTTTTGACAGCTCGGGCCTCCTCTTTTAAGACTTTATAACGTTTAAATTCTGCAACGACCGTCTGAAATTCCAACGCAGAAACGTCCTCATCTTCGACGGCTTTACTGACAAGGTCTACGATGCTGTTAAGCTTAGAGGAAGCAATTGTTGTAATCTGACGATGCGTTGCAACTTTCTTATCCATCCGTGTTCTTAAATAATTGCAGAGTACACTATCAACACCACATATAACAGCAGCACTTTCCATAGCAATCGCTGCTGGTGCAGCAACAATCGTAGCCAAAACATCTATTCCAGCGACACCAAGTCCCACGGTTGTTAGTATAAGCACTGTGTCTACTGCTTCAAACCCATGGGAGACCCGTGTGTATTTGCGGCTTAGACCTTCTCGAGTAGAAATCTCAGCTTCAAGGTAATTTTTTAGTTGTGTCGTATGTTGTAAGCGGAAATTGCTGGCTCCCTCCTCAGGAGGAGGTGATGGTAATGTTGGATAAATGCTGTCAACAATCTTCATAGCTATTGTAATAGTAACGTCACTTCAATTGATAAATTATTATTATGTATGAGTTGGCCATAGCCATCACGCACCTCTAAGGTGATGATGTTCAACACATCTCTTGCAAGAGGATGCATCATGGGGTGTGAATATCTTCCTTGAGTAGTTTCCCCTACTTCTTCATTAACAGTCATTTTTGCCAGTCTATTGCTAGGACGCCCCTCAACAAAGTTTCGAGTGACATCTAATTCTAGAAGGTGAATACATATAGAAAGATACCTTAAAATGGGAGGCACGTGATCACTCCTATATACAATTGCACCCACCCATTCATCAGTGAGATTAATTCCCAAGAAATGTAGAAAGTTACTGCTGAATTTGACTTCGCAAGTAGCCGGTATGACTAATTTGATTTGTAAAGTGCGTTGTTCTAAGAACATACCTCCTCTTCCTTCTCTTTCTATCTCCCTATCAACTATTTTCTTGAGTGTATTGAAAGTATAGAAGGTTCAATGCTTACTCTTTTAATTCGCTTACTCTCTGATTATTTAATTTCTAAAAATCCATGCTCCTTCAGGTTATACCAACCGTTGGTGAAGAACACATCTGTGATACCAACCTCTTTTACTTGAAGAGGGGTTTCTAGGTTTCTTGGTTTTCCGGTGACTAGATATGTGCTGTAATACATCGATTATTACATCAGCAAGGTTATGCAAACATCTAACTTTCTGGAGGTGAATGCTTAAGGAAAGATCCATTATAAGAACAGGTACACGATCGCTCCTATACACACCTGGGCCCCTTGTCTTATTTTCATTAGTAAGTTCGAACCCCAATAGCTCTTAGAGATTTTCACTTATAATAAGCCCAGTCGCATCTGGCACAGTTATACGGATCAGTGCAGTAACCGGCTCTAAATCAATACCCTGAATCATTTTGGATTATCCCTTTATCTAATTTTCTTTTCATCATATTGAAATTAAACAGGCCTGCCTTAAACTTTATTGTCTTGACCCTGTAATTATCAATTAACAGAACATCAATCTTTCCATCCTTATCAAGGTTATACCAACCACTGGTAAAGCACACATCGATGATTCCTACTTCGCGTACCTGGAAGCGGAAATTGTAGGTTAGTGGGTTCTCCGGTGACCATATGCGTGCTGTAATACATCGTAGTATAAAATATCATATGATGTATTCAATTTGACCGTTTGGATACCTATGCGATAAGTGCACCACCCACCGCAAGCATAAGTGCCAACAGGTGACTCCCTACCTTTGTAAATATGTCACCGATTAGATTGAAAAGCAAAGAAAGGGCACCATCAATGATACCCGGTAGAGCTGCACCGAGCCATTTACCAAAACGTTTCATCACCCGACCCAGTGCTTTGACAACATTATCTGGCGGCGGCGTCGGCTGTGGTGATGGCACTGGAACTCCTCCCAGTCCACGTGCCAGTATGGTAGTGGATATTATAAACCCTAATGCGGTCAGAATGGAAACAATCGTCACACCTTGCTCTCGAAACAATTTAACCAATTTTTCTCGCAGAGAAAGGTCGCTATATACAAGCTCAAGCGAAAGGTCACGTATCTGTCGCACCTGAGACTTCAGATTACCACGAAGTGTGTCTATGCTAGTCTGTGAAGCGTCCTACAGACCTTCCAGCTGTTCAATCTCTCTGCGTATACTTACCCTTTCGTCTTTATCGCTGGTTGCTTCGAGGCGGCTCTTGCTTCTTCGAGTTGTTGGTCAGTTTCCACAAGCTTGCTTTTTTGAGCTGATAATGTTCCTCGTATAGTTCTAAGCTGCCTGTTGAGTCCCATGAGCTCCCGTAGGGATAATGGGGGAGCATCAGTCTGAACAACTACATCTGTTTTCCTTATTAATTGTTCAAAATCATTCAACAGTGCAGTCACATTGGGATCTGTGCCATCAATGACGTTAGACGCCGTATTCTCTATTTTGGTAGCAGCATTTTGTCTATCATCAAATAATTTCCTGATTGCCACCACCCCTCCTCTTTGTGACTTGATTGATGATAAAGAGATCTATCCACCAGACAGAATGATGTTAAGGCGGATCTCACTACCCCAGTTTTTAAGATACAAATTATGCTCTGAATCCAACTTAAATTGGTCATATTTTGGAATACCAGCAATTTTCATATCAGCGTAAAATTTGTCTACGAACTGAATCTTGTCAACTTCACATTGTTGTTCTGTTATAGACAGATGAAGCCCATCACCACTAGTTTCAGCTGCAGTGGGTACATCGGGAAGGAAATCACCGGCTACGTCAAAACCATACAAGTACGGGTCACCAACCGGGTCATCAGCTAGGTCATCCCTTCGACCCAAATCAATCATTGGTATATCCTCCTCCATTGTTATTATATCACAAATTTTAACTTCAATTTAGCAAGAAATAAGCAGATCCCATTCCCATCGTAGCAATAGTGATAAAAGCCGATTCTCGGTTGTGTTGTTGAGGCGATGGTAAATATAAGTCTTCTAGGCGAGACTCCAAATCTAGTCGAATAAAGTCTGCACCAGGTTGTAAAATCTCATTGCGTCATCTACATTTCTGAAGGTCTGTACAGCACGTCTTTGTGCTATAAGTCTTTGATTCATCCTATCCAGCTTCTCTTGCCTATCACGAGCCCATTCAATTTGAGCTGTCTGCAGTTTTTCCACGGCTTTAACATGACGCGTACGTTCTTCCTGTGCAGCAGGATTCTTGTCAAGCTGACTAAATACAAAGTTTGAATCTGAAAATGCTAGGGCGTTTACTAAAGCCCCACCACAAAGCAAGGAAATCGTAGCCATCATCTATGATACACATATATTTAACTGGGTGGTGTAGTAACGATTTTATTAGGAATGATACCTTGGGAAACTAACCACTCACGAGTCATAGTAGCTGCTGTAAAGTCCAATGTAAGGAGGGCTACATCACGAGGTTTTATCCCTAATGAGGGTGGTGGCTTCAAGCTTTTTATAACAGCACTTCCTAGGACTTCATAGCCCGTGGCTAATAAGGCTATTGTTCCGCCCTGGTACAGGGAATTGATAACTTGGTTAGGCTGCGTCATTGTTTAGTATATATAACCATCTGCAGTTATGTTCAATTGGTTTTCAGGCATGGGGGAACTGGGAGAATTAGGTGTATGACGATTTTGAGCTAAAACGACAGCAGCAGAAGCAATTACGACAGCAGCAGCTAGTACACCCCACCAAATATACCAAGAAGCCCTAGGTGGATCTGTCTCTGCAACCGCTTGCTCTGGAGTTTCTTCGGTCTCATTCGAATGAGGGACATCCATCGTTTTCCGTGCCTTGCGTGTCTCCGCAGCACGTTTCCCGGCTTCCACCCTCTTGGGGGTTTTTCAACTTCTGTATCTCCATTATTTATGTCCTTTGTTTTTGTATATTCAACATGACGCCCAGTTGTAAGAACCATACTGACTGGTGCAATCCAGAACCCCCATTTATGAAATAGACCGCAACTAATACTTCTTAATGCGGTGTTTAAAAAGGGATCTTTTCCAAGGTCTGTAGCAAGGACCTGCTCACTGTCAATGTTAAATATACTGACTGCTGCACGTGCATAAAAATGTATTGCTGTTTTCCCCAAGCTTTTAGTCATCTTATCACCAACAAGGGCCTCATATACAGCATGTAATCGTTCCACATCTGCACCCGACATCTCTTAAAGCTCTTGAGATGAAACATGCTTCTCAAATAGTCCATGGACATGTCTCCATAAATAACGGCAGCTAGCTGCTTGCGGTGGTCATCTTGTGATGGCTCTTGCGATGGCTCACCTAGTGTTTCTATAAGACTATCGATATGCATTATGACTCTACGAACACGTAATACAATGGGATAAATATACCACAGATGTAGTGCAAGTATGATTATTAATAATGCTGTGTTTAACATAGCGCTGGACATTACTTAACTATTACTAAGCATTACTAAACTATTACTCAGCATTACTTAACTATTACTAAGCATTACTGAACTATTACTAAGCATTACTGAGCATTACTGAACTATTACTAAGCATTACTGCACTTCTACTGAGCATTACTGAACTATTACTAAGCATTACTGAACTATTACCGAACTATTACTAAGCATTACTGAACTATTACTGAACTATTACTAAGCATTACTGAGCATTACTAAACTATTACTAAGCATTACTGAAGTATTACTAAGCATTACTGAACTATTACTAAGCATCACTGAACTACTTCTAAGCATTACTGAACTATTACTAAGCATTACTGAACTATTACTAAGCATTACTGAACTATTACTAAGTATTACTGAACTATTACTATGTATTACTTAACTATTACTAAGCATTACTTACTCAATTGTGTACTCAAAAGGTGGTACACTTTTTAACACAAGTTTAGTATACTTTGTACTTGATAACTTATCTTCTTGCCACTTTTCTTGTGGAATGCCATTGTTTTTTTTTTTCATAACTAGATCAAAGCAATGAGCTGACTTGCAGTGAAATAAAGCAGTCTACTCAGTCTGTTCACGTACATCAGTAACATCCGAGTTCCATTTTTGAGTTAACACCCATAGCGAGTGCTGATGATGTCTACCTGAAAAAGCTAAATTTGATAATGCTCTCCTCTTCTTTACAAGGTCACTTTCTGCAGAACAATCATCGACTATGTAGAGGGTAGGTATACCTTGGTAGAGCTTGCCTATGATTTCAAAATATTTTTGCAATTTATCTTCTGAGGCATCTAGAAAGAAGACATTGCAGTCGTCAGAAAGGGACCCGCGTTGTACGTATGTTTGATTGTAAGACCAGGTGGGGTATAATATCAAAATTCTTGCAAATACGCCTGAATAGCTGGTTTCCAATAGGTTCAAGACATACTGCGTCTTTCCAGAGCCTGTTTTACCGCATATAATCGCAGTGTGGGGATCTCGTGGTAAGTCCATTTGTATATGGATTTTACATCTAACTCCATACTCTGGCTAGGCGACCGTTCTTGATAACCAGTTGTTTATTTTGAGAGGACGAAGTAGTACATAATCACCGTAACTTCATCTGCAGGAGTGCAGTTGATCTATAGAGTCATGCTACGCTGCCGTTACCCAGCTTACGGCCGTTACCCAGCTTACGGCCGTTATACGACCGTTACCATGAAGAGCAGCATCATTGGTGCTGCGCAGATCAAGAACAAGTGCGTAGTATTTTTGGAGGTAATCTGATAAATCGATGTGATGTAGACCGATCTCCTTAGCAACTAAGCCTACCTCGGGATTGAGGCCCTCGACAAACGACAATCTACCTAAGCCGAATACCTTCTTGGCCTCGTTCCTGTGCTGATATGGGAGAACGCCTTGGGCATATAGGTGGTTAGGAACACCTTCAGTGGTTACAATGACCAGAGTGATATCGGGGCTCATAAAAGTCTCAGGTTTTCGTGCAAATCCACCATCATTAACTGGTTTGACGAACAACAGGACAACACCGCTGGTACTGTGTTGAGGTAAATTCAAAGGGATAGTCCACACAGAGCTAGTGAGGTCTAGCATTTCTCTCCGGTACCTCTGTATATCTGTATAGTTTACCGGGTACTCGTTCAACATTTTATTTCAGATCTCTGCTGCAAGGCTTGCCTGATTCACAACATCAAATTCCAGAGTCAAGTTCTTCAGAGTGTAGGAAGCGTTGGTGTCATCGCTTGCAATGATAACTTTCTCGTTAGGTGCAAAGTATATGATGTATCAAACCAATCGTGCAGACCTGATAGGTGAAATGGGGCGTGGCCACTCAAGAGGCTAAAATATAATGGTATAGCAAATCTATTGCCTAAAAGCTTTAGCGACCGCGCTGTCACCCTTATTATTATCAGCTTTATCTCCAGCACTTACACGAATTTTCAGACAATTTTCTCTGCTTATGCCCTGGTAGTCAGCATTATCTCTCGCGCTAGAGGAGAGCCATATGTCTGCAAAGTTGTAGAACACATCTGCGCTGTCCAAACTCATGACAACCTCACCTCCACGTTTTACTTCTAGTTTGCTCACAATGTTGCGGCCTATGTTGTTAACAATAGTGCGATTGACATCTGTGCTATTCAGAGTGATGTTGAGGGCCAGTCTGACCGTGCCTGGGACAATTACATCATGCTGCTGCAGCTTCGGGAATTTGACAATCACATGATTACCTGCTGTGGCCGTTGGGGTATCAAGAGTAACTTGATTAGTTGTACGCACACCTTTCACACCCAGACCTGTGCGGGTCCTTCATGTAGGCGCTAGTTTCTTTCCGTAATTCATTGCCATATTAAATAAATATGTATATGTCTAATATAAGATGAAACTAGCAGAGATATATTAAAGCCCTCAGGAGTATTGGAGAGGAATTCCAGCTATAAAGAAACTTGCAAAAGCTGCAAAGGTGTCTGAAGATGAATCCCAGGCTTGGCTAAAAAAGCAGGCTATTTGGCAGATCTACCTACCTTCTCCCCGCTATATACCACGACCTAAGTTTGACATCTCTACACCAAATCAAGTCCATCAAGCCGACCTCTTGTTTCTACCACATGACAAAGTTAGACGTAAGACTTATAAATATGCTTTAGTTATGGTCGATGTTGCCAGTCGGTATAAAGAGGCTGAGTCTTTAAGTTCGAAGTATTCAACAGAGGTTGCTGCTGCATTTACCCGCATCTATAACCGTAGTCCACTCGATTGGCCGAAATTACTTCAGGTAGATCCAGGGGTGCATTCATGGGTTCTGTAACTGACACATTGGAGAAGCATGGTGTTGAGGTGAGACGTGGAATCCCAGACGTTAATCGCGACCAAGCTTTTGCAGAGCGGTTTAATCGTACACTAGCAGAACGGTTGTTCGGACATCAGTATGCTCAGGAAATGAAATTGCCTAAGGAAGAGAGATCGACAGAATGGGTAGAGAGACTTCCTGCCGTTGTTTCAACTTTGAACAACGAAGTCACACGATTGATTGGGAAGAAGCCTTTTAATGCTATCAAAGCTAAAATGGTGAAACAGAAACCAGCATCTTCAGCTGATCGCCCTGTTGGCTTGAAGGAGCAAAAAGTACCGACCGATGTTGTACTGCGTTATCTATACCAACCAGGTGAGCTGGAAGGAAGTCGACGTCGTGCTACGGACCCTGTGTGGTCTGTTAATGTTTATTGGATAGGATGGTCTGTTACAAAGCTTGGAGAGCCTGTCCTATACTATTGTTACGATGAGATCACAGCATGATTTCTCATGAACTTTCTTTATTATTATTTACGTATAAGTCTTTATAGAATTTCTGATTATATAACTTTCATGGAATATCACTCTCATGGAATATCTGAATCACTTTCAATTTGCTACGGTTTGCACATTTATAAGAGGCTAGACCCTTTGCTCTATTGTCATTAATATCTGTGGACCTTGGATAACGTCATCATCTTTCTCGGTATCTGTAATCTTAGGGCGTTTAGTCATTTTCTTGGTTGGAGATTTTCCTAGATGTAGAATTTGCAAATCATTAGTGAGATGATTTTCCATGAAGTCTTATGACGTGCTTCTTTTTGTATTTAAACTAAAAGGTTCCTTTATATTTGAATTACATAAATAAAGTAGAAAATTGTTAATGAGAAGAATTCAGATAGAGGTTAGAAACAGTTGCAAACGGTTAGATGGAGTCTGCCAGTTAGAGATAGCAAGAGAAAGTTGTAGTCATAGTCAGAGTTGGAGTATAAACGAGTTTACAATATATTTCAGAAGCTATATCAATACTGTGCGTTCTGTCTCTCCTTTCTGTGCCTTGCGCTACATTCTTTATGTTCTTTCATCGATGATAACAATGGACGGAACACTTGGTGGAGGTGCTAAAGTTACTTCGTTACATAATTCCCTTGGATTTGAAAACTATCTTCGTTTAAGTTTTATAGGATCTACTGCATGACGTTTTTAAATTTACGTCCATTTCCCCATCGCCTATCATCAATTACCACAATGGCTGCTACTGGCTTTTGCTTAGTGCCATTTTCCGGGCTCCCGACGAAGAATGGCCGTCGACGGTTCGACCAATTTAAAGCATGGACGACGCTACAGAAACTCTCAGACGTTGCCGACATCATAGCTGCCTTAAAACTACTACTAACGAATTCCGCCCTTGTTTGGCTACAGGCCCTTCCCAAAAGCGACGCAAAATCTCTCGCAACAATTGAAAAGGCGTTAATCACAACATTTGTAGAAACTCGAAGTACATGGGCATTAGAAAATCGTTTATGGGACAATAAGCAGACGGATCCCACCGACATCGAAACGTACATTCAGGAAACGGGGGAACTTTGCTCAGTACTACAAAAACGCGACAAAGAAACATTGACAGCTTTCGTCAGGGGACTTCACCCACGACTTCGAGGACAAGTTATACAGCACTGCCCAACGTCATTTTCGTCGGCGATGCAGGCAGCAAGGCTGGCAACCGAGGCAATCCACATGGATACCTCACCTACGCTAGAAGCAATCATGACCGAGTTGCGAGACCTTAAGCGGCAACTGCCGACGACGACGTCAACAGTCAACACCTTGCATGTTACTGGTAAGTCCATTTCTTGTCAGATTTGTGGAAAGGAAGGGCATATTGCCCCCTCTTGTTTTCTGTTCAGGGGTAAACCACCACGGAAAAAGTTTGAAGGAACGTGCTATAATTGCAATCGTAAGGGGCACATGGCTCGTGACTGTCGGGGCAAGAATGACCGTTACCAAAATCACACTACTAAGTGGTCGGGAAACTCCTTCAACCCGACAAATTAGTGGAATTTGCCGGGTGTGTTCAAGACTTAAATATCCCTGAACAGGAACAGTTTGCACATGCGACTGCATCCCTTCCGACTTCATTGTCACATAGCACTGATAGTAAACTTCATGCGCAATCTCAGGGCATACATATATGCTACAGCCACAAGTGATTTATACTCGTCTTGTTGTGACAATGACGTCGATAGGGGGCGGATATTGGAAAAAGATTCGTCAGAGATATCATGTTAAGCTCCACTTCTGAAAATTTGTCTACTTGTTAGATTAGTGAATGGTAAATTAGTTTATTGCATGGTAGATACGGGGGCCGATATCTCGGTTGCGAATTCTGATGTTATTGCTAAATATGGTTTAGGTCGCATGTGCAAATTAAGTCAATCTGACAGGAAATGTCTTTACCGCAAACAATGTATGTTTACCAATTACTGCATTCATTAGCATCCCAGTAACATTTAATGGCAAATCTATTACTCTACGATTCCATCTTGTACCAAATCTTAAAACCGACTGTATCATTGGTCTTGACCTTCTCCACAATTATGCAGCATCAATCGATTTTAATACTAACAAAATCTCTCTTGACCCTCGCCGTACCCTTCAGGCACGAGAGTCTATTCACGTTGCTCTACAGAGTGAACAAATCATTCAAGCACACATAAAGGGAAAATCCCTCCCAAATGGTGTCGTTGGCATGGTTACCGGAAATGCACTCAAGCACGAATCACTGATAGCTGCAAACTGTTTATCAACAGTACAAGATGAAATGGTGGTGTATAGACTTATGAATATATCTGATGTACCTATTGTGATCCCTAAGAGGTGTAATTTGGGAAGATTTGTTTGTCTCTCTGAACATGATAAGCTATTTTCTTTGGACGATGAGGAGGTTGAGCAATCCATGGGCTGCGCCCCGACGCCCTCACACATGGGTGAACAAAATAGTATTCCAAATAGTTCTCACATTGATCTCTCAAATTCAGACATAAATGTTGAACAGACGCAGGAGTTGCATCAACTTCTACATGAATTTGAAGATGTGTTTGTAGGTCAAGATAAGCGTGTTGGCAAATGTGATATCATCAAACATCGCATTGAGGTAGATGACAATCAGCCCCCAATTCATCAAAGGGCATACCGAATGACGCCCTCAAAACGAGAAGCTTTCGAAGAAATCATCCAAGAGATGGAGAAACAAGGTATTATAGAGGAATCTATTAGTCTGTGGGATGCTCCCTGCCTCCTTGTTGCCAAGAAAGGTAATAAAGGGTATCGTTTTGTTGTGGATTATAGGAAACTAAATGCGTGCACACGCATTGATGCGCATCCTCTTCCCACGACAGACGAAGCTCTTGAGAGTCTTGGGACTGCAAATCCCGTGTATTTTAGTACTCTTGACCTTCAAAGCGGTTTCCATCAAGTTGTAATTGATCCGGCATCACGCCATTACACGGCATTCCGTTGTCACATGGGCTTATACCAGTTCCGTAGATTACCGATGGGATTGCGTAATAGCCCTGCGACATTTCAAAGAGTGATGGAAGCTGTTTTGAGAGGTCTGAATTGGAAGATATGTTTGATTTATCTCGATGATGTCATTGTTTTCAGCCATACATTTTCACAACACCTCATGCACTTGAGGAAAGTCTTTGAACGCCTTAGAGATGCTAACCTGAAATTGAATCCGTCAAAACGCTTCTATGCTAGGACCAAAATTCATTATTTAGGTCATGTAGTATCTAGACAAGGTATTTCACCTGAACCCGCAAAGTTATCTGCCGTGCAGGAATTTCCTTCCCCTACCAACCTGAAAGAGCTCCGTTCATTTTTAGGTCTTTCTGGCTACTACAGAAAATTCATCCAAAATTATGCCAAAATTGCAGCTCCACTGTACGCCTTGACAAAAAAGGGCGCACCGTTTTCCTGGACCGATAACTGTCAGACAGCATTTGACGCACTCAAGCAATCACTGACCTCCCCCCTCCCTACCCCCTCTGTTAGGTTACCCAAGACTTGATCAACCATTCACGTTGTATACTGATGCTAGTTCTTATGCAGTGGGGGCAGTTTTGTGTCAAGAACAAGACGGGGTGGAACGTGTCATAGCATATGCTGGTCGTTCATTGTTATCACAAGAACGTAACTATGGTATAACGGAAAAGGAATGTCTTGCTTTAGTATTTGCAGCGAAGCATTTTGACTGTTATGTACACAACGCATGATTTAAGGCCATAGTTGACCATTCTGCTCTAACCTGGTTGTTACGCCTCAAAGAGCCTTCCCGTCGTTTAGCGAGGTGGATCAGCACCCTTATCAGCTTATGCGCTACAACATAGATATTCAATATCGTAAGGGCACATCACATTGTAATGCTGATGCCATAAGCCGTAGGGAGTATAAACCGCCCCCAGACACTTCAGGCAATGACTCAGACACACAATTCCCAGACTTTCTTAGAAAAATTCAATTGCATGATGACGTCATAGACTCGACAGAGAGTCCTTACCCAAAACAGATAGCTGACGTTACAAATACCTCGAATACACGAAATGACAAGGACACACACGTAAACATCGTTACAACCGACCTTGTGTCCGATGACGTGTTCATTCCAGTTACACTTGACAGAATCCAGACATTACAGAGACAAGACAAACGGTACAATGCGCTCATTGAATACATTACTTCAGGAAAATTACCGGATGATGTCATTCTTCGAAAAGAGGTTTTACTCACTCACAACAATTATCTCTTGGAAAATGATACATTGTATCACATTTGGTCAAAATCTCGGAAAAATACGAAAGAATTGTACAAACAATTGGTAAATCCAATGATGTCGTTCCTGATGTTTTAAAAGAAATGCACGATTCTCCTGTTTCTGGCGGTCACTTGGGGATTTCAAAAACACTAGAAAAAATTCGAGCACGATATTTTTAGCATAAGATGAATTCTGATGTGGTAAAGTGGGTCAAGGACTGTGTACCTTGCTGTCAGCGTAAGCGACCCCCAAAACTGACAAGAGCGAAAATTCACCCAATGCCAACGAGTGAACCTTGGCAAAGGGTCAGCACTGATATTCTTGGTCCCCTTCCCTTGTGTAATGGCACTGGCAATAAATACATTCTAGTGTTTGTTGATTATTGTACAAAGTATGTGAAATTAATTCCCTTATCCGACATTAAAGCGGCAACGATTGCGCGTTCTTTGTGAACACTATTGTTTGTCGGCATGGGTGCCCATAATTTTTGCACTCGGATAGAGGAACACATTTTTTATCTCACATTTTTCGTGAAACATGCAAAATCATGAACACTCACAAAACACAAACACATCATACCACCCACAATGTAATGGCCAAAGTGAGCGCTATATGGCGTACATTGCTAGTTCATTGTCAAAGTATTTGGAGGACACCCATGATACTTGGGATCAGTATGTCCCATTCATTCAGTTAGCTTACAACACTACTCCTTGTCCTGACAGCACTCAGTACACGCCATTTTTTTACCTGGTACATGGCCGCCATGCTCGCACTCTTCTTGACAATGCTCTGATTCCATCACGTGACATCCCACAAACTGCGGCAGCATATATCCAAACGACATTGGCACACGCAGAAATCGCCCGCACGGTTGCTGGGGATATACTAAATGATCGTAAGGCTCGCATGAAGCAGGTGTCGGACGGCAAATCTCATATCCCAGACTTTTCAGTGGGAGATACTGTGTATCTGTACCACCCTCTATCACAACCAGGGAAATCAAACAAACTTCTACGTCCATGGACTGGACCGTACTATATCATCGAAAAGATTAATGACGTTCATGTTCGCCTTCGGCGAGTTGACGACAACAAACTTGTAACTGGTAAAATACACATCAATCGCCTGAAACTCGGGCATCTGAAAAATGCCCCACTTGACGACATACTGCAACAGACCGGGGACGATGACGATATAAGACAAGAGACTGGGAACGTTGACGCCACTGACACTGTCACAGCGGTCGTCCCTTCAGACACTGATGCAGCTGGGTCCCAAGATGAACAAAAAACCTACGACTTGCGGACTAAACAATATTCGCGAGCGGACTAAACAATATTCGCGACCACAGGAACCCCTTCATCTGAAGACGACCCACCACTATTTCAAATAGAAAAAATTCTTCGTAAGAAATTTACGAATAAAGTTTGGCAATATAGAGTGAAATGGTTAAATTATGCCAGTAAATTCAACTCGTGGGTTGATTTTTCAGATCTAAGTAAGAAGTGTCAAGACCTTGTGACTCGGACTCACAAGGATATTGTGACTGATAAAAAGAGTAAAAGGAAACAGTGAACTTAGAATATACGTTATTGATGTTATTGTTAGAATGTGATAAGTGAGATTTGTCTCGAGTCTTACGTCAATTTGTGACTTATTAGAATACGTAAATTATGTGTTTAAATAGTGTCCTTAAGTGTCGAATTACTTAATGAAATTGGCACGTTACCATATACATGCTTCATCGGCATACGTACGCGGTATAAGCTGTCACAATATGTTTTTTGTAAATAGGCATATCGGTATAATCAGTATACCTTTTGACTTAATAGTTTAGCAGTTTATTGTATACTATATGTCTGTTTTTTTAATTTTATATATGCTGCACTATTGCTCATTTGCACCTTATCAAGCGCGCATTTATGATGTATTACTTTCTTAAAATAATCAGTGGTTCACGATTTTGTGGTGATGCTGTGATCTCAGCCGTTCTTCTCGTTTCCAAATTCTGGCAATTGGTTTCTCTAATTTTATATCACGGGAAATGATATTTTTCATTCCTTGCTTTTTTTTCTTTCGGTCTGTTGTTTTCTGAAATGAGGGTGACTCTTTGGATCGATATGACCGGTCCAAGATTCAAGGAGTTGCTGCCTTCTTGCATCAGTCGACGGGTGCAGGGGATCATTTTCAGCATGACGGGCCGTCAAATTATGTTTGTTATGATTTTCCCCCTCTCCTTTTGGACACAGTGTCATTCTAAGTGGCGGGGGCAGATGTCACGATGAGATCACAGCATAATTTCTCATGAACTTTCTTTATTATTATTTACGTATAGGTCTTCATGGAATTTCTGATTATATAACTTTCATGGAATATAACTTTCATGGAATATCTGAATCACTTTCAATTTGCTACAGTTTGCACATTTATAAGAGGCTAGACCCTTTGCTCTATTGTCATTAATATCTGTGGACCTTGGATAACGTCATCATCTTTCTCGGTATCTGTATCTTAGGGCGTTTAGTCATTTTCTTGGTTGGAGATTTTCCTAGATGTAGAATTTGCAAATCATTAGTGAGATGATTTTCCATAAGGTCTTATGACGTGCTTCTTTTTGTATTTAAACTAAAAGGTTCCTTTATATTTGAATTACATAAATCAAGTAGAAAATTGTTAATGAGAAGATTTCAGATAGAGGTTAGAAACAGTTGCAAACGGTTAGATGGAGTCTGTCAGTTAGAGATAGCAAGAGAAAGTTGTAGTCATAGTCAGAGTTGGAGTATAAACGAGTTTACAATATATTTCAGAAGCTATTTCAATACTGTGCGTTCCGTCTCTCCTTTCTGTGCCTTGCGCTACATTCTTTATGTTCTTTCATTAATAATAACAATGGACGGAACACTATCTTCAAGATGGTCCGGGCCGTGGATTTGGTTCGTGAAGAGTTGTTGATCGTTCCTCACAACACCGAGCTCCCACCAAAATATTACAACATGCAAGTAGAGATGCAGTATTATAATGTTGTAAGATGTCAGTACGTGCACAGAACAAGTGTAACTGGCTGCCGCTAGGTAAGAAAGAAACAGGTAGAAGACCCGCTATGTATGATCAATGCTCGCAGCATCGAGTAGTGATTAGAAATCGTAAACGTCCAATGATACCATGCCGCAAGTGTGGGGTTGGTGTTTATTCTCGGACACAACTTTGCCGTAGTTGTGGTGGTAAAAGGGTTGTTGAAAAGATGCTGCGCATTGAAAAACGAGCTCGTATTGACTCTCAAAATGTGCTTGCTGAAATGTTGCGACACCATAGTATACGATCTGGTGTGACGTCCTATAACATATTATAGTATACAAATCAGGTGCGACAACCTATTAGAGGTATAACATACCATAGTATACAAACCCGGTGCGTAACTCTGATACGATAACCAAATAGAGAAATAAGATATCATAGTATGCAAATACGATAACCAATTAGAGAAATAACATATTACAGTATACAAATACGATAACCAATTAGAGGTTCAACATACCATAGTATACAAACCCGTGTGTAACTCTGAAATGATAACCAATTAGAGGTATAACATATCATAGTATACAAACCCGTGTGTAACTCTGATACGATAACCAATTAGAGATAAGATAAAACATAGTATACACATCTGGTGCGTAACTCTGATACGATAAGCAATTAGAGAAATAACAATCTATAATATAGCAGCATATGATAGATAACTTAAATAAAACTGCACTTAGAGAGAGAGAGAGAGAGTCGAGGCATTGAGAAACTATGTGGTTCAAAACAATATCTTGCGTAATGACCCATCAGGCAAAAGAGGAAATCATATTAAAAAGGACTACATAAATGTCATCGTCGCTCATAGGTATATGCCAGCCCGCAGACCGGTTCCTGTACCAATTCCTGCACCGAGAGCACCGAGACCTGTGCCTGCTCCGAGAGCACCGAGACCTGCTCAAGACCTGTGCCTGCCCCGAGACCTCTTCCTGCTCCAAGGTTTAGACGGGCCCCTGGGACATTTGGCAATTACCTCCGCAGCTGGCAGATGAATATCGTAGATAAGCACCGATTGGGAGCTGACCCAATAGCCCTTTTAAATGATGTTCGCCCCACATTTCACCGCAAGGTAGCAGAAGAGGTTGGAGCCCTTCGTGGATTAAAATTGCAGTTAGAACTCAGAGTGGGGCTGAAGAAGGGTAATGGTGATGGGGGAACATAATTCACCAACCCAGTATTCCTCAGCCGTCAGATGGATGTCCTGTAAGTGGGTGAGATTGATGCAGCGCTCAACAATGCTTTCCCACGCATGATAGACCCTCTTGAGCAATGGACTCAGAGAGGGTCAGGATGGGTGGTGGATAGAGTGGGGGACCTCTGGATAAATATTGGCCGGTACCAACCACTACGAGGTGCGTCCTATATCTGTTTGCTGGAAGAACTCAAAGCTAAAAAGACTATCATCAATGTGAAAAACCGTGATGATAACTGTCTTCGCTGGGCTCTCCGATCTGCTCTGTTTCCAGCCAAGATACATCCAGAAAGATGCAGCAAGTATCCCTCAAAAGACTGCTTAAACTTTGAAGAAATAGAGGTTCCAGCTCCACTCTCCCAGATCGGGAAGGTTGAAAAACAAAACAATCTGGCTATTAACGTCTTCTGTTGGGATAAAGGGATGGTCGTTCACAGACTCAGTAAACAAGACAAGAACGTCCCCAGGATCAACCTTCTATTGATTGAAAAGGCATGTAAGTTCCACTATACGTGGTCAAAAGCCTCAGCCGCCTGCTCTTTGATCAAAGTGCCAATCAAAGGCATAAGCACTTCTGTGAGAGGTGTCTGCATGGCTATTTCAGGGAAGATTTGCTCGAGGCCCATAGACCAGATTGCATGGGAATTAGTCAAACAGCTGTATGTATTGACATGCCGAAAGAAGGCGAAAACAAGCTGTCCTTCCAGAACTATCACTAGCAGCTTCCCGCGCCTTACGTAATCTACGCGGACTTTGGGGCACTCACCTGTAAGATAGATGGTCTTGGATCCATCCCCGCACAATCTAATACCAACAAAACTCAACAGCACGAAGCATGTGGCTATGGGTATGTTGTTGTCAGGTGTGATGGTCGTACAGAACCTCCCGTAGTATATCGAGGGCAAAATGCAGCTGGGAAGTTCCTTAAGGCTTTGCAGCAGGAAGAAACTAAGGTCAAAGCAGTTCTGGCAAACCTATGATAATCACCAGTGAGGATTGGCGCGCACACCGGACAGCACAGGATTGCCAAATATGTAAAAAAATCTCTACATGATGACTCTGTCCGCGACCACTGCCATATCACAGGTAAGTACAGAGGTGCTGCGCACAATGCCTGCAACCTGCAGTTGCGCCTAAACCCCGAAACACCCAGTTGTGTTCCATAACCTGAGGGGCTATGACTCTCATTTGATCATTCAAGCCATCAGCAAAGTGGAAAGGAAAATAACCTGCATCCCCAATAACATGGAAAAATGTATATCCTTCTCCCTTGGTCAGTTGAGGTTCATCGATAGCGCACAATTCCTGCTTGCATCATTGGATAAGCTGGTTGCGGCTAACGACTCTGTTGACTTCCATATCACAACTGAATATGAAGCGAATGATAAAAAGAGACAATTGTTATTCCGTAAAGGGATTTATCCCTATGAGTGTATGGATTCCTGGGAACGGTTTGGGAAGTGCCTACCTCCGCAAGATGCCTTCTATAGCAAGCTTACGAAGAACATATCTCCAATGAGAATTATCAATATGCGCAGGAGGTTTGGGGGCATTCGAATGTGATACTATGGGAGATTATCACGACCTATACCTGCGGACTGATGTGCTTCTACTAGCCAATGTCTTTGAGATATATCAGAAGACTTGCATACGGCAGTATGGTCTCAATCCAGCACACTATTATACAAGCCCTGGATTATCTTGGGATGCACTCTTGAAATATACAGGTGTATAATTGGAACTCTTAACCGACTATGACATGCACCTGTTCTTCGAGAAAGGTATGAGAGGTGGTATCTTTATGGTATCCAAGCGCTATGCTAAAGCCAACAACCCCTACGTCTCAGGCTATGATGACTTCAAGCCTAACAATCGGATTCGAATGGGGGATGAAGTGCCTTCGCTGGATACGCTTTCACCCGATGCAGAAAAAAGGCTACATACTCGAGGTAGACCTTCAGTATCCTCAAGAGCTACACGACGTCCACAAAGCATACCCACTTGCTCCGGAACGTATGAAGGTTCCAAAGGAGTGGCTGTCAGATTATCAGAAAGAGCTTCTAAACTCGTCAACTGATGTTGAAAAGTTGGTTTCCAATCTCTGCGATAAAAAGCGCTATGTTGTGCACTACCAAAATTTACAACTCTACCTCTCTCTAGGTATGAAGGTGACAAAAATACATCGTGCAATTCGGTTCAATCAAAGCAAGTGGATGAAACCCTACATCAGAATGCATACGGAACTCCGCAAGAAGGCCAAGACCAGCTTTGAGAAGGACCTCTACAAACTGAAGAACAATAGCGTCTTTGGTAATTAGACCATGGAAGATCTGCGTAAGCTTGTGGATGTCAAACTCGTGAGAGCCTCTGAAGATGACAAGCTCGCCGGTGGATAGCCAGCCCCGAGTTTGCAAGGCATGTGGTATTTGATGATGATCTAGCCGCCCTACACATACACAAACGTCGGCTGATGCTTAACCAACCAGTCTACGTTGGGATGTGTCCTGGACCTGAGTAAACATCTGATGTACGACTTTTATTACAACAACCTGATAGAGCAATATGGGGAGCGGTGCAATCTTCTCTATACGGATACGGATAGTCTTCTACTTGAAATCCAAACCGAGGATGTGTATGCTGATATGAGTTTTGAGTCACACCTTTATGACACGAGTGATTATCCGACAGACCATCCGCTCCACAACACCACGAATAAAAAGGTGCTTGGCAAAATGAAAGACGAATGTGCTGGAGTACCCATTAGCAAGTATATGGGACTTCGACCCAAAATGTATTCTATCCTGAAGGAAGATGGTGGTGAGATCCTAAAAGCAAAAGGCGTTAAAAAGTATGTTGTGAGAAAAAATATACGACATCAGCAGTACAAAGAAGCACTGTATGACAGCAAGACATTTCGTCATGGTATGAATCTATTGAGAAGCGAACACCACATTATATATAGCATGCGAATGAATACAATATTTGTCACCTCTTGATACCAAGCGCTGGGTTGTGATAGTGGATCACCCACCACTATGGCCTTTGGCTACAGGGGTTAAGCATATATATATATATATATATATATATATATATATATATATATATATATATATATATATATATATATATATATATATATATATATATATATATATATATATATATATATATATATATATATATATATATATATATATATATATAAAGAAGAAAGAAAAATATATATATAAAATAATTCAAAAATATATATATATATATATATATATATATATATATATATATATATATATATATATATATATATATATATATATATATATATATATATATATATATATATTTTCTGTCATAAATTATCAATAGTGGAGGGTAAAAAGTGTATCAAAACCCCAGTCCACCAAGTGAATTAAAAAACGATTGCAAAAGTGTCCCAGAACCAAAACAACCGCAAAAGTGTCCCAGAACCAGCCTTTCGTATACTACTCGTAGAAATACTGAAAAGTGTTTTCATCACATATGATATATAACTTAAGCAATCACTATTTTGTTTTTAGTTTTTAGGAATAAAATGTGCCCACAATTCTCACCTGGCAGAAAATTGTAATGCTGTTTACAATGTAGTTGGCAAAACTACTGGTCGTATTCCTGATAAGACTGACCTTTGCCACACCCATTGCCAATAATTGTATATCATGGGCCTATTTTGACTAACTTGGCCTAAACGTGACTTAAACAAGTATCAATTTTTAATGATCTTATATATGAAAGGATTATCAAGCTCAGTCAAACATAATTCAATTACATCCCAAATGTGGTCGGTCAATAAAAAAGGTAAATATGAGCATTTCTGTACTGCTTGTCAGATGAAAGGCTACATGTTAAAACTTACAAAGGTCAGTAGACAGTCCTAATTTTTAGAGTTAAAAATAATACAATGGGCTAGGTATATAACCTCATATGTTAATGAGATAGGCCTAAATGTAATAAAAATGAGAGGGTACCATGCTTAAGTCAAATTGGGCTAAGGTTTATAACTTAATTGAAGGGTCAATAATGCAGTACCATATTTGCATTGTGTTGAATTGAATTGTAATTTGTAGCACAAAAGTTCATACCCAAATCACGCGGTGACCAAAACCGTTTAACGTATTTAGGGCATATATTTTTCTAACTTCGAGGCCTAAATACCTCTGCCCTATCTAAGTTCTATTCTAATTTCTTGCCTAGTATTTGTTAGTATTACTATACGTTTATGTTGAAGTTTATGCCATGCACAAATTGAATACTGTGTAGGCCTTTGAAGAGGAATTTAGTCGAAATCTATCAACGAAATCTACACTTGTTGTTCTTTTAATTTGTTTGTTTCTTTTTTCGGAAAAAAATGAAGTACACTAACATTACAGTAAGTGTACTTACGCTAGACATGTAACTTATAACAATACGACTAAGAAGTTCGGCGTTATCGAATATCGGCTCTAACGTTAGCCCCGGGCCCTAGGCTAACATTTTCAAGTTAGGCTTTTTAATATCATCTCTGCATCTGTAACGATACTGCATAACACTCCATAGTGGAGTCAAGCACACAGAAACTGGTGTGCGCATGTACTGTGGATGGTGGCGTTAATCATTCTTGGTTGCGTTGCGAGATGTTCCAGGACTTGATTCTTAAAAAGCTTTGGATCCGTGTTGGTGAGTTCAAAAGGAAGTGAATTCCAATCGTTAACTGTTCTTGGAAAGTAGCTGAATTTGTAGCAATCTTTGTTGGTCTGTAGGAGCTGATAAGCGTTGGGGTGTAGGTGCCATGACGGACGATGGACCGGCTTCAGGAGGTCATCAATTGGCAGACTGAGTAAGCCCAGTCTAGCTTTGTGAAGGATGTTAAGTCTATTTGCAGTTCTCCTGGTTTCAAGTGAGGACCAACCTAGTTGGTTTAACATTACATACACACTGCTATGCCTAGCAAGCGCGTAGCCAGAGGGGGCCTGGGGCCTAGGCCCCCTCCCTTGCAAAAAAAAAAAAAAAAAAAAAAAAAAAAAAAAAAAAAAAAGGTTTTCGCTCACTACGGAAATACCTTTAAAAGAAGGAATCTTCTTCCCAAGTAACACTCGAGATCTAATCTAAACACTAGTAATGAACTATATAGAGACTGGACATAAAAAACTTTCAACATCGAAACCCATTACGCATACGTTTCTTCACGAACATGTATGACGTGATACAAACTGACAGTAGGCTTTTGGTGTAGTCGTCGCGTATATCCTACTAACGTATGCTGTGCTCTGTGAGTGGACCACTACTACGCTCTGCAGCAAAAAATAATTTCAAATTACACAATCGGAATCAACAGGAAGGTAAGATTTTTAATCATTATATGAACTTATGTCTTATTCATGAGAGAAATGCGCTCTTAAGAGATGCAATAACGTGCAAAACTGGTGAACTTTCTGCACGCTCGAAGAACTTCAATGAAAGTGTCCAATCACATTCACTGTGCCTACCAATCACATTAACGGATGTGCATTGTGCGGGGAGTACATTAAGTGACAACTCAAGACTCGCCGACAATAATAATTCGTATTACAACGATAAAGCATGCATTTTCAATGCAATCTTTTGTATTTTCCTTACCCCATGTGGGTGAAATTTGGTTCCTCAGGGGCGTCGGACGCTTACAAAAATTTGAGGCCAGAGCCAGTAGTTATTGAGGGCCTGCAGGCGCGGATCCAGAGGGGGCGCACCCGGCGCACGCTCAGGAAGAATATTCTGTATAAAGAACGCATTTATTCAGGGCCTTTTTAGAAATCTGAAGTGGGGGCCATTTATCAAAAGGCATCTCTCCAGTTTCCATCTCTTTCATGTAGAATTTTTAGAAAAGCAACAAAAAAAGTTATCGGCTCAAAAATATGTTGAGCGGGAGGGGGAGGAGGGGGAACAACTTTACAATGACCAAAATCTGATTATGGAGAAACAGTAATTTGGTGTCTTTGTAATAGTAATAAAAAAGGACCTTTACTAGGGGTCAAAATACTTAAGTGGGGCCGCTGGGAGGGGGGGGAGGTGGGGTTGCGGCCCACACTTAGTAGGCCTAGTTAAAACGACCCTGATGTTTTATAGAAAGGATTTTCTGTTAATTGGTTTTTAATAATTGTGATTTCTCACAAAACAATCACAATGCTAATTTGGACGTATTTTCTATGTATTTACTTGTCCCGTCCATCAGTCCATGTACACTGTCCTCACTCTGTGGTCAAGTGCATTCAGTAAATCACATAGAGAATGCATAGGCGATATGGGATATCCAGATCCCATTTTAAAAACAATATTTTAGTACCTTTACGATTCCCCCATGGCTGACAATGGGCTCATTTAAAAAAAAAAATGATTTGAATGGTACAAAGAACCATACAGGTTACCACGCAATGTGTTCTAACAATAGGCTTTAGATACCAATTACTTTTCAAATTTCTTACAAAACAATGTTTTTTCTCTTTATGGTCATTTTGTACGTGTTTAATTTGACTTGTAGAATAAGCAGAGGGCGCTGTGGGTAACAATTGTATTCCCCTTGAGGGCATAATTTGGCATGTTATGTTATTCTTTGTTCATTGAAAATTGTTATTGCAAACTTTTATTTTTAGCATACCATGCTTACCATCCACTAATTTTGAGAGACATAAACCGGTGTACAAGTCACTTCCTTTGTTATTGAGTTTTGTTTTTTTATTTCTAAGGAAAAATGCTAGAACAAGGGGACTTAAATCGATCATTTCGCCATTGGAGAGGGTAAAGGAACCTTCATCAGGGAAAACTGACTAAAATTGAAGAAAATATTGTCACTTTCTCCCATTTTGGGGGGCAGTTCCTGCAAGTCTAGGGGGCATTTCCCAAAAATTTCCTCCATATACGTTACACGCCAACCCATAGTGGTGCGTATGTAGTGCAGTTACAACAGGGCAAACTTCACCAAGGGCTGATGGTCTAGGCCCCCCCGTTAAAACAATCCTGGCTACGCGCCTGATGCCTAGAGTAGTCATTTACAACAAAATAAGCAGCCCTGCGTTGAACCTGCTCAAGCTTGTTTATGAGATCCTGTGAGTGCAGGTCTCACACAGAGGATGAGTATTCGAGTAGGGGCTGAGGGGGCGGACTAGTGTTAAATAAGCATTTGCTGTAATATGTTTAGGGCAGGAATACAGATTACGCTTGATAGAGCCAAGAGACCTACAAGCAGATGAGATAATGCGATTAATATACTATTGTTCCAAGATAAATTATTACATATGTCAATGCCTAGGTATGTGTGGTTATTTGTGTACTGGAGGATGTGACCACCCAGTTTATAAGAATATATTTTAGGCGATCTAGAATGGGTAAGCCTCATTGAAAAACACTTATCAGGATTGAATTTAAGTTGCTAGTCATCTTGCCACTTATTTAGAGTATTTAAGTCATCCTGCAGTTGTTCATGGTCGAACTGGTTTTGGATATCTCTATATAACACGCAATCGCCGGCAAAAAGCCTGATCTGAGACTTTATGTTACTGGGCAGGTCATTTTTGGCGGTTCATAAAAAAAACAAATTGACCACCATTGACCTTTGATGTCACTCATGCACGGTAAATATCAATATTGCGTGTATAAATTGCTTAAAGAACCAATTAATCTCTGAACCATAAGTGCAGCTGGTATATTGATTTGTTTTACAGCAAGGAGGAAAGTGGGCATATCTGCATGATTTTTAAGCAGATGTACACGATATGAATAGTAACGGGCCGAGCACCGTGCCCGAAATGACATTCGTCCAGGTTGCGTGTTCACCCCCAACAACGAATCTCTGATTTCGGTGCCCGAGAAAGTCAGCAATCCACTGGTGGGTATTATTTCTTATTCCGTAATTATGTAGTTGATTAAGTAAGCGGTTATGTGGTACAGTGTCAAAAGCCTTAGAGAAGTCCATTATAATGAGATCAATTTGGGATCTTTTGTTCAGTGATAAGGCCTGATCATTAAGAGTTAAAATTAATTGTGATTCACAGGAGTGTTTTTGTCTAAAACCATGTTGTTTATCAGTGGGTAAAGAGTGTTTGGTTCATAATCTAGGAGTGTATCATATGCTCAGCAAGAACCTTGCAACAAATAGAAGTTAGAGATACAGGTCTATAGTTAGAAGCTAGTGAGCGGTCCCCCTTTTTATGAATAGGAGAGATATTAGCACAAAGCCATGACTGAGGTAGGTTACCTGAGTTAAGGGATTTTTGAAAGACCAAACGAAGGGCTGGTGCCAATTCAGCAGCCGCTGTCTTCAAAATCCAAGCTGGTATATTATCTGGACCAGTAGCTTTGTTTGGGTTTAGTGCTCAAAAGTATATCTCTTAAGAATTGATTGAAAAATTGTGGTTTTGATGACAAATTAGGCTTTCAGAATAAGATTACAGTTCCTTTTGAGTGAATTATGTAGGTTTTCGATAAGTCACAAAACATTTTAGAGGCAAAATTTGCCTTGGATCAATCACCGAGAATCTAGTTTATTTGTTCACGTTTTTACTGACGTGCTGGGTTGTACGAATTGGTTGTTTGCGCTGCTCTCCACTCCCTGATATGCCCTAGATCTGTACTGAAGACATCGCGTACGTATATACGTCACGTCAGGCAGATACGTGAGCAGCTAGCTGATGAGCTACTATCCGACAATACAACCGGAACCCAGTCTGATATTTTGTGTATACATTGTGTATTATCAATATAACAGAGTGACTGGACTATATCGGTATACTGAGCATAGCCTAAATTATATAATTATCATGGCGACTTTATCAGGGGGCGATCTTAAATCACCGTTGGATTCTGTTTTTAATTTTGTTCCTCAAAGCCATGAAAAAGCTCTGAGACAAGCGTTTTACAATGCTGTGACCATAGTATTTCTTGGGCTGGCACTTTGCACCGTAGTAGCAGTTTACCACGTATTAGAAATTTTCATACGTCCACTGGCTTGGGCAGTCATAGTCGGATTAGTGTTGTATCCATTGAAATACACATTATCCACCACAGTGCAAAGTTGGCTACAGAATCTTGAGGATAGTGGTAAGTCAGAAATTCTCAAGTCTAGAGCTAGCCTAGGCAGAACCTAAGGAAACATTCCTATTCCTAAATGCAAGGATGAAGACTTCAAAACGGTTGGCGTTCATGTCTCGGTTGGCGTTCATGTCCTTTTGAAGGATTTTTGCCGACTTAACTGATTCAGATTCAGAAACCCCTTGAACTTAAAGAAGTATTATTTAATAGGCCTAGGCTACAATTTGCAAAGAAGGCACTAACGAGTAACGTTAATGTTCAGGCCTATTGTTGCACCTATTTTCAAACTTACACTTACAGGTTTAACTTCACTTTCAAAAATACGTAACGTTTAGGCTTAAGGCCCCGTAATTTTCTTATTAGCTTAGAGAAGTAAGGGCCTAGACCTTATCACCCGAACCCAGTTGGAAAAGTGATGTGGGTGTGCAGCTTACAAGACATGAGTTACTACGCAGCACTATTTCACTTATTCAAATCACTCTCATTTTATAGTTTTTTGTGCACAATTACATTTCTGAGGATATTTCCTAATTTGCATCTACACACAATCTCATACAGCGCACCGGGGCCTATCTCCCAATCCCAGTGCGGGCAGCTCCTGGTCTTACGCACTTGTCAGTTATATGACTCACCCCTACTACCCCTGGCAATGTGAGACAAAGGTGGGTCATTGACATATAAAACAGTAAATTACACGTGCGTCATTGTACCAAATTGTCAGTCACCAGAGTTAATCTGGGGTGAGTCAATTTACTTTAGACCCATTGACTTTGTATAGAGATGAGTGATTTTGGGGAAGTCAGTTGCACAAGAAATGTGAGTCGCCTAAGTGACTGAGGGGTGTGTCAATGTACATGTTTTGACCACCCACTTTGGTGCAATGACTCACCTTGTCCAGGGGTGTAGAGGTGAGTCACAAAATTGACAAGTGCATTATCCCTACTACTCTACCACTCATTTTTTCCATCCATCCTTCTGCCTTTTTCTGCCTTCTACCCCCCCTCCCCCCTCTCCCCTTTATTTTGTTATCCTTTCTCATTTCCCCAGGCCCGTAGCCAGGCTTTTTCTCTAGGGGTGCACTTCAGTATCAAGGGGTGGGGGTTGGGGGGATGTGGGCACAAACCACTTTAAATGATACCGTTAAAATTCGTTCTAAGAAGAATGTGGCATGGTATGTAGCCACTGTATGTTTGTAATGTTCATTTACAAGATGGCTATTGGGAAAGTGTCATGTGGCGATTATCCTGTTAAGTTTTTTTTTCAAAATTTAAATCATATCGCATCAAAATCAAATATTCATAGTACAGATAACGAAGTACATCCAAATAAAAATCACTTTTTTCTTATGTTCTTGTAATTTACCCAGCAACTTACTGTTGTCATACATAATTTCCTTGATAAGAATAAGACTCTTAGCAACAGACAGTTTGGTTTTTGTAAAGGTCGTTTTACTGCTATGGCAGCTTTAGATGTCACTCAGTATATTATAAATGGTTTTAACAATAGGGAGTACTCATTAGGTATATTTTTGGACTTATCGAAAGCTTTCGACACTGTCAATCATAACATTCTTTATGCAAAATGTATTATCACGATATTAGAGGAGTAGCCTACAATTAGTTTGTTAGTTACCTATCAAACCAGGGAGTTGTTAAGATCAAACAGACATCAGCTTGTATCCATTAATAACACTTATATTCATCTTATCGTAATTTAAATTGTGTTGTGCCCCAGGGGTCAATCCTTGGACCTTTGAAATTTTTGCTATATGTAAATAATATTAGCAATCCTTCACATCTTTTATGCTTTACACTTTTTGCAGATGATACTTGTATTTTGTATAAGCATAACAATTTTGATAATGTTATTTCAGTCATCAACTCTGAATTAAAAAATGTTGCCAACTGGTTTAAGGTTAATAAGCTATCTGTAAATATCAGCAAAACCCATTTCATACCTTATCATCCCCATCAAAAGAATATAAATAATATTAATATATGGATTGATAATCCCCAAATCAAACATGTTGATACCATCAAATTTGTAGGTTTATACATCGCCCTTTTATTAAAATGGTCTTCTCATATTAATAAGATTAAGACATCTACAGTATTTCTAAAATAATTATAGTTTTCTTTAGAATGAAAGAGTTTGTACCTAGTTACATCCTTAAAAATGTATATAATACTCTTATTCTTCCTCATTTAAGCTATTGCAATGTAGTATGGGGTAATGCTTACCCTTCTCATCTAAATCAATTATTCATACTTCAGAAAAAGGCTGTTTGTATTATCACCCAATCAAGTTTTCGAGCACATACATCCCCTCTTTTTACCAGATTACATTTTCTTAATATTTCTGATATCCATAGACACCAATGCGCTGTATTTATTTTAAAATTTGTTAATCAACAATTACCAGATATTTTCAAGGATTTTTTTTCTTTTATTCATAATATACATTTCCACAGCACCAAATTCTCCCATCATTTATTTTCTCTTTCCATAAATTCTGACCTTTTCAAACGCTCCATTGTATCTAATGGTAATAAGTTCTGGAATCAAATATGCGATTCTATAAAAAGCATAAAAACTGTAAAATTATTTTCTGGTAAGTTAAAAAAGACACTTATATCTAAATATGACTAACTCTAGTTTACCTTCATGTATTTTCATCTCCACTTAGTTTATGATTATATTTGACCTCTTATCTATTTTTACCCAACCACTTTATTAATTTTCCCCTAGGCTTCGTTATGTTACCGGGTTGGGAGGGGAGTGGGGGAGAAGGAGGGAGGGGAATTCCTCTTTTCCTTCTATTTTCACAGTGTCACTTTTCTATACTTTTCCTTTATGATTAATTATTAAATTTGAGTTATGGTGGGCTTCTTGTAAAAGCTCCGGCTTCTAAGCCCTTCCACCATTTTTTCATAAATTGTTATGTGTTTTCTTTATAGATATTGTAATATATGCATGAAAATGGAAAATAAATCAATCAAAAATCAATCAATTAACAAGATGATATATATATATATATATATATATATATATATATATATATATGATTATTACTTTATTAAGAGTATACATGCGTAATATAACAAAAAAGATACTGTTTTAAAGATGATCCTCATTTTAAGTTGCAAGTTTCAAGTGTTTTATGATTGATTTCAATCAAAATCTTAAGTCTTTAACATTTCATTTATCCTAAGAAATAAAGCATTTCATGAATAAAAACCTTGTTTGTCCTTCCAAATTTAAACTGACTTTATTAAAAGATTTAGCTTTTTCCTTAATTTTCATGCATGTCAGTAGTCCTTTAACATATCAGATTGACAGCTTTCTTGATTTAAGTTTTAATTCATGGAAAAGTTTGTTGTTGTACAGATTGTGGGTAAAATCTTTCTTAAATGACAGAACTAGATTTCTTAAGCATTGGTGCAGCATTGATCGATGTGTTGGGGACAGCAAACATGTTAGACATGAGAAACTGTTTTCGCACATATTAGATGAAGCTCCAATTGTTTGCCTGCAGCAATACAATTGATAAAGAAGCGGGAACGTATCTTTTACTTGACACAGGATTTTCAACCCTGCTGTAAAATTTGGCAAATGTTATAGGTGTCTGCACCTTTTCAAATCTCTCTAGGATGTAGGGGCTTTGCAACTTTTATTTTAATTTTGATTTGCTTTTGATCCGAGTGATCAGGCATGAGGTTGACAAGAGGTTGGAAACTTGAAAAGTCGAGGAAGGTTGCTGAGTCAGGCTGTAGCATCTTTAGTGATAATACCAGCTCAGTAGAGCTTTCACTTAATCTGTTTTTCATTTCCACCAATGCCGTCAATAAGCTCATGATAAATGGATTTCATCTCTCTTCTCAATTGGTCTGGTCATTGTCAACATGTGGTCAGCACCACACTGTCCTAAAGTCTTCTGCTTTGAGTGCATACTCTTTTTGGGTTATGATCAACTTCTTCCTCTGATGCGTTACACTTTTGCCTTACTTCTTGGAATCTCAGTTCCTCAGTTTCACTTCTTTCATGCAGTTTTTAACAACTTCAACTAAATGGGCTAAATCTGCTTCCTCGGATTGCAAAATCTACCGTAGTTGGCTGGCTTCAATACAGCGCGAATAGTTGAGACAATATGCACTGTTATTTTGACTGTAGGTTTTGAGAATTTAGCATAAAAACCTGAACCCTTACATTCTTCAAGCACTTCCAAAATTTCTTTAAGCGAGGAGAGAATGCCCCCCCCCCCCACTCTCTCTCTGAATCCGCCCCTGCTTACTGTACAGTTACATAACCAACTTTGAAGGTCAAATTGATATTTTTGTAAATTAGAAGGCTATTTCGGTACTGCAGTCAAGTGTAAAATCCCCACTGAGTCAAGACTGAATCTTGGAAGTTGGATAAAACAAAACGATTTTTTTCAAAATGCTGTACCATTGTGTTGTGGGTGGGTGTAGTAACGTGTGGGTGGGTGTAGTAACGTGTGGGTGGGTGTAGTAACGTGTGGGTGGGTGTAGTAACGTGTGGGTGGGTGTAGTAACATGTGGGTGGGTGTAGTAACATGTGGGTGGGTGTAGTAAAATGTGGGTGGGTGTAGTAACGTGTGGGTGGGTGTGGTAGCATGTGGGTGGGTGTAGTAACGTGTGGATGGGTGTAGTTACGTGTGGGTGGGTGTAGTAACGTGTGGGTGGGTGTGGTAGCATGTGGGTGGGTGTAGTAACGTGTGGATGGGTTTAGTAACGTGTGGGTGGGTGTAGTAATGTGTGGGTGGGTGTAGTAGCGTGTGGGTGGGTGTAGTAAGGTGTGGGTGGGTGTAGTAACATGTGGGTGGGTGTAGTAACATGTGGGTGGGTGTGGTAACATGTGGGTGAGTGTAGTAACGTGTGGGTGGGTGTAGTAACATGTGGGTGGGTGTAGTAACGTGTGGGTGGGTGTAGTAACATGTGGGTGGGTGTGGTAACATGTGGGTGAGTGTAGTAACGTGTGGGTGGGTGTAGTAACATGGGTGGGTGTAGTAACGTGTGGGTGGGTGTAGTAATGTGTGGGTGGGTGTAGTAACATGTGGGTGGGTGTAGTAACGTGTGGGTGGGTGTAGTAGCGTGTGGGTGGGTGTAGTATCGTGTGGGTGGGTGTAGTATCGTGTGGGTGGGTGTAGTAACGTGTGGGTGGGTGTAGTAACGTGTGGGTGGGTGTGGTAACATGTGGGTGGGTGTGGTAACATGTGGGTCGGTGTAGTAACGTGTGGGTGGGTGTAGTAACATGTGGGTGGGTGTAGTAACGTGTGGGTGGGGTAGTAACGTGTGGGTGGGTGTAGTAACGTGTGGGTGGGTGTAGTAACATGTGGGTGGGTGTAGTAACGTGTGGGTGGGTGTAGTAACGTGTGGGTGGGTGTAGTTACATATGGGTGGGTGTAGTAACGTGTGGGTGGGTGTAGTAACGTGTGGGTGGGTGTGGTAACATGTGGGTGGGTGTGGTAACATGTGGGTCGGTGTAGTAACGATGTGGGTGGGTGTAGTAACATGTGGGTGGGTGTAGTAACGTGTGGGTGGGTGTAGTAACGTGTGGGTGGGTGTAGTAATGTGTGGGTGGGTGTAGTAACATGTGAGTGGGTGTAGTAACGTGTGGGTGGGTGTAGTAACATGTGGGTGGGTGTAGTAACGTGTGGGTGGGTGTAGTAACGTGTGGGTGTAGTAACGTTGCTGGCAAAGGAATTAGAACCCATAAGTTTCCATCGGTTAAAAAATCTGTGGATAGTATTTGTAATTTGTAAACATTACTCATGCAGATTTTAGAAGGCCTAACGTTAGGCTAATTTACACAAGATAGTGTGATTTGTAGCGATTACTTTAGTCAGTCAGTGAAGATTGCTTTGACCCCGCATCTAATGTTAGGTTTCGACAAAAGCTTGGCTTAGGGAGTGTTTCAGGCAAAGGGTTTAGGAGCTTCATTCCAGGAAAGTTTCCTATCAATAAAAAAAAACCCAGTTACTCTTGAACTTGAAGATGTACCCTCAAGTTCAAATTTGACGTCATCCATGGCAAGTGCTACTGCTAACGTTACTAACTATGCTTAGTGGCAGTGGACTTAAAGTTAGTCGACCAACATGTAACATTTCTGTTGTAACTCAAAGTAGGCCTAGGGCCTACTTCGAAATCGTCAGTGGTTGGTGAACTTGTGCCGAGTCACTTGATGGTTGTAACACCCAAGAAAAATCAATGGGTAGCATCGCAACGGAGAGCGAGGAAAAGGGTAGGCTACATTCAATCTCTTTTTTTTCTTCAAATCTAACCTGTCTAGTATGATGTTATTGCTAGATCCTAATTGATCATCTGTCACCCTTACTATTAAAATTGTTTGTTTTACTAATAAGTAATATTACGGTGATACCAGAGCTGGAAAAAAGCTGCAGTTCCAGCAGATATGTAATCCCAGGAAAAATGGGAATTTGCGGGAAGAAATATTTTGTTCATAAGATTTCTTGAGTATACAACAAAAGGCTATGTAGTAATTGTTAAGGCTTCGGCCACAAGGTTTCTGAGAATCAGATTGAGGGCTCTTAGCTCTAAGAAAGTCCTTCCTACCTCCTAAACTTTGCGATGAATAGTAAATTTAAATTCAATAGAGGGATTAGTACAGGTGATAAAGTATGAGAATATATAGGCCTTTATATTGGCCTGTATATTGGCCTGTGTATAGGCCTGTATATAGGCCTGTATATAGGCCTGTATATAGACCTGTCTGTAGGCCTGTCTGTAGGCCTGTCTGTGGGCCTGCCCGTGGTCCTGCCCGTGGGCCTGCCCGTGGGCCTGCCCGTGAGCCTGCCCGTGGGCCTGCCCCTGGGCCTGCCCGTGGGCCTGCCCTGGGCCTGCCCGTAGGCCTGCCCATAGGCCTGTATATAAGCCTGTATATAAGCCTAGGCCTGGATATATATATATATATATATATATATATATATATATATATATATATATATATATATATATATATATATATATATATATATATATATATATATATATATATATATATATATATATATATATATATATATATATATATATATATATATATATATATATATATATATATATATATATATATATATATTTATATATATATATATATATATATATATATATATATATATATATATATATATATATATGAATTATATTGTATTTACTAAACTTATGCTATTGCTGTCACAAGAATTTTGACACCTTTATTCAGAACCTTGGGACTATTTTTCAAAGTAATTCCAACTCTGTGTGATACTATTAGTTAAGTGATTTATTATTGCTTATTTTTCAGGAAGTGCAAGAGATGGTCCAGAAGAATATTGCAATGCAGTGTTAGGCTGAATATACAAAGCACCCAGGTACTTGATGAGATACCTATGGAATTTCAAAAGGTATTATGAATTACAGTAATATTGTATCATGATATTAGTAATAAAACATAATAAATATACTGCATTTTTGTTTTGAACAGAAATCAAGTTATAGATCATTACTGCCACACTGCTTGTGAAAAAACACTGCTCCACCAGAACAGTGATGTTTGAAAATTCACTCTTCCTGCATAAGAACTAGTAGCTTTTTGTACATTGTCTGAAAAAGCATTGAAATCGGAGAAGATCTGTTTCAGATTTGAAAATTAGCACTCTTAGCTTTTAGCTTGATTAAAGTTTGATCAATAGCTAATTTATGCTAAATTAGCACTGTTAGCTTTTGACTTGATTAAAGTGTGGTCAATATCTAATTTATGTTAAATTAGCACTGTTAGCTTTTGACTTGATTAAAGTTTGATCAAAATCTAATTTATGCTAAAATAGCACTGTTAGCTTTTGACTTGATTAAAGTTTGGTCAATATCTAATTTATGCTAAATTAGCACTGTTAGCTTTTGACTTGATTAAAGTTTGGTCAATATCTAATTTATGCTAAATTAGCACTGTTAGCTTTTGACTTGATTAAAGTTTGATCAATATCTAATTTATGCTAAAATAGCACTGTTAGCTTTTGACTTGATTAAAGTTTGGTCAATATCTAATTTATGCTAAATTACCACTGTTAGCTTTTGACTTGATTAAAGTTTAATCAATATCTAATTTTTGCTAAATTTATGATGTATGACTGGGCGGACATCTTTTCTGTAATTCTTCAAATTTCTTTCATCAATATAAGTCACTGAAGTCTGCAAATGATGGTCAAGTCTAATCCTGCTAGTTAGGGGTATAATCGAGACTCAAAAACGTTTGGTCAAAATTTGCTGTACCACTTCAATGAATTATGATAGAAGCTTAAAAAACAAATAATTTCCATAAGAATAACCAAGGTCGCCTTGTAATCAGTCCGGTTCGTAACTTTGTACAACCGATCGGGAGAACAGTTTTTGTTCTCCCGATGGGGAGATACTTTATGGAAGTATCCCACAATGCATAATCCAAATTCAATCCAAAATGTATAGAAATTATGTCAGAATGAGACAAATTTAAAGCGTGGTGACTTCTTTTTATGGGATACCGCTAGACAGTTGCACTTTAACAAGATTTTCTGAAGAAAAACATTTTAAAGATTCATTTCGAAATTATTTTTGACTAACATTGTAATAAAAATTAGTCATATCAAATGTTTGTATCGTCATCTTATTTTGATAAAACGGAGTGCTAAGAAATATGACTACACCAAAGACTATGGCAAAGCTTTGTTATTGAATAGATTCGTACTACGCATGTCCCAATCTCCTGAACGGGTGAAATCTGAGATCTCCCGATCGGGAGTATGTACTGGACTGGTAATACATTACAAAATTTGCATAGAAATTTGTCTACTGATTCCTGAGATTTTCAATAAAACTTTGCACCCTACCAAACGCCCTGATCTAAAGTATTTGAAAGGGGGTAATTTTGCAAAATTTGAAAGAGCACTTCTTTTACAGTTAACAAAGAAGTGGATGTAGGCCCTTCACATTGCTTCAGTCACCACTGCAAGTTAATCGTCTGATAGATAAAGCATGAATTTAGTCAATTTATACTGCAACTCAGGGTTCACATTAAGGTGCGGGATTCATGCACATATTATCAAATTCCCTCAAGAAAATAATTAAGAAGGGGGGTTGGGGGATTTCCTGCCAAAGAAATTAATAAAATGCCAAAAAATACCAAAACAAAGGCCAATTCCCCCCCCCCCCCCCACCCATCTTCCCCACCAAGGTAAAATTTGGCATATTACAGCCTTGCTTGCCATTTCCAGTGGTATCCTTAGGTCTGTTTTGGTATTTTTGGTATTTCTCTAAAAAGAAATCTTCCCTTTTTCGAAATGTCCCCCCAAATAACACCAGGAAAATTCCGCCCCAAAAAAAAAAAAAAAAAAAAAAAAAAATTGAACCTTTTATCAACGCTGCTTCAACCTCTTCAATTTAACCTTCCAAATTACCTTTGGCACCACCTGGAGATCATATTTGTCTTTTTCCATTTATTGATAATAAAGGTACTTTCATTTCTTTACAGCATACATGTATGTAGATGAGCTCAGTAAAGTAACCAATGTGGTTGTGGAAGGAGACAAGTATTTGAAATAGCAGACAAGTAGGTTATCTTCACCACCACCACCTTTGACAAGCACTGTGCAGAAGCCTTATGCCAAGTAGCCCTGCAGCAGCAAATGACAAGGTTTAGTACTTCTGAGGAACTCGGATTGTCTCGTTTGCATACCAGAAATAGTGGTGGACAATGTTCCTACTATATTTATTGATCGAGGACTATGGCAAAAGAGTCTCATTTTTATTTCATATTTATCTGTTGAATATTCTCAGTGGAACTTTATATTGCAAGAGTGCCCAGCTCTAAGGTGGGTGTGGGATTTTGCTAACACAAATGATATGTATGTGAAGAGCATTGTTCACACTTAATATTGAGGTGTAGAGTGCATATTAATTAGATTATTTGCATAATAATAGACTTTCTTGTGAAATGTTTAATCTGAGATCATAACTTACAGTAAGTCACTTAAAATTGTTTACATTCACGTAACTTGGCATAAGGGTAGAGGAAATTGCTACTTAGATGAGCATGATAGGGGGGGTGGGGGGTGCATATTAGCCTACATGCATAACAATGGAAATATATGTATCTTTGATACCTATTAGATTACGGCGGGTGTGTTGATGTTGTTTACACAATTTATATATGTAAAGCCAATTGTTCACACTGAATGGCAAGTTGGTGTGTGCATATTAAGCAGGTTATTTGCATAATGTTAGACCTCTGCTCATTACTAAGTTAGGAATGCTCTATGAAAGCTCGCAATCTTGGGGTTATTTTTGACTGCTTCATGACCATGGATAGCCACATTTCTCATATTACGCATTGCATCGTTACATCTTTGGAACATTGGAAAATTGCACAAATATCTCAATTCAACTGCAACAAAACAGATAGTACATTCGTTTGTTACATCTTGATTAGATGTGGGAAATTCCTGGCTGCATGGACTGCCCCCCCAAAAAATTCATCGTCTTCAACTACTTCAAATACGGCTGCACGTATTGTAACTCTCTCAAAGAAAACATGTCACATAACTCCCATCCTGAAAGATTTGCACTGGCTTACAGTTTCTCATTGCATCATGTACAAAATATTACTTATTGTTTACATATCGAGGAATAGTTGTGCCCCAGTTTATATATCTAACTTGCTGAAATTATATGTTCCTCTTTGTGATCTTCGTTCTGGTGATAAACTCCTTTTATGTGAACTAAAATCCTACCATACATGGGGTTATAGATCATTTGCTGTTGCAGCTCTGCGTCTTTGGAATCGATTACCCCTCCATATCAGGTTATCTTGTTCTGTTGACTCATTAAAAAAAAATCTAAAACCCTATCTCATGTGTGATGCTTATGCAAATATGTAGTTAATTTAAAATCACTGTTCATTTATTTTATTGTTCATGTATACTTATCTGTAATTTTATTGTTATATGTACGGCGTCTTGAGCATCCATTAGGATGGATATGTGCGCGTTAAAAATCTTATTTATTATTATAATCATTATTAATAATCTTATTAATATTATTATTATTATTACTATTATTATTATTATTATTCTTATTCTTATTCTTATTAGTATTATTAGTATTAGTATTAGTATCATCATCATCATCATTATTATTATTATCATCATCATCATTATTATTATTATTATTACTACTACAAATCTTGCTGGGGCAGGTATTGAAGGCATTGGACCTTATGGATAAGTATTGTGAGTTCTGTGTTAATTTAAATTAGCATATTTGCATAACAATTAAAATACTTGTTTATATCTCTTAAAGTAGTGAGGATGTGGTGAGATTACTAAGGTAAATTAAATAAAGTGTTTTGTTCATATTAATTTTGAGGAACATGTTTAGCCTAAGGTCAGATATGTAAGGTTGGGGGTTGTGTTTGCATATTAATTACCTGGGTTGATACTTACAATGGTTCGACTGAGGTAGGGCTTTAGGATGATATCTTTGACAGTTTTTTTTGTAATAGTGTGTGCAGGTAGTCCTTTGATGTGACTTAATGTCAGTGAAGATGTAACAATGAACTGATCAGTAATTTTGTTTGAAATGTTCTCCCAAGTTGATGAACTTTATCTATTGTGTGAAATATATTTTCCTTGGAGGGCATGTCACTGATGTTCTTTTCCTTTATACAGTATTTGTCAAAGGTAATAAGCACAAATGAATGCAGGGAGGATGATGGATGCAAGTCACACCTCAGGACTGGGTAAGCCAACCTACACCGACTTGATGGTTTTGTACAATTATGGAAATCCTGGGGAGGGATCAAAGGTGTATAAGCCTGATTTTGTTTGGGGACAACCAAGCTTAAATAAAGCAAGACATTTCAAGATTACCCCTGTATTCTTGGTCTGACCTCTATCTAGGGGTTGCCCTTATCCTTGACTAAAGTTGAGTTGCTGTAGTCGAAACTGAAATCCAAGGATTGTATTTTCCTTGAGAATGAATTGGAACCAAAGATTTGCCCTCATTCTAGGGGTGTAGCCAAAGGGGCAGGAGTGGGAGGTGCAAGCGCCCCCATTTCAAAGGCCAGCCCTGCCCCCTTGTTGCCCCCAAATAAAATTACAGAATTACATGTAGTGTAATTGTTCATTGCATCAATAATCTCGCCCCCGCAAAATGTAATCCTGCCTCACTCTTGCCCACCAAATACCAGTACCTAGCTATGCCACTGCCTCATTCCAAGCATGAACCAAGCTTTTATCATTATCTCCTGACCGAACCTCGGAAATATCTTTAGCTGGTTGAATCCTCATCAGAAGCTGGAACCAATCAACAGCTGAGTGAACTGCTCAAGGCCAATGGCAATACAGCACTGAAGCTGGAACCAATCAACAGCTGAGTGAAGTGCTCAAGGACTGACAATACAGCACTGAAGCTGGAATTAATCAACAGCTGAGTGAACTGCTCAAGGACAATGACAATACAGTACTGAAGTTAGAACCGATCAACAGCTGAGTGAACTACTCAAGGACAATGGCAATACAGCACTGAAGCTGGAACCAATCAACAGCTGAGTGAACTGCTCAAGGACAATGGCAATACAGCACTGAAGCTGGAACCAATTAACAGCTGAGTGAACTGCTCAAGGACAATTACAATACAGCACTGAAGCTGGAACCAATCAACAGCTGAGTGAACTGCTCAAGGACAATGGCAATACAGCACTGAAGCTGGAACCAATTAACATCTGAGTGACTGCTCAAGGACAATAACAATACAGCACTGAAGCTGGAACCAATCAACAGCTAAGTGAACTGCTCAAGTACAATGGCAATACAGCACTGAAGCTGGAACCAATTAACATCTGAGTGACTGCTCAAGGACAATTACAATACAGCACTGAAGCTGGAACCAATCAACAGCTGAGTGAACTGCTCAAGGACAATGGCAATACAGCACTGAAGCTGGAACCAATTAACATCTGAGTGACTGCTCAAGGACAATTACAATACAGCACTGAAGCTGGAACCAATCAATAGCTGAGTGAACTGCTCAAGTACAATGGCAATACAGCACTGAAGCTGGAACCAATCAACAGTCGAGTGAATTGCTCAAGGACAATGTCCATACAGCTATACAATTTGGAAATTGGAATATAAAAACCCAGTATCTTTTGCACTGCCATTTATGGAGAAGCTGCATTGAATATACATTTCTGCTCAAAATTCTAGTAAAGCAAAAACAAACATAGAACAGGAGAAAGTAATACAAAGGAACTTGTAAAATGACAAAAGTATATTTCAATCCCTGCAGATAGTATATCATAAATGTATGCTTTGACAATGTACAATCACTTAGCTTTGGAAATAAAAAATAGTGACATTTAAGTAAACAAGTATGATATACATTTTCAATGCTGCATGCAAGGAAGTCTTCTTTTTCTGGTATAGTACAGTACTCCAACTGGAGTATTAACGTACTGTGAGCAAGTTCATTGAATTTTTTAAACTAAATAAAAGGATAACATTGAATCGTGCAATTAAAGGTCTAGTTTATTCTAAGATATTCTTATTATGAATATTAAATCCAAAGAAGAACAGCCTTTAAACAGCCAACAGGACTTGTTTCATTCCCCAAATAATAGCTCATCAGAATTAGGATATACCAAATGCCAGCTCCCTGGATATACTGTAGCAAGTATAGTGTGCATTCCCAAGAAGTATGTATTTCTCTAATACTTTGCTTCAAATTCACTCATTTATTACATACAACACAATCTTCCCTATCAGAATAGGCCTACTGATTTGAGTACTTTGGAAGGAATTCTTTTAGAGGGCCAGATGCATTCACATTGAGGGTCAGATGCATTCACATTGAGGGTCAGATGCATTCACATTGAGGGCCAGATGCACTCACATTGAGGGCCAGATGCATTCACATTGAGGGCCAGATGCATTCACATTGAGGGCCAGATGCATTCACATTGTCGTCATTTACAGTTTATGACGGAAGTGTTTCTGAAAACAGTTAGATAGAAGTACTGTTTACTTCATTAGGAAAAGAAAGTTATATTCTTCAGGATTATAACTATGTGTTGCAATAACTTTTTAAACAGCAAAAAAGTGCAATGTTGTGGACAGTTAGAGAGGAGATTATTGGTTCATTTATTTCCTTTCAAATAAGTTTTGGCTGTATATCGAAAGTTTAAACCAGTTAGCATGCTAATATGGGGGTATACACTGATTGATGTGGCAGAGGCTTAAAAGTAATAGCATTACATAATACAAAATGCAAGAGCTCTTTTAATAAATTTAATTAAAAACAGACTAATTTGGTGCTTTTCGAATTCATTATAATATAATTATCTGAGTAATATTACTGTCCTAATGTTACAATGTTAACAGTTGTTAGTACACTATCATCTGAAATTTCAATACAACATACTTTTTTGGCAAAAAATGTGCCAGGCATGAGAGAACAAAGCTTATTTACATGTTCAAATAATACAAGTGATTTAAGAATGCATTTCAAAGAAATAACAAATCACACTTGCACAGGAGTCGGCCTCAAAAAAAAGATCAGGGTATTTACTTCAAGTTATACCTCACCTTCCATGCTATAAATATGCAATCTGGTCACATGACGTGATTCAATCGCACTTCTAACCGATCCTAAAAACGTAGTTACCAGCCCAGCCCTGACCCCCATATAACCTCTACTATATCAAAAAGAAAAAACCTGTGTACACCGCTGTGGACTACGATTCCGCGAAGGGACTGATAGGATCACAAGAGGCGGCGCCCTAAGGGGTTATACATAAGTTACTAACTTTTTTACGGCTCGTTGTAGAGCCATTGGATTACTTTTACGGGTCCATTTGGGTCCGTACGGCTCTGGTAATCGCTTCCATACGGCCCCATGGCTTGTTTCCACGGCCCCCGTAAGGGTCTGTAACACAGCCCTACGGCTCCGTATGGGTCATGGGACGGCTCCGTGAGGGTCTTTACAGTTTTGTAATCAACAACTTTTAGTTCCATATGGCACCAAAGAATGGGTCCGTACGGCTCCATAGTTCTTGGGTAATGTACAACGTAAGACAAACCCCAAAATAGACCCTTTAGCTATGAACCTACATGGTCAGGTGATAAGTAACAATCTTCACAAGGAGTATAGCATCACGAAAGCTATTTTCTTCTTGTTACCATAGCCATCAGCTATGCAGTTTCATGTCCGTGTGAGCTACCTTCGTAAGATTTCCGCGTTGAACGTCACGGTTCCGCAAAAAATTTCACCAGCATCATGGACATGGAGGACAGGTCCCTGTATTTCAGTGCGTTACGCACCCAGGATGCCCCGCGATGGGTTTCGTGTAAGCGCTTCCTTAGGTTACGAAGCTTAGTGGTCGGGTGATATGAAAACTATCTCCACGAGAGGCATAGCATTATGAGAACTATTATCTCTGTGTTACGTAGTTCCATGACCGTCCGAACTACACTGATTATAGTTTTCGCATCGAACGTGATGTTCCGCTCAAATTATAAAGATATTAACGTGGTTTTACGTACAATGTACGATAACCCTGGAAGTTCCACAGCTTTACGGACCCTCTGAACGGTTCCGTACCGGTCCCTATGTCTCCAAGACATGAGTTCACGAGTCTGGGACACGGCTTTACAGGTCCATACAGTTCTGTAGCTACACTCTACAAGCCCTGGTGGCTCTGTTGTGCGGCCCCATACGGGCTCTCATGCTCTCAAAGCTTAGCCTTACACGGCTCCGGTGAACGGGCTGTTACGGCCCCACCGGACCTACACGGGATAACGTACAATGTACGATAAACCCAGGTAACACAACTTCGGGATAATGCGACCGATAGCCGCATGCTACAGAGTTCCGCGGTCATTATTCTTACTGGGACGCGTACAGGCGCGTAGCCAGGATTTTTTTAACGGGGGTGCCTAGACCATCAGCTCTTGGTGAAGTTTGCCCTATTGTAACTGCGCTACGTCGCACCACCATGGGTTGGCGTGTAACGTATATGGAGGAAATTTTTGAAAAACGCCCCCTAGACTTGCAGGAACTGCCCCCCAAAATGGGAGAAAGTGACAATATTTTCTTCAATTTTAGTCAGTTTCCCCTGATGAAGGTTCCTTTACCCTCTCCAATGACAAAATAATCGATTTAAGTCCCCTTGTTCTCGCATTTTCCCTTAGAAATAAAAAAAAAAAGTCAATAATAAAGGAAGTGATTTTTTCATCTTTTAAAAAAGTGTGCATGAAAGTCTGGGGGTATTTACCCCAAGGTTCTCCTGTAACTACGCTACGCGCAGGCGCGTACCCAGGATTTTTTTCTATCAGGGGTAGGCCTGGACCATCGACCCATTTTCAGAGAGAAAATTAATTCCTGTTTTATAGTATATACCGCAACTTGTGTGCGGGGGATCATGAGGCCGCTAGGATGCGTCTTATGATTATAGATGTAAGAGGCAATCATGGCAATGATGTTAATATTTGGAACCTGGGGCATGAAAACAATGAAGAGTGACGTCACATACATCCACAGTCGTCAATGTTCATGGTTATAAACATAACTGTTTTGCACAAATACCTATTTGATATACTGAAAACAAATTACAAAATGTTCCATGTTTTTCTTTGTTCCTTTATTTACGATCTGACGATTAAAGCACTGTTCTAATACTCACTATGATAAAAGCATTTTATTTTAGAAATATCTGAAAGTCACACCACGGATTTTGCTGAGAGGACAAATAGACATTAGATTAAAAAAAAAGACTTTCACACTGACTGTCTGGCAAATCGATGACACCACTAACTAACATACAATTTTTTTCAAAATGAAAGCCCTCCTGTGGTATTCCTTTTTTTAAAGGTATTTCCGTTGTAAGCGAAAACTTTTTTTGTTTTTTTTTTTTTGCGAAGGGAGGGGGGGCCTAGACCCCCCAGGCCCCCCTCTGGCTACGCGCTTGAACTATAGTGTTCGACGGCAGTCCCCCACACGTAGCCAGCAGCTATGCTGCTTCGTGGTTAACATACAAACAGAGTTAAAGGTATATACCAGCAGCGCAACTGCGTGGTAAGTGACCAGGAGCTACAGGGTTCCGAGGCTGTTATTCTTACCGGGACACATACTGAGTACGCCGGTAGTCCCCCCTTCCCCACGCAGCTACCAGCTTTGTAGCTCCGTAGTGAAACAAACAGAGTATATGGCTCGTATAGCTTGCGTAGCACGTTAACTCCTCCGTATCCTATACGGCTCCAGTATATTTTTAGCTATTCCAACAGGAACGCGTACCGAGTACGACTTTACTCCCTCACACGGAGCCACTTACTCAGTGGCCCCGTGTTAAATAGAAGTATACTGAGGTAACGACTCATGTAACAGATGTAGTACGTTAATGCTAAACCCAGACCATTCTTTTGTACTGATAGCTATTACGTTAGGGGCATGCACCAGTACCAGTTGTCCCCCTTGCGTAGCCACTAGCTTTGTTGCTCCGTGGTGAGCAGAGGTAAACTGGGCCGAGGGTCAGTGGAATTTACTGGTGTTAACGACTCATACAATTGACATAGTACGTTAAAGCCCCTGTCAAAATTAACTCCATAAAGGATACTTTTCTTGACATGGGTAGCCTTTTGATAGACAATCTCACGATCGGGGTAGCTATGTTTATACTATACTTTAACACCTTAAAGCAGTTCAACACGGCTTGCAGCTTTACTGCCTGTTAGTTAACTACCTGTACAGACATACGGTATTAGTTTTCCCCACATTTGTAGCCATAGGCTCTGCAGTTCCAAGGTTGTAACTATACGTTGTACGTTAACACCTTTTTCAATCAACTTCATAGACAAGTTTCGCTGTTGATAGGAGTGGCCTAGAGCTACACAATTCCGCAACTGCTACAGTTTTTAGACACCTCTTCGGAGCCGTAGACAATGTCTTACGGCTCCGCGGTCTTGGTTAGCAGCCCTTTTTGTATACATTTTATATTAACGGTCTGCCTTTTTATTCGCTAACCATTGGTTTAGTTCAGTAAAGTTTAAACAAACTTTGCTCAGGGTCAGCAGTCTTATCTGCCACATTGCTCCTCAATCACCGGGGCTCCATAGCTCCGCTGTTGTACGAGTTTTTTACAGAATTAACAGCCTGTAAAGTGTACGACGTTCGTTAACCCTAAGTTAGAATTATCTTATCAGTGCTCTCAGCCTAATGACTCTCTCAGCTCAACGGCATTTCACCCTGGGCGTTTCGCCGACGTTCGGCATTTCACTCCTTTCTCTCCCCCAGTTCTCTCCACAACAGAGCAGGTCCCAGAGTAGGGACAGAGAATGAAGCGGGGAGCTCTTATGGGAAGAATTTAGTTTCATCCATGGGAGGACGTTTCCTTCCTTCATGTACCTCTTTATGTCCAGACTTCCATCTTGGAACATACAGGCCGTGAAGGAGAAGCTGTTGCCTCCCACACACCACTGGCCATCAGTGACAGATGCATATTTTCGACACCGCCAGATTTGGCGAGTCATGGAGAGGATGGTGTTGAAGTCTACCCTCAGGCTGAAGATGGTCTCATTCATACCTCCGTTTTACATGTTTAGTCGGTGGCCACCTTCGTTCGGTGGTGGTGCGGACGCTCCCACCTGTTGTGAGGAACGAAGCTTCCACCCGTCAGACTTTCACCGTCAGTGCCGATGGATGAGTCTTGATCGAGGTAGGGCTCATTTCATGTGACCCCCTATGATAGAAACTTGGACAGGTACTTAGCCTTTTACACAGGCAGTATGCCGGGCATTTTTCACCTTTTACCGTTAGTGCTGAGCAAGGCAGTTCAAATTCACGCCTGACTTTACACCACTGTTGTGGTCTCCTTTTCGAACAGATAGGAACAAGCTCCAAGAGTTTCTGGAATCCTTCCTCTCGTCTCGGCGCAAGACGAACTATGCCAGCCTCAAGGCCGCTCACCTCAGACTACAAGAACATGATCACAATCGTCTCGCTTCAGTGGAACCCCCAAAAATGGGCGTGCTTCCCATAGGTGACCAAAGCGATTAGGACCTTATTCGGTCTCCTGGTCGTAGGTCTGTCTGCATCCGGGACGATCGCAAGCTATCAATTCTTTGCGTCTTTTCTCCTGACCCGTGGGTTTCAGGGTTAATTTATTTACTTTCAAAAGGACTCACTATGTGAGTTACGTTTTCCGCCTTTCACGCTAGTAAACCGAGTATGCTAAGTAAGGCGACGTACAATTGATAGCGCCCACTTTGCCCGGCCAACTGCGGTTCCCTCAAGTGCTCAAGACCTTGCAGGCTTCCCGTACGAGCCTCTGGTCAGGGACCACTTTTGTGTTTTTCCCGGGCTCCGGCAAAGTGCATCACATTCCCAGAGCACTTCGTTTGGTGGTGTGGCCTTAGTCGGCCTATCCTCAAGGCCTTTCTGAGGAGTTGTTCATCCCCCTCCCAGTTTTGGAGGTGGGCCCTCTCTCAGACTTGATGCAATCACGGGCTCTGGGATAGCTTACAGCCATCCACTGAGGTTTTCCAGGGTTGCATCCACCTGATAACAGACATTCCCTTCCTGTGTCCATTGTTTGACAATTGTCACATGTACATCTTGAAAAGTAAAAAGAAGATCATTTTTACATGTACCCATGTAAAGTAATGATGTTTATTTGTTTTGTTATACTTATCATTTGTGAGTACATTTGCAGATTAAGAGCTTCATCAAAATAATAGCTTCATGTAGCAATCTTTCACAAGTGAAAATAAAAAATGATATGAAAAAGTTCCGTTTAAAAGAAAGCAATGAAAAATAATGAAAAGAACAAAATTATGATTCGTTTCAACCTCGTATTGTAAAATGTTTACTATTGTTTGAACCTCATATCTGTGGAATGTTTACTATCGTTTAATTCAACCTTGTATCTGTGGAATGTTTACTATCGTTTAATTGAAGCTCATATCTGTGGAATGTTTACTATCGTTTGAACCTCATATCTGTGGAATGTTTACTATCGTTTCAACCTCATATCTGTGGAATGTTTACTATCGCTTGAACCGCATATCTGTGGAATGTTTACTATCGCTTGAACCTCATATCTGTGGAATGTTTACTATCGTTTCAACCTCATATCTGTGGAATGTTTACTATCGCTTGAACCTCATATCTGTGGAATGTTTACTATCGTTTCAACCTCATATCTGTGGAATGTTTACTATCGTTTCAACCTCATATCTGTGGAATGTTTACTATCGTTTGAACCTCGTATCTGTGGAATGTTTACTATCGTTTGAACCTCATATCTGTGGAATGTTTACTATCGCTTAATTGAAGCTCATATCTGTGGAATGTTTATTATCGTTTCAACCTCGTATCTGTGGAATGTTTACTATCGTTTCAACCTCATATCTGTGGAATGTTTACTATCGTTTGAACCTCATATCTGTGGAATGTTTACTATCGTTTGAACCTTGTATCTGTGGAATGTTTACTATCGTTTCAACCTCATATCTGTGGAATGTTTACTATCGTTTCAAGCTCATATCTGTCACGGTGGAATGTTTACTATAAGAAAAGACACATTATTTACATTACACTTCTATGATACTTGGTTCAATTAATGAATGGTGTGTCTAAATCATGTCAGAACTATTTTAAGTGATATTTTATAGATGATTTTTGTTCTCATATGATCAAAGGAGGTTGAACATTCCATGAGGATATGAGAGCGTACTGAACAGCAGCCTTAAATTTTACGTTTGAACAAATTTGAAAGATGAAATGTAAAAAATGATCTGGTAATTGGTAAGGTAAAACCAATCCATCCTTTATAAAAGACAATTGTTAACCTCAGCAATTATCTGATTTTCACCACTCATCTTGATTTAGCTTAAACTTGCTTGCTGTATCATCAATAAATTTACACTAGTTTGTATGCCTACTGCAGTAGGCTTGAATAATTGTATTGTGTAATATGGTTTAGTCGGGTGTCCCCTAAAGATAACACAATTAAATTTGGTAAAGAATGTTGCCATACAGATAAAACCCATCAACAATTGTGTTCGCCAAAATCGTAGTAAATATGTTTGTTTTTGATAGTTATCATACTGAGCTGCAATGATCCCTCAAGAACTTACGAGATGAGCCTAGGTACTACTACAGTATGTTTTGTAGTACTACAGTAGTATTAGGCTAGCTCGAGATTCCTCTGAGTGTTGATGGTATTGATATTCCTCCAGTGTTGATGGTGTTGATATTCCTCTAGTGTTGATAAAAATGATATCCTTCAGTCTTATCAATACATCGTTGAGATTTGCTTTTGTTTTGAATTGACACCATCCACATTTTATCATCATCAAAGCTAAAGGAATCTCGAGCTAGGGCCTAATAACAAACAAATGAAAAATGTCAAAAAACAAAAATTGTATGAAAACGGATGCCCAACCCACTGTCAGAGGAAACCAAACAAACGTTTCAGTATTTTTTGCAAAATTACTGTGTGAGGCTTTACTAGCTGTCTCTTGACCTTACCCAGGGTTTTAATTTTCATTGCGGAGGAGGGGGATTAATTTTCGCCAAAAGAATAAAAAACTTGTGAAAACACGCATAATCAAGAAGTATCTCACCATGTATTAACAGTTTGCTGGAGTCTCTCGATGCGAACATTGTCGAATTCTTCAGCCTCTTGTGGGATGTTGTGCATTGCCTTCCAGCTCAAATTGGTATGGGGCAAGGCTGAGAATCTCACCTACCTCTCCATCAGAATCATTTGATTCTCCTTCATTATAACTTGTGGAAAAACATTCTAATACAAGATTTATCCGCTATCAGATAAAGAACTGGAAGAAGATCTGGAAGAAAGCATTTTGTCCGTTGCCATTATCGCAAGAAAGTATGCCTACACAAGTGTTTATGTGCCTCCAGCTATGCCTTACACCCGAACTTACGTTACAGGCTTATCTGTCACTTGACAAATATTTTCATTGCTAGCTACAAATCGTGTGAATTTGATGCACATTTCTCTCGATATTTGCTCCAATTTTCATGATTTTTGGGAGCTGATATTATAATCATGTGAGTTTATATTACTAGAAGTTATTATTTTCAGTTTTAAGTCAAAATTGATGGCAATGTCATGCACTCTTTAAAGTATTGAACCTGCTCACCTATTCTGCCATTGTGCCATGATCACCTATTCTACCATTGTGCCATGATCACCTATTCTGCCATTGTGCCATGATCACCTATTCTACTATTGTGGCAGGATCACCTATTCTACCATTGTGCCATGATTACCTTTTCTACCATTGTGCCATGATCACTTATACTACCATTGTGACATGGTCATCTATTTTACCATTGTGCCATGATCATGTAATCTACCATTGTGCCATGATCACTTATACTACCATTGTGACATGGTCACCTATTCTACCACTGCCATGATCACCTATTCTACCATTGTGCCATAATCACTTATACTACCATTGTGACATGGTCATCTATTTTACCATTGTGCCATGATCTATCCACCATTGTGCCATGATCACCCATTGTGACATGGTCACCATTCTGCCATGATCACCTATTCTACCATTGTGCCATAATCACTTATACTACCATTGTGACATGGTCATCTATATCACCTATTCTACCTTTGTGCCATGATCACTACTGTTTTCTACCATTGTGCCATGATCACCTATTCTACCATTGTGCCATGATCACCTATTCTACCATTGTGTCATGATTACCTATTCTACCATTGTGACATGGTCACCTATTCTACCATTGTGTCATGATTACCTATTCTACCATTGTGCCATGATCACAACTGTATTCTACCATTGTGCCATGATCATGTATTCCACACTGTGCCATGATCACCTATTTTACCACTGGGCCATGATCACCTATTCTACCATTGACATGGTCACCTATTCTACCACTGCCATGATCACCTATTCTACCTTTGTGCCATGATTACTACTGTATTCTACCATTGTGCCATGATCACCTATTCTACCATTGTGTCATGATCACCTATTCTACCATTGTGCCATGATCACCTATTCTACCATTGTGCCATGATCACCTATTCTACCATTGTGTCATGATTACCTATTCTACCATTGTGCCATGATCACAACTGTATTCTACCATTGTGCCATGATCATGTATTCCACACTGTGCCATGATCACCTATTCTACCACTGGGCCATGATCACCTATTCTACCATTGTGACATGGTCACCTATTCTACCACTGCCATGATCACCTATTCTACCATTGTGCCATGATTACTACTGTATTCTACCATTGTGGCATGATCACCTATTCTACCATTGTGCCATGATCACCTATTCTACCTTTGTGCCATGATCACCTATTCTACCATTGTGCCATGATCACCTATTCTACCTTTGTGCCATGATCACTACTGTATTCTACCATTGTGCCATAATCACCTATTCTACCATTGTGTCATGATTACCTATTCTACCATTGTGGCATGATCATCTATTTTACCATTGTGTCATGATTACCTATTCTACCATTGTGGCATGATCACGTATTATACCATTATGCCATGATTGACTTATGTGTGCTTTCCCTGGCAGATGTGCCTAAAAGTGTAAAATCAGGTATATGATATTTACAGATCCCTGGTAAAGCAAATCAAATTTTCAAAATAACAGTCGAACACACAACATACAGTATATAACCACAAAAATTGGAATTGTCTCCAAATGTACCATATTAATTAAACAATGTTAAACATAAAGAGATACTGTACATATACATTATTTTCATGTTAAATAGTTGAAAGCTTGTTCATATTTCTTTCTTTTGCAGGAACACCATTGTTTGTCGGTGTTGCATTCAGTCCGATATCGGTGCTTAATTTTGTATCAGAGAAGCTTGGCAATCTTTTTTCAAACTATTACAGGGTCTTGCTCATCATTGCTGGAGGCTTGCCTGTTTCTTATGCCATCTTCTGGCTGCTCTACAACCTTTTTCCTGCAGTGCAGTCATTCTTCACATTTTGCTACTCGTGCATTGCGGCTTTGGAATCAATATGGGTAAGTGTTATCCTCAGCAATTTCTAATTGCAAGTTTTGTTTCATATTTAGTACAATCATGATGTTAGCTAGTGTGTACATGTCCATGGTATAAAAACGTTGAATTTCATCAATAAACACAGTGAATGTGGCTTAGTATGATTTTGCTGAAAAGAACTTGTAAACATGATATCTCAAGAACAATAAACTAGATTCATGTCTTATGTGGTACACAGACACTGTGCTCCAATAATTTCGGTGGTGATATCATGCATACTTAATGAGTAAGCTGGGCATAATGTAAAAAAATTTAAATGCTCATATTTGAACAACTGCACATCTGTATTTTGATATTTGGTGTGTACTGTAAATGTTCATGGTATAAAAACTTTTAATTTCATAACCATACAGTAATATCTATAGTGTGTGGGCCTTAACATGATTTGCTGAAAAGAGCTTACATGTAATGAAAATATCTCGAGAAAATACATTGGATTCGGGTCATATGTAGCACACAGACGGCCCATGACCTGTTCATATTCTATAGTGTTTTTAGTGGTCATCCATGTTGGGCTGGATAGATAGACCATATGCTCAGACAAGACTTGTACATGTCCTACAGTGGAACCTCAAGGGAAGGGAAACTCGGGGTGTGACACAGAGCAAGACATGAAATCAGCAGGTTACATCGGGTAGAGAGACTTTCCCAAGACGGGTCAAATTTGAAATTTTTTATCACTGTTCCACGGAACAGTGTTTTCTTTTAAAATACTGTTCTGGATCAAATTTCACTGTTCCAACATTTTTGTGAATAAAAAGCAAATTCTTTGCTTTAAAATGAACTTAAAATATATGATACACCTCTAAAATAGAACTCTTACACCATTATTTATTAACCCCCTCTTGGCACTTTTGACTGACTGTCGTGGTGCCATTAAACATCAACATACCAAACCAAACCTTAAAATATACACCTTTTTTGTCATAATATACCTGTAAGAGGAAAAGTATAAAAATAATAGTCATAAAGCTGCTGCGCACATGTTAAAATTCTAAAGCAAGTAAGGCTATAACACGTATCGTGTGTACAAGTAGCGGAATTCATGATACTTGCATTAGTTAACTCATGCAAACACAGTATCAGGGGTGCAAGTGAGACAACAAATTATTTTGAAGATTATGAGTATACAAATTATTTCGTCTTCGGCAAACGATGTGGAGGGGTGAGGGGAGGGTTCAATTTGACCATACCCCGTACTGGAAAACATATTTTCCCCAAAAAAATAAAAAGCATTAGGGAGAAAAATGAATTCATGGGGATGTTTGAATAAAAACATATGCTTCTGACAGTATTAAGAGGAGCCTATCCAGTCATTGACCAATCAGGAGCCAGTATTCCTAATTTTGATGAATTTTGATGAAAAAAAAAACACTATCATAAATATTCATAGCCTATGCAAATTAGGTGGAATACTGGCTCCTGATTGGTCAATGACTGGCTAGACTCCTCCTAATTTACCACATGACTGAAGGTTGTCGAATCTTTTGGAGGGAAGTGGATAAACACAATTTACACACACACACAAGATCTTAATTTAATGTTTTCTTTTTTATATTTGTGGTGGCTCTTATAAGAGCCTTTGGGTTTTCATCGATTGACTGATTGATCTGCTACTGTCCTCCTCTGGTGGCTCCCTGCTGTCCTCCAATGACTCCCTGGTGTTCACCTTTGTCGGTATCTTTTTTTGATTCTGCAGGGGTCTCGTGTTCTTTTGCTATGTCAAAAGCAGCAACGTGAAAGTCCCATATGCTACCCCAACAAGTTGACATGTCTTGGTAAGCATCGACAATGGCTGCTGTAATAACATCGCCTTCTACAGGATGAAACTTGTCTTTGAAAGGTTCTAAACAGTTGCATCTGTTTTCGAGGTGCTCCTATAACTTTATAGTAGTCGATAGGTCCAGAGCTCCATTTTCTCAGGAGTTCCAACATTACCTTGGCTAAGACTTCCCACTCCATGATGTGAAGTTCTAAATAAGAATGAAAAGAATTTACATGAAATAATTAACAAGCCATTAACATTACCTATCGATAACCAGCCTGAAGGCTGGCTCGATTTACATGTCAGGTTAATAAATCAAGTTTGCTCAATTTATGTGTTTTGTTTCGATCTCTTTGACCAATCAGAGGCCAGAAAGGTATGATGTCGTTTGAGTTGGTGGCGCTCTTTTGTAGAAAGAAAAAGCCAGAAAGGTTTGGTGGCACTCTTTTGAAGAAAAAAAAAACCAAAAAGATTTGGTGGCCTCTTTTAAAGGGAAAAAAAAAAAGAGGTTTTTTTAAATGACGCCACAGAACAAACAAGGACGATAAGCATAAACATGCACGATACAATAAAATGATAAGAAAATTGACACAACAAACGATAAGAATAAATATGGACGTTACAAACAATTATGGACGATACAAACGATAAATATTACAAACAGTTATAAAATATGTATGTAACAAAGAGTGTCTTGAATCATTTTTCTCTTTCTTATACCTGTGATGGCTCTCAAAAGAGCCTTTGGGTTTTTTGTTTCAGATGCTAATAGCATGAGGAACCTATGCAGTCATGCTGGCGTGTGTATGTATGTATGTATGTATGTGCGTCTGTGACAGCAAGTTCGTAAGCGCGATATCTCAAGAAAGATACACCGGATTCATGTCATATGTGGTACATATATAGCCCATGGTCCGTAGATGTGCCCAATTGTTTTTGGTGGCGATGTCATGCATTTAATGAGTAGGTGGGGCTTAATTTAAATATCTTGAAATGCTTATATATTGACAACCGTATGTCTGCTTTCTTTTATATTGAGAGTAATTAGGCTGTTGGCTAGTGTGTATAGTGTGTATGTGTTCATTGTATAAAATCGTTTAATATCATTAATATGCATAGTGGGTGGGGCTTAATATGATTTATTTGAAAAGAGCTTGTAAGCACGTTATCTCAAGAACGGTAAACTGGATTCATGTCATATTTGGTACACAGATAACCCATGGTCTGTAGATGTGCCTTATTGTTTTTGGTAGTGATATCATGCATTATTAATGAGAAGGCGGGGCTTAATATACACAATCTTGAAATGCTCTTATTTTGACAATCACATGTCTGATTTGTTTCATATTCAGTAAAATTATGTTGTAAGCCAGTATGTATGTGTTCATTGTATAAAATTGTTTTATATCAATAATAGGCATAGTGGGCGGGGCTTAATATGAATTATCTGAAAAGAGCTTGTAATAGCACAATATCTGAAGATCGATATTCTGTTTTTATGTCATATGTGGTACACGAATAGTCCATGGTCAATTACCTCCACTTTGTTTGATATGTGATATAAATATGTTGTTAGCTGGTATAAACAATGTTAAATTTCATTAACATGCATAGTGGGCGGGGCTTAAAATGATTTTATCTAAAAGAGCTCGTAAACACCGTAGCTCAAGGACAATACATTGGATACAGTTCACATATGGTACACAAATAACCCATGGTCCATTAGTGTGCTCTGTTGGTGGTGATGTCGTGCATATCATTAGGGTGGGGGTTGGTAAATGTAAAAGAAAATTTGAAAAAGTGATTAATTCACATCAATCTTGCATGTTAAAATTGTCAGCTATTGTGCATGTATGAGCCTCCTTTTTCTGCAAAATGGTTTCTATAATTTAAATATAAGGTCAAAATTGGGTCTATAATCATTCAATCAGTAGTAGGCATGAAAAGAAATCATAATGAGATGAGTGACATTCCATAGCCATTCAGAAAGGCCAAATAATAGTAACCCATATGTCTTGTTAAAAATGGGGCTATGATGAAGGTTGTTGTAGAGCTGTGACATAGCACTAACCTGAGCAAAGTATTTCATTTTATTTTAAAAAAATCAGGACAGATAAAAGTGAATGTTTTATGGCATAAAGCCCTGGGGATATCCTTCGATGGAAATGGTGGTTTCACATGGGTGGGTTATTCGGGAAGGTCATATGATTCTGTAATTATAAAGGAATATTCCTATAGTTTTTCATGTAATGCATGAAAATGACAATTCAAACTGAATCTTTTCTTTTGTAGTGTTGATGTTCCCTTTATATTCATTTCATATATTAACCAGAACAAAAAGGTTTTGTGGTTTCTATGCTTTTTTTCACATTAAATACAAATTTTTAAATCAAGCTGATTGATTTGAAAAATTTGTATTTACTGTCACATTATTGTGTTATGAAATATTTGTTCCATGATATTTATTCATAAGTCACACCCACCATGCAGATCAATAAAAAGGTTGACTACATTAGCATTTGCAAAATATTTAACAACATTGCCACAGCACCTACTGTATGATGCAAAAAAAGTTGCTCATTTATTCTATTTCAAGAAATTGTCAGTAAGCCCCGCCTTAAGCCATCCACTCATTAATATTCATATCACTACCACAACATTGGAACATACTGTATCTACAGACCATGACCCAACTGTGTACGGCACCTGCAAAACGGATATACAGGCGCTCATTTATCACTTTTTCAAAATTTTACTTTAGCCCCGCCCCCTTATTAATACGCATGATATTACCAAAAAAAAAAAAAAAAAAATAGGGCACATTTGCAGACCATGGGCTATCTGTGTACCAAATATGGGTTTACCATTCTTGGGATACTGTGTTTACAAGCTCTTTTCAATAAAACCATATTAAGCCCCACCCACTACGCATATTAATGAAATTAAATGTTTTTACATCATGAACATGTACATGGAACTAAAACACTCATTATTAAGCAATGAATATCATTAAACAGGTAGAGTAACTGAAGTGAAGGTGATTGATATCATGAAGTTATCAGGCATTAACAAACAAAACCATTATGTTAACCAAGAAATGGCCCCTTGACCCATATAGAAATATCATTAAATTTACGAACGTACACTGAAATTTATAGGTACAATTCAGATATGATTTTAACATCCGTAAAAAAACTGAAAACTCAGAAAAGCAGTTTTTGGTGACAAGTGGGTTGCTGTAAAATCAGGGTGAAAATAGATTTGGTTTTGACTTCAAATAAGTGGAGTAGCCAGGATTTTCTTGTTGGGAAGGGGGGGAGGAGGGGGAATTTAGTTGAACTGACAAGATACGTAGTGGAGCAGTCGAGGTAACACCGAAGGTGTCACTTTGAGCGCTGACTTATCAGCGTGGGATTATTATTAAAGATTTATAAAGCGCACAGATATATGTAAAACATAAGCTATGGCACTGAACAATAGCCAAATAAGGTATAAAACAAAAAAAAAAATCGAGTAGTAATTAAAAACTAAGTCCTTCAAAAACTGAAACCTTAAGCGACCTTAAATGGGATCCAGGGGCCTGTTTAAGGGTCCCTGTTGGGGTCCAGGGACAAAGCCTCAGTAGGGGTCCAGTGGGTGAAGCCCCTGGAAGCTCTTGCAAAATTGACATTTCAATGGCAAAAAAGTATGTCACAACGCATAGTAAGAAGTTGTATTATACAAGTCAAAATTCATGTGAAAGAGAGCTATAATACACATACAAAACACAAAATCATGAAAATACATCATGTAGAAATTAGTCATCTTTATTGTTTACGTTTGTACATGGTTTAAGAGCATCATCGTCACTCTTTGAAAAATATGGGTAGTCTAAAAGAAAGATTTTCAATAATTTACTACAAAATTGTGTAAATGCTGTCAAACTTTTAAAATGAGCCTGTTCTGTATTGCGTACCAACCGACACCCACCTCTCCCTCTGTCTCTATCTCTCACTCCCCCGCTCTCTCTTTGTCTTCATGTATTTAAATACAAAATTGTACAAATGTTTAATATACTATAACGAAGGACCCCACTTTTTCTGAGAAAGTTATGATCAATTACTTGTCAAAATAACATTTTATTACATGATTACTGGACACTTGGCACTAGTCTCAACCGACACTATACTGCACCGCTTGCATATTAATGACGTTGATGGTCAAGTGTACCGATAGCACCAATCTGAACTGACGGCACCAATCTGAGCTGACACCACCAATCGGAAGGCACCAATCTGAACTGGCAACACCAATTTGAACCAACAGATTCAAATCTGAACTGATGGATTTAAATCTGAACCGACGGATTCAAATCTGAAGTGACGGATTCAAATCTGAACCGACGGATTCAAATCTGAACCGACGGATTCAAATGTAAAGTTTCGGATTCAAATCTGAACTGCGGAATTAAATCTGTACCGACTGATTCAAATCTGAAACGACGGATTCAAATCTGAAACGACGGATTCAAATCTGAACTGATGGATTCAAATCTGTACCTTCGAATTTAAATCTGAAGTGACGGATTCAAATCTGTACCGACTGATTCTAATCTGAAACGACAGATTTAAATCTGAAACGACGGATTCAAATCTGAAATGACGGATTCAAATCTGAAAGGACGGATTCAAATCTGAAATGATGGATTCAGATATATATCACTCCCCTTGTTCCCCCCTCCCTTTTTTTCTCCCTCCATCCTCTGGCTATGCCACTGCTTCAGATGCCTCTAGCTGAATTGACATGCTTTAATGGAAAATAATATATTTTTTCTTTGGGATTGAGGGTATGGCCTCATAAAACAGACACGTGTGAGGGCCCTAAATGTAGTTTCACATCATATGATTGGTGAATTTTTGAGACAAATCAGTTGAAAGAAAGGATGTAAAATTAATGGGGATATTGCAAAGAATAAATTGGTTTATATGAAATAGTATTACATGGCCATAGACCATAAATATATTTTTTCTTGCAAATGCTACTTAAACTAAATTACTGAAAATGGCAACTCCCATTTTTCTTCCTTTGATATCATCTGTACTCTTTTGAAAAAAATTGTGATAAAAGTTGAGCTTCAACATCATTGATGTTCTAATTACATTGTGTTCTTTCTTTGTTTTTCTTAACAGATGTGGACAGTCTTTATTGGTTACATAGTGGTAGTATTCCTATTTTGGAAGCCAGAAAACAAAACCATTTTTGCATACTTGTCTGTCCCTGTACTGATAGGACTGACCATCAATCTTCTTGCCTTCACTGGTCCTTTAAGGTTTCCAATAGGCTTGATGATTATAGGATTCACGATAGCAGGATATAGTGCAGTTGGTGAGGGTGTAGAGAAAGCAAAAGAAGGTAAGCTTCAAACCAAGGCAGGACTTCTGTCCGAGTCATAATCTTAACACCTTGCAGAGTTTTTAAATTTGTGTTCTTATCAAACTTCTAACAGTATTTTCTTGATTGATTATAGCACCATATACATTGTGGTGAAGTCAGATTGATTATAGTACCATATACATTGTGGTGAAGTTAGATTGATTATAGCACCATATACATCGTGGTGAAGTCAGATTGATTATAGCACCATATACATTGTGGTGAAGTCAGATTGATTATAGCACCATATACACATTGATTATAGCACCATATACATTGTTGTCAGATTGATTATAGCACCATATACATTGTGGTGAAGTCAGATTGATTATAGCACCATATACATTGTGGTGAAGTCAGATTGATTATAGCACCATATACATTGTAGTGAAGTCAGATTGATTATAGCACCATATACATTGTGGTGAAGTCAGGTTAATTATAGCACCATATACATTGTGGTGAAGTCAGATTGATTATAGCACCATATACATTGTGGTGAAGTCAGATTGATTATAGCACCACATACATTGTGGTGAAGTCAGATTGATTATATCACCATATACATTGTGGTGAAGTCAGATTGATTATATCACCATATACTTTGTGGTGAAGTCAAATTGATTGTAGCACCATATACATTGTGGTCAAGTCAGATTGATTATAGCACCATATACATTGTGGTAAAGTCAGATTGGCTAATATAGCACCATATACATTCTGGTGAAGTCAGATTGATTCTAGCACCATATACATTGTGGTGCAGTCAGATTGGCTAATATAGCACCATTTACATTGTGGTGAAGTCAGATGATTATATCACTATATCCATTGTGGTTAAGCCAGTAGGAGTGGGTTTGTTATTTTGCATTGTACAAATGTCATTGTACTAGCAAATGTTTGAGATTATTTAGGCTCCTTTGCAGTTGGCGAAAAAACAACAAAATCTTTCAATAAAATGCACACTGATCGTTGTGTCGGTGTACAGCACTAAGAATCTAACACCAACCTAACACTTTATATGTACAGTTAATGTCTGTCTTCTACTGTTGCATAAATATTTCAAGTATTTGGACAGACATGCAATAGAAATTATCAAAACTTTGTTGGAAAAGGTGAACATCCACTTCGTCAGAACACATTACTGTATAAATCAACTGTAAATTGTTAAATCAACAATGAAATTACATGAAACATCTACATTGCATAACACAACATAACATTTGGACAAATAAATATAAGACGCGCAGTAACCTTGGATGGACAAATGTAACATGCAATAAACCTTGGAGGGACAAATTTAGCATGCGCAATAACCTTTGATGGACAAATGTAACACGCAATATAACCTTGGAGGGACAAATGTAGCACACAACCTTGCGACAGATGTAACATGCACAATAATCTTGGACGAACAACTCCGCAATAAACTTGGACGGACAAATTTAAGATGCGCAATAACTTTGGGAGGACAACACATGCAATAACCTCGGGAGGGACAAATGTTATACATGCAATAACTTTGGAGGGACATATATACTACACGCAATAACCTTGGAGGGACAAATGTAACATACGCAATAACCTTGGAGGGACATATGTAACGCACGCAATAACCAAGGAGGGGCATATGTAACACACAAAATAATCATAGAGGGACTAATGTAACATACGCAATAACCTCAGAGGGACAATCGTAACACGTGCAATAACCTTGGGGGGACATATGTAACACACACAATAACCTTGGATGGACCTATGTAACATGTGTTACATTTGTCAATAACCTTGGAGGGACAAATGTAACATACGCAATAACCTTGGAGGGACATATGTAACGCACGCAATAACCTTGGATGGACCTATGTAACATGTGTTACATTTGTCAATAACCTTGGAGGGACAAATGTAACACGTGCAAAAACCTTGGGAGGGACATATGTAACACACACAACCTTGGAGGGACAAATGTAGCACGTGCAATAAACTTGGACGGACAAATATAACGTGTGCAATAAGCTTTGAGCGACACATGTAACGCAAATTTTGGAGAGACAAATGTAAATGCTCAATAACCTTGGATGGACAAATTTTAAGTGAGCAATAACCTCGAACGGACAAATGTAACACGCGCAATAACTTTGGAGGGTGTAACACGCGCACAAATCTTGAATGGACAAATGTAACATGCGCAATAACCTTGGAGGGACAAATGTAATACATGCAATATCCTTGGATGTAACATGCACCTTGGAGGGACAAATGTAACACGCTAAATAGGCTTGGATGGACAAATTTAAAGTGCGCAATAATCTTGGAGGGACAAAAGTAACACACCATTTTTTATATGAAAATGGCATATCACACAATCTGATATGGTAGAAGAAAAAATCATGAAATCTTGATAATGGTCAAATTGTGCCGCACTAATATTTATTATCCTCTAAAGTTGAAATAAAAAGTGAAAAATTGGCTTTATAACCCCTTTCTTATCCTACTATGTAAGTGGGAGCATTGTTTTGTTATTTGCACTTCAGTTCTAATAAGTAATTGTTGCAGTCCTTATGAAGATTTGAGGTATTATAAATACCTTCCACATAACCTCCCTTATTGAGGTATTTTAAATACCTTACACATAACCTCCCTTATTAAGGTATCATTAATACCTTTCACATAACCTCCCTTATTGAGGTATTATAAATATCTTCTACATAACCTCCCTTATTGAGGTATTATAAATACCTCCCACATAATCTCCCTTATTGAGGTATCATAAAAACCTTCCACATAACCTCCCTTATTGAGGTATTATAAATACTACCACATAACCTCTCTTATTGAGGTATTATAAATACCTTCCCCATAACCTCTCTTATTAAGGTATTATAAATATCTTCCACATAACCTTCCTTATTGAGGTATTATAAAAACCTTCCACACAACCTTCCTTATTGAGGTATTATAAAAACCTTCCACATAACCTCCCTTATTGAGGTATTATAGATATTCCCACATAAGCTCTCTTATTGAGGTATTATAAACACCTTCCACATAGCCTCTCTTATTGAGGTATTATAATTATCTTCCACATAACCTTCCTTATTGAGGTATTATAAAAACCTTCCACCTAACCATCCTTATTGAGGTATTATAAATACCTTCCACATAACCTCCCTTATTGGGGTATTATTAATATCTTCCACATAACCTTCCTTATTGAGGTATTATAAATAACTTCCATATAACCTCCCTTATTGAGGTATTATAAATATCTTCCACATAATCTCCCTTATTGAGGTATTATTAATACCTTCTACATAACCTACTTTATTGAGGTATAATAAATATCTTCCACACAACCTTCCTTATTAAGGTATTATAAATACCTTCCACATAACCGTTCTTATTGAGGTATTATAAATACCTCTCACATAACCTCCCTTATTGCGGTATTATCTATTATCAATATCTTCCACATAACCTTCCTTATTGAGGTATTATAAATACCTCCCATATAACCTCTCTTATTGAGGTATTATAAATATCTTCCTCATAACCTTCCTTATTGAGGTATTATAAATACCTTCCACATAACCTCCCTTATTGAGGTATTATTAATATCTTTCCCATAACCTCCCTTATTGAGGTATTATATATATCTTCCACATAACCTCCCTTATTGAGGTATTATAAATATCTTCCAGATAACCTCCCTGCTGTAAACTAAATATCAAAGCTCAAAATTTAAATTCCAAGATTAAAAAAGAGGAAGAACTCAAAACAGCTACTGCCTATGAAAGAAACTGAGTTTCAAATGAAATAATAATGTACTGTAAATCTTAGAACGAAATCAATTTTTGACCATACTACACCACTCTTTTATAGGCCACACTTGAAATGGCATCCATTAGTGTTAGGTTGCATAGGAAAAACCTTAAATCTTGTGGAATTTTGACTCTTATTTAAAAACTCTTGCATCCCTGGTCATGAGACTCTTAAAAATTATAAATTTGTTAGTAATCCATTTCCTGCACAAAAAATTCAAAAACTTTCTTCTTTAGGTGCAAAATCTGGGAAAATGTGAAGCAATTTTGTGAGCCATGTTAGACTTAAAACAGTTGTTTGATTGCAGCCTCTATCAAATTCATTGACATAACTAATTAATAAATGACTAAATTCCTTTTTGGATGGGTATTTTTATCCCAAATTTCAGGTTTGTTGATTATCAAATGTTAATAAGTATCTCAAATTTTCCCTGATTTTGCATCCAAGGAGGTAATTTGTTGAATAGTTTTTGCAGGGTGTGAATTTTTAACAAATTTATATTGTCAGTTTTAAGTGTTTCATGTGCAAGTTTGAAAAAAAAAGAGGTTTTTTTCTATGCAGCCTTACACTAATGACCCCCATGATTGCTATTTCAAGTGTGGCCTATACAGTTCAATGTAACTCAGTGTCTAGTTTGTATACACTTATACAATATATAATTGTTGAAATGACTATTTTCAAGTGCCTGTTACAAAGATTGAAAGCAAAAAAAAAAAAAAAAACTTAACTTTCCTTACAAATTATAGGTAAGATATCAAAGAATTTAAACTTTAAAATTTTGAACAAAACAAAATGGTTCCACAAGGTCATTTCCAAGGTCAAAAGTAAAGGTCAAGTGATCAATCATTTATTTAATTTGCCTTCTTGAAAATGACAATGGATTCTATGATCCCTATTTCATTACCTTTATAATGACACCTTTCTCATCAACATTGGACCTTCACTTTTCGAGTTATGGGTCTCTAAAATTGTGGGCCCAGCCCATTTTTATGATTTTCTGCAATATTCGACGGTCCATAACTTTTAATCCATAGGCCCGATTTCATTCAAAATTGAAATTTGACTTTTATCTAGTGATGAACAAAATATTTTGAACAAATTCTGAGATGGTAATGTATTTATCTTCATTTTTTGGGGGTGATTTGACATGTAATCACCCCCATCTTCTCGGCTGAGCCCAAGACCATCCTGCTTGTCCTCAACTATATTGAGTACTTCCTGCTCAGCCACCTTGCCATCTTCTCAGACTCTCAAGTTTGCCCTTCTTTACATTTTGGACCTATATTAAGTGAAAATTGCTCCAAATTATAATAGGTATGAATATAAATTGGTAATATTTGGAATGTATGATTTGTTTGACTTTTGAAGACAAAAATGAAAATGTTTGAGTATGACCCCCTCCCCCTCCCCCTCCCCCATCTCCTACCCCCATCTCCTACCCCTCCCCCATATCCTACCCCCATCTCCTACCCCCATACCCCCTCCATACCCCCCCATCTCCTGCCTTATGAAAGGAATTCTTTCAAACTTCACAAAAATCTCCCTGATGTGAATTAGGAAAGTCTGTGAGATAATCACTGTATCTCTGGTGCTGTACTGGGCATGCCTGTGTTGGCCATCATTCAGCAAACTAATGACCATTGCAAGTGTCACTGGTGAATCATAAATGAGGACAATGACTAAAGGTTGTCAAATGAAGAAATTGCTAAATTTGGAATTTTGTTTTTGTTCTTTTCATAGCTTCACCTGGTGGTTCAGAGAGCAGCACAGAAGGTACCTGTACCAGCAGCTCATCCGAGGTGAGTAAAATATGTGTATTATACCAACAAACAACATTGGTAAGTAAGTTATGTTTATTATACCAACAAACAACATTGGTAAGTAAATAATGTTTATTATACCAACAAACAACATTGGTAAATAAATAATATTTATTATACCAACAAACAACATTGGTAAGTAATTTATGTTTATTATAACAACAAACAACATTGGTAAGTAACTTATGTTTATTATACCAACAAATAACATTGGTAAGTAAATTATCTTTAGTATACCAACAGACAACATTGGTAAGTAAATTATGTCTGCTATACCAACAAACAACATTTCTAAGTAAATTATGTTTACTATACCAACAAACAACAATTCTAAGTAAATTAAGTTTATTATACCAACGAACAACATTTCTAAGTAATTTATCTTTATTATACCAACAAACAACATTGCGATGTAAATTATGTTTACCATACCAACAAACAACATTAACATTGCTATGTAAATTATGTTTATTATACCAACAAATAACATTGGTAAGTAAATTATGTTTATTATACCAACAAACAACATTGGTAAGTAAATTATGTTTACTATACCAAGAAACAACATTTCTAAGTAAATTATGTTTATTATACCAACAAACAACATTGTTAAGTAAATTATGTTTATTATACCAACAAACAACATTTCTAAGTAATTTATCTTTATTATACCAACAAACAACATTGCGATGTAAATTATGTTTACCATACCAAAAAACAACATTAACATTGTTAAGTAAATTATGTTTATTATACCAACAAATAACATTGGTAAGTAAATTATGTTAATTATACCAACAAACAAGATTGGTAAGTAAATTATGTTTACTATACCAACAAACAACATTTCTAAGTAAATTATGTTTATTATACCAACAAAAAACATTGCTATGTAAATTATATTTATCACACCAACAAACAACATTGTAAAGTAAATTATGTTTATTATAACAACAAACAACTGGTAAGTAAATTATGTTTACCATACCAACAAACAACATTGTTAAGTAAATTACGTTTATTATAACAACAAACAACATTGGTAATTATTCCAACAAACAACATTGCTAAGTAAATTATGTTTATTATTCCTACAAACAACATTGGTAGGTAAATTATGTTTATTATACCAACAAACAACATTGCTTAGTAAATTATGTTTATTATTCCTACAAACAACTTTGGTAAGTAAGTTATGTTTATTATACCAACAAACAACATTGAAAACATTGGTTCTTAAGAAAGGATATTAAAATTTCAATCAATGTCTTTGTTATGTGTAGTTTTAATGTATGTATTTTTGGTGACAATGCTGAGGGTAAGAAGAACCTATATAGCTTGACTACATATGCTGCACATGTGTGCCAGTTCAATTCCCTGCCCAGCAATGTTGGTACTCATTTTACAGCTGAGTGGTCTGGAGTAGTGGCTTGTTCAAGGACACAGTGCAGCACTCGCTACAGGAATCGAACCCGGTACCTTTTGCATATGAGCACGACTCCTTAACCACTGGGCCACTACATCTCTTGGATGTAGAATTATGTAAGTGATGTTGATATCTTCACAACCATACATGTGAATTCTTTGAAAGTTTGACTCATACATGTAGATTAGTAATGGTGTTAATATCTTATCTTTCTTATGTTGATGCAAAGCTTGCACAGTTATGCCCCGACATGAAGCAGGCCGGTTTCCGAAACAAAAACTGTTTTTTAACCGGAAAACCGGTTTTTCACCCATAATGTAAACAAGGCCTCAACATTAAGTGCATTGCATGCACTGTTATATGATAGTATACAGATGTTTGTATCACAGTATTTTCTGTAAATCATGATGAAAATGATAACAAAGGCATTGATAAATGAAATGTATTAATAAACTTTAATGTTGTTTGCATGTAAAGTGGTTTTATTACCCCATTTGCCCCTCAAATAATGCTGATTTTGCTCATTTGTCAGTCTAGGTCTGAAAGGTATTAAACAGTTTCCGATGTCCCAAGGCAGTCACGTTAAATAGTTCTGAAAAAGGCTGTGTTGACAGGCCACCTATATGCCCTTATTTGCTCATGATTTCTATTCATAGTGATGATTTCAATTTTCTTTCATTAAAAAAGAAAAGAAATTTGTTGGATAGTTATAAAACACATGCAAATTAAGCCTTTAAATGCGTCATTTTACGATGCAATGCTAGCCATCGTGTACTTGATTACGCAGTACAATTGTTGCTCAGTTGCATATAGCCTACAGCAGGAAAATCTTACAGTTGAGATCCCATCCACTTGATACTCAACATTTCTTTGAAACATTAACCATGGCTCTTTAAATTCAACCAAAAATAAGAAAATCATTTAACATCCATAATAATTCTGGCTATGCTTTTACTTTAAATTGGCCCTGTTTGTGCATCGCGGTGGCATTTCAATTATATTTAAGTTACCAAAGAGTCCCACCCTATTGCCTTATAAGGTATTCACAAAAGAAAATGCCCATTAATGAAAAGTAGTGTCCCACTCCCCACCAAATTCGTATTTTCTTCTTCAAAATGAAAAAAAGTGATTTGAATACATCATGATTGAAAATTAAACTGAATTACATTGTATTCCGTACTTAAACCGGACCTTGTTTCAGCAAGGAGCTATGAAAATATTTCATTTTTACAACACAGGCTGCACACATACACCCAAGTAAAATAAATTCTTTGGCACTCTGCAGATAAGATTTTTAGTTCTACATTGATTTGAAACATTTAACTATGATAAGCAATATGTTTGGTCACTCAGAATCGTATAAAACGGCAAAACACATCTGTATTTGGACATTCTGTTTGTTCTTTCTGCTTGTAAAATGCAGAGATAATGTTATCAATTTATGCATACCAACAAAGCTATCACCTAACGAGTCCACAAAAAAATATATAAACTCGCTCTACTTCGAACCAATGAAATCATTCGAGCTTGTACCCCCAAGTGAATCACATGTGCCATGGGTCAATTACAAACTCCTTTCTGCCCATGTCACTGATGCATACGTACTATGCTTCCCTCTACAACCATATTTAGTCCTCCTTCCCCACCTCCCTCTCTCACTACATTATTTTTCCACCCATACACCTCCTCTCTCGATCCCAGAATTCTGGCTTTTAGTTCTCGTGTTTCTCTCAATCTCCCCCTCTTTACTCTCCTTCCTACCTCTGGAATGATCTAACCTCTCAGGCACAATTTGACTCTTGCTGTTGTGGTGCCGTTAAACTCTCATCAAACAAATAAACAATAAAAGACAACGCTGTGTTAAACTCCTTCCTGCCCCTCTAACTGATGCATGCGTACTAAAAGACAACGTTGTGTTAAACTCCTTCCTGCCCGTGTTACTGATGCATACGTACTAAAAGACAACGTTGTGTTGAACTCCTTCCTGCCAGTGTGACTGATGCATACGTACTAAAAGACAACGTTGTGTTAAACTCCTTCCTGCCCGTGTTACTGATGCATACGTACTAAAAGACAACGTTGTGTTAAACTCCTTCCTGCCCGTGTTACTGATGCACACGTACTAAAAGACAACGTTGTGTTAAACTCCTTCCTGCCCGTGTGACTGATGCATACGTACTAAAAGACAACGTTGTGTTAAACTCCTTCCTGCCCGTTTCACTGATACATACTTACTAAAAGACAACGTTGTGTTAAACTCCTTCCTGCCCGTGTTATTGATACATACGTACTAAAAGACAACGTTGTGTTAAACTCCTTCCTGCCAGTGTTACTGATACATACGTACTAAAAGACAATGTTGTGTAAATTCCTTCCTGCCCGTGTTACTGATACATGCGTACTAAAAGACAACATTGTGTTAAACTCCTTCCTGCCCGTTTCACTGATGCATACGTACTAAAAGACAACGTTGTATTAAACTCCTTCCTGCCGGTGTTACTGATGCATACGTACTAAAAGACAACGTTGTGTTAAACTTTTTCCTGCCCGTGTTACGGATGCATACGTACTAAAGGACAATGTTAGGTTAAACTCCTTCCTGCCCGTGTTACTGATGCATACGCACTAAAAGACAACGTTGTGTTTCAACTCCTTCCTGCCCGTTTCACTGATGCATGCGTACTAAAAGACAATGTGTTAAACTCCTTCCTGCCCGTGTTACTGATACATACGTACTAAAAGACAACATTGTGTTAAACTCCTTCCTGCCCGCGTCACTGATGCATACGTACTAAAAGACAACGTTGTGTAAAACTCCTTCCTGCTTGTGTCACTGATGCATACGTATGAAAAGACAACGTTGTGTTAAACTCCTTCCTGCCCGTTTCACTGATGCATACGTATTAAAAGACAATGTTAGGTTAAACTCCTTTCTGCCCGTGTTACTGATACATACGTACTGAAAGACAACGGTGTGTTAAACTCCTTCCTGCCCGTGTTACTGATGTGTACGTACTAAAAGACAATGTTGTGTTGCAACTCCTTCCTGCCCGTTTCACTGATGCATGCATACTAAAAGACAATGTGTTAAACTCCTTCCTGCCCGTGTTACTGATACATACGTACTAAAAGACAACATTGTAATAAACTCCTTCCTGCCCGCGTCACTGATGCATACGTACTAAAAGACAACGTTGTGTAAAACTCCTTCCTGCCCATGTCACTGATGCATACGCACTAAAAGACAACGTTGTGTTAAACTCCTTCCTGCCAGTGTTACTGATACATACGTACTAAAAGACAACGTTGTGTTAAACTCCTTCCTGCCAGTGTTACTGATACATACGCACTAAAAGACAATGTTTTGTTAAACTCCTTCCTGCCCGTGTTACTGATACATACGTACTAAAAGACAACGTTGTGTTAAACTCCTTCCTGCCCGTTTCACTGATGCATACGTACTAAAAGACAACGTTGTGTTAAACTCCTTCCTGCCAGTGTTACTGATGCATACGCACTAAAAGACAATGTTTTGTTAAACTCCTTCCTGCCAGTGTTACTGATACATACGCACTAAAAGACAATGTTTTGTTAAACTCCTTCCTGCCCGTGTTACTGATACATACGTACTAAAAGACAACGTTGTGTTAAACTCCTTCCTGCCCGTTTCACTGATGCATACGTACTAAAAGACAACGTTGTGTTAAACTCCTTCCTGCCAGTGTTACTGATGCATACGCACTAAAAGACAATGTTTTGTTAAACTCCTTCCTGCCCGTGTTACTGATACATACTTACTAAAAGACAACGTTGTGTTAAACTCCTTCCTGCCCGTGTTACTGATGCATGCGTACTAAAAGACAACGATGTGTTAAACTCCTCTTGCCAGTGTTACTGATGCATACGCACTAAAAGACAACGTAGTGTTAAACTCCTTCCTGCCCGTGTTACTGATGTATACGTACTAGAATACAATGTTGTGTTAAACTCCTTCCTGCCAGTGTTACTGATGTATACGTACTAAAAGACAACGTTGTGTTAAGCTTTTTCTGCCCGTGTTACGGATGCATACGTACTAAAGGACAACGTTGTGTTAAACTTCTTCCTACCCGTCTCACTGAAGCATACGCACTAAAAGACAACGTTGTATTAAACTCCTTCCTGCTTGTGTTACTGATGCATACGTCTTCCTGACCACTCATCCATCTTTTCAGCCGAGGCTAAGGCCATTCTCCTCGCCCTCAACTTTATTGAGTACTCTCCTCTTAGTCACTTTGCCATTTTCTCTGACTCTAAGGCTGTTCTTACTTCATTACTCAATCTTAAATGGGATAACCTCACCTGCCACCTCCTCCTCCGGAAACTCTTTTCTCCCACCCTCTGCAGGAAAAGTGTTCTTTTCTTCTGGATACCCAGCCATGTTGGCATCTCTGGCAATGACAGGGCTGATACAGCCGCTAAGCTTGCCCTTAACCTCCTCCCTTCCCCTTTTCCCAAAACCCTCTCTGACATCAAACCGCTTATCGCTTCTCTTGTTCGTGACCGCTGGCAAACCTTATGGAACTTCCAAATTGATAACAAACTCCATGTTATCCAGCCCACAATCCCGATCAAATCCACCATCAAACAACTTTCTCGTATCGACAACGTTCATTTTACCCGTCTTAGAATTGGTCACACCCACCTCACTCACTCCCACCTCCTTATTGGTTCCCCCAACCCTCTGTAACAATTGCCACTGCATCCTTACAATCCAACACGTTCTCCTTGCTTGCCCCCTGTACAACCTTCCCAGAGCTTCTCTCGCTCCCCACAACTCAATTGCTGAGTTCTTCCAAAAAAATCCTCCAGATAAAATTGTCTCCTTCCTTCAGCATGCATCCCTCTACAACCATATTTAATCCTCCTCTTCCACCCCCTCTCTACTCTGTTTTTAGTTTTTCCCATGCACCTCCTCTCTCGATCACAGCTTTCTGGCTTTTGTTCTTGAATTTCTCTCATTCTTCCCTGGTCTCTTTCCTTACTACCTCTAAAATGATCTGACCTCTCAGGCACAATTTGACCTTCGTTGTCGTGGTGCCGTTAAGACCTCATCAAACAAACAAACAAACAAACTAAAAGACAACGTTGTGTTAAAATCCTTCCTGCCCGTTTCACTGAAGCTTGTGTGATGCTCATTTGATCTCACATGCTTCTTACTGTTAATGTTTGATACACATTAAGTTTGTATTGCTTGTATCTCATTATATATGTACAGAGGGCAACCGGTCCAAGCTCGGAAGAAATGGACTCTCCCAAGAAACCATCAAACCTGAAAATAAACACTGCAAGCCCAACCACAACCGAAGAGGTTAGCACAAGCACAAGGTATCTGTATGGACTGGTGTGGATTTGTATTTTGGTTCGGCTCTGGCTCCACATTGGCCTCATACTGAAACTCTTGCCTTTACCAGTTGTGGTTTATTTTGGGAAGAGGGCAGCAAAGCACCTTGGCCTGGTAGATATGGTGAGTACATGAGGGTTATAACAAAAGTTATAATAAACTTATAAATCTTATATGAAAGAACAACTTTGGCAAGTTTTGATTATAAAAAAAGAAATTGAAAATTACTCCTGTTTGGTTGAAATTTACTCCGAAAAACTCATTATGACTCATATGGAAATTGGTTAGAATATGCAAGAATCATTCTTTCAAATGATATGAAAATTACCCAGATGTGAAATGGGAAAGTCCCTCTCGGTAATTTTTTAAATATAACACACTCCTAAATTCAAGTAATTTGACGCTTGGGCATTTAAGAGTTAAGTGCTTGACTGTTTTTCAAGTTATTTACGTGACCATAAACGGCTTGTAATAATAAATAGTAAAAGTTCTCAATTGTGATTCATCACATGTGGTGTCCCACAAGGGTTCCCCTTTTATTCCTTGTGTATATCAATGAAATTAATTAATAGTACCAACATTTTTTTCTCACCCATTTTTACAAAGCCATAGAAATTGTAAATAAAGATTTTAATTGGTTTAAAGCTAACAAATTATCCAGGGGTCCAGGGACGAAGCCCCGCTAGGGGTCAAGGGGGCGAATTCCCCGGAAACATTTCAAGGGCAAAAAAAGTATGTCACAACGCATAGTAAGAAGGTGTATTATACAAGTCAAAATTCATGTCAAAGAGAGCTATAATTCACCATATACAAAGCGCAAAGTGCTGGACTTGTTGGTGTATAGTCCAGGGGCCCGCTTAAGGGCCCTGGTGTGGTCCAGGGATGAAGCACCAAGAAGCTCTCACAAAATTGACATTTCAAGGGTAAAAAAGTATGTCACAACGCATAGTAAGATGTATTATACAAGTCAAAATTTATGTCAAAGAGACCTATAATACACCATATACAAAACACATAATCAAAGCACAAAGTGCTCGACTTGTCAGCATGGGGTCCAGCGGCCCTTAAGCGGGCCCCGGGTGGGACCCAGCGGCGAAGCCCTTGTAGGTGTCCAGGAGGCGAAGCCCCCGGAAGCGCTCTCAAAATTGACATTTCAAGGGCAAAAACGTATGCCACATTGCATAGTAAGAAGGTGTATTATACAATTCAAAATCCATGTCAAAGAGAGGTATATATAATACACCATATATAAAACACAAAATCATGAAAACGCATAATGTGGAAATATAATGTTTTATTGTTTACGTTTTGTACATGGTTAGGGTTACCGTCACTCTTCAAAAAATATGGGTTGTCTAAAAAAAAGCTTTTGAATAATTTAATGTTGTCAAACTTTTCAAATGAGCCTGTTCTGTATCACGTGTACTCTGACACCCACCTCCCCCTCTTCCCCCCTCCCCTCTCTCTCTCTCTTCCCTCTCTCTCTGTCTTAGTTCATGTATTTAAATACAAAATTGCACAAATGTTTAATATATTATTACTGAAAAATCTTTTTCTGAGAAGGTGCCTTTTGAAATCTAAAAACATAATAAGCACATGGAATGTCAAAGCTTGTTGAACCGACGGCACCAATCTAAACTGATATTAAAGGGGGTAGTGAGGTGATTACCCCCCTTCTGGCTACGCCACTGGGTAGAAGACATGGGTACTGATCAAATGAGCATGATTGGAGGGTTGTGTGTGCGTACTAATTAGCTTATTTGCCTAACAATGGAAATATTTGTCTGGTTAAAGTTTTGGTTAAAGTTTTTCGTTAACGATTTTGGTTGAAGTTTTCATAACTTATGAATGGTGTACATTCATGTGACGTAGCATAAGGGTAGAGGAAATGGGTACTGTTCAAATGAGCGTGATTGGGGGATAGTGTGTGCATACTAATTAGCTTATTTGCATAGCAATGAAAATATTTGTCAGGTTAAAGTTTTGGTTAAAGTTTTTGGTTAAAGTTTTCATAACTTAAGTTATGAATAGTGTACATCCATGTAACTTGGCATAGGGGTACTGTTCAAGTGAGCATGATTAGGGGTTGTGTGTGCATACTAATTAGCTTATTTGCAAAACAATGACAATATTTGTATCTATGATATCTCTTAAATTAAAGTAAATGTGGGGATTTTGTTTGCACAAATGATCATATATGTGAAGAGCATTGTTTACATTTAATGTTGATGTGCAGTGTGCATATTAGTTAAGTTATTTGCATAACAATAGACTTATACAAACTGTTTAAAGTTCATAAGTGCATAACTTCAGTTATGAATGATGTACATTCATGTAACTTGGCACAGGGGTAGAGGACATGGGTACTGTTCAAGTAAGCATGATTGGTGGTTGTGTGTGCATACTAATTAGCCTATTTACATAACAATGAAATTATTTGTATCTATAATATCTCTTGAATTAAAGTGGGAGTGGGGATTTTGTTTACACAACTGATCATATATGTGAAGACCATTGTCTACACTTAATGGTGAGGTGTAATGTGCAAATTAATGAGGTTATTTGCATAACAATAGACTTTTGCATTAACCTTAGATAATAACTTGGTACTTGTTACAGGGGTAGAGGACATGGGTACTCTTCAAATGAGCATGATTTGGGGTTGTGTGTGCATACTAATTGCCTTACTTGTATAACAATGAAAATATTTGTATCTATGATATATCTTGAATTAAAGTGGGGATTTTGTTTTACACAAATGATCATATATGTGAAGAGCATTGTCTACACTCAATGGTGAGGTGTAGTGTGCATATTAAGTAGGTTATTTGCATAACAATAGGCTTGCATACAAAATATTTAACCTGAGATAATAACTTGCTATTTGGTTCAGTGGTAGAGGGTATGATGATTTTGCTTAAACAAATGATCATACAGTATATGTGAAGAGCATTGTTCACATTTAATGGAGAGGTATAGTGTGCATTTGCTGCAATATGTTTGACCTGAGATCAAAAATATATGGCTTATGACTTACTAACTTCCCTTTTTTAGTTTTGTTATGATATTGATATGCCAGACATGAATAGCAATCCAAATGTTTGTCTTGTTATGAATACAGAAGCTAATAAAAGTGTCCTCACTTCTAAAGAATGTTAAATTAGGGGTTTGAGAAATATAAACAATAAGCAGAATGTGGGGTAGAAGATGACATGATGATTAAGTAGCTGAAGGAATTAGGATGAGGTTGTGTGGGACAGGGTGGAATTGTATGTAGTGGAGGGTGCAGTGGGATGTTGGTCAGGATGTGTTGGCATGTTAGACAGGCTGAATTGGCATGTAGAACAGGGTTGGTTGGCATATGGAACAGGGTGGGTTGGCATGTGGAACAGGGTGTGTTGGCATGTGGAACAGGGTGGGTTAGCATGTTGAAGAGGATGGGTTGACATGTGGAACAGGGCGGAATGACATTTGGTGGGATGTCATATGGATTTCAGTTGTGATGGTATGTGGGTCATGCAAGTGGTGGAATGACATACAGTATCTGGTTTTCAGGTGTGATGTATGGAGTATAGACATGGGATGACATTTGGGACAGGTTGGGATGGAATGTGGGACAGTCTGGAGTATGCATTATTAGCAGTGAGGGGATTTGTATTGTTTCCAATGTCTAGTTTGTCATATGGTAAGCAATATTGTTTCGCCTAATTTACTTTAATGTTATTGTACATTTTTCAGGCTGCTTGACTTTGCTTGACACACATATTTTCTTAAATGAGAAGTTGTATTACAATCCAGGATGTACTTCTGGGAATGTGTAGGGGCTGGGGGAGGGTACAGGTTGGATAGGGGGTTAAATGGCATTTTTCATTCATTGACATTGGCAAGTCATGTCCTCTCCTTTCTTTGTTATTCAATTGATAGAACTAAAAGAGGTGTTGTAATTATAAAGACTGCTAGGTTTTACATGTTTTCTCAGTTACTGGGTGAGGTATTCTTAAGCTTTTTTTTGTCTTAAAATATTTTTTGGAAAATCCTAAAGATATTTTGAAGCTTGTAGTGCAAATGAAAATGTTAGTGTATCTTTCAAAGCTCAAGTAATTTGAAATCATCTGCCCTTGCTACCCTATTTATGTATGTACTCTACTCTATAAGCCCATTCTCTATACTAGCTTTGAATAGTTAGGTATATATATTGACCCTTTTTGAAACATTATGTTCACATGAAGAAAATATGTTTTTAAAGATCAAAATCTATTGGCATTATGTATAAGACTTTGTACCTTCTTTTGCGCTTAGAATATGGACTCAGTCAATGTAGTTTTGTATGGCTTATAGAGTAACCAGTATCAGTATAATTCAAGCAGTACCTTGGGAAAGGTATACTTTTTCATATTTCACTGAAGTCATTAGAAGTGTCATGTTTCACATTGTGTAAATATAACAACAATATTTTTGGTGGTGATGTCATTATTTTGGTGGTGTTGCATATCATGCATGTATGTCCTGCATATTAATGAGTGGGCATAGCTGAATATAATATTCTTTTTATGTCAAAATCTACACAACCATTTCTCCAATTTGTACATACATGATGTACATACTGTAGTATGTAATGTCAACATTTTACATTTCCTTCTTGTGGACATGGCCTAATATGATTTTTCCCAAAACCGCATGTAAGCAAGATATCTCATGCGCGTTAGTGTATTTTATTTTAACATTTTGATATTTGATAATCATATTGCGTATCGTAACCTCAAATTCTGTGGTTTTCTGGTCAAATATATTGTCTATATAAGAATAAGCATTGATCACGCAGCAGAACCTCAATTTACAGTTTTGTTCTGGTTAGTAACATGTGACAGAGCAAGGTTGTCAAAAACCTGCAACTTAAGTTTTAAGTTTTTTCTATTTTCTTTTGCAACAATTTTTCCCTTTCATTGAATTTCTGAGCTTTTGCATAGGAGAGGCAATAGATTCGTAGTAGAATTTGTTTTCAATATTAGTGCAGTGACATTATGCTATTGCAAATATCTCTGCTCATGATTCTCCAATTAAGTTTGAAATGATGAATTTTGCTGCTCTTTCTTTGCAGGCTAAAGGAAAGTTTGAAAATCTACATGCTGCTATTGCAGGAAGGGAGAATGCTGTGCTATCACCACCAGTAAAGAAAGCTCTAAAGTGTTACGTGGAAGGTGATCAAAAGGTCAGTTTATCTCTTAGCTGCCATTTTGCTCAAGAAATCTTTCTGAAGGAAAAGAAAGACTAACCAACATGTCATACTTGCACTCTTGGCTGCTGGTAAATGAGATATAGAATTAGTGTTGTCATGATATGTTGATTATTGCGATATCTCTTTTCCCACGACATGAAATATGCCTCTTAACACATCGTGATATTTGCTATTTCCAATGTATCAGTTTTAACCCTTACTCTACCACATGGCGATATTATCGCCGTTTTCAAACCAACTTTTTCTGAAAATAAAATTGGGACTTTACCAAAGTGTACAGGAGTAATCTTGGTATTATTTTGAAGTACTCAGATATTTCTTTCACATATTGTAACTTTTTCTATAGGGATCATACTACAGAATTTTGAGAAAAAGTTGCTTGAAAAAGGGTAAAACTCGAAAATTGTTAAAAAATTGTTAAAAAATGTTTTTTTTCCCTTTTTTTTTTTTTTTGGATCGCACTTTATTTCAAACCATAATACAAAATATAACAAAAGTGACATATTTACAAAGTTCATTGGTTTGGGGGAGCACTCAGAAGACACGAATGTATCTGTAGGTGAGGTACCCCCTTACACAGTTACAAGAATTTTAACTCTCACAATAACTTCAAGATCACATTTTTGCTTCAAAATCAAATACGCAATTCCTAAGGGTCTAATTTTTATAATCTCTTCCTGCAATCTTATGTTCTGGAGAAGTTTCTTTAAAATTTAATGAATTTCTGCCATTTTTGACCCATTATTTTTAAAATTTTGTGCACCAAAACCATACATCGCACATGCTTCGTTGAAGCACCGTGCACCAAAACCATACATTGCACATGCTTCCTTGAAGCACTGTGCACCAAAACCATACATCGCACATGCTTCGTTGAAGCACCGTGCACCAAAACCATACATTGCACATGCTTCCTTGAAGCACTGTGCACCAAAACCATACATCGCACATGCTTCCTTGAAGCACTGTGCACCAAAACCATACATCGCACATGCTTCGTTGAAGCACCGTGCACCAAAACCATACATCGCACATGCTTCCTTGAAGCACTGTGCACCAAAACCATACATTGCACATGCTTCGTTGAAGCACCGTGCACCAAAACCATACATCGCACATGCTTTGTTGAGCCACCGTGCACCAAAACCATACATCGCACATGCTTCGTTGAACCACCGTGCACCAAAACCATACATTGCACATGCTTCCTTGAAGCACTGTGCACCAAAACCATACATCGCACATGCCTCGTTGAACCACCGTGCACCAAAACCATACATTGCATATGCTTCGTTGAACCACCGTGCACCAAAACCATGCATCGCACATGCCTCGTTAAACCACCGTGCACCAAAACCATACATCGCACATGCCTCGTTGAACCACCGTGCACCAAAACCATACATCGCACATGCTTCGTTGAACCACCGTGCACCAAAGCCATACATCGCACATGCTACATAGAACCACTGTGCACCAAAACCATACATCGCACATGCTTCGTAGAACCATTGTGCACCAAAACCATACATTGCACATGCTTCCTTGAAGCACTGTGCACCAAAACCATACATCGCACATGCTACGTTGAACCACTGTGCACCAAAACCATACATCGCACATGCTTCGTAGAACCACTGTGCACCAAAACCATACATTGCACATGCTTCCTTGAAGCACTGTGCACCAAAACCATACATCGCACATGCTACGTTGAACCACTGTGCACCAAAACCATACATCGCACATGCTTCGTTGAACCACCGTGCACCAAAACCATACATCGCACATGCTACATAGAACCACCGTGCACCAAAACCATACATCGCACATGCTTCGTAGAACCACTGTGCACCAAAACCATACATCGCACATGCCTCGTTGAACCACCGTGCACCAAAACCATACATCGCACATGCCTCGTTGAAGCACCGTGCACCAAAACCATACATCGCACATGCTTTGTTGAGCCACCGTGCACCAAAACCATACATTGCACATGCTTCGTTGAACCACCGTGCACCAAAACCATACATTGCATATGCTTCGTTGAACCACCGTGCACCAAAACCATACATCGCACATGCTACGTAGAACCACTGTGCACCAAAACCATACATCGCACATGCTACGTTGAACCACTGTCGAAAGTGTTTGCAATTTTCTTTCATTTGATATATAAATACAGGCATACCCTCCTCTATTTGGAACCTTTCTTATAATAATTCAATTTCACCACACCATTTTCATTGATTATCTGGTGTAGTGTTGCCGCGGCCAGCACGTGAGAGCACCAGGTTTGAGTCTCACCATGCACAACTACTTTGTTATAATTTTTCTGCTGCACTGGGCAGGGGTTATTTGACTAAAATTATTTTTGGTGTTTTTTTTTCATCTTTCCTTTCATTATCAAAATTCTAGATTAGCATCATTGGAAAGGAAATTTTATGAAGAATCTAAATATGTAACACAAATCTCTGTTTTCAATATTGATAAGAAGTTATACTTGTGCAAAGATTGGCCATTTGTTAACCAAATTAAGCCAAAAATTGCTAAATTTGCATATTTTTGTCCAGTATTTCCTAATTTGGCTTTCATTACTCAAAAGTTAGATATCATAGTCTCAATTCCAAGCAAACTTGTAATGAAGAAAGGTTGTCAAAAATGCATATTAAAAAAAAGATCCGGAGATTGGGCTTGCATTTTTGAAAGCCCTGGTAAGGGTTAAAAGTATATGGCTTCCTTTAAAAATTGGTTGATTTTGATTTAAATTAACGGGAAAGGGAAATAAATTACAACAACAGGAAAGTGAAGTAACTTACAATATGTCTAGGAGTGTTTTCTTTCTTATATTTAATATCAAATCCCCCCCCCCCCCCCTAAAAAAACAAAACATTTATAGTACTAATTAGGTATTACTGCGCCAGCCCAAATGAGAATCCTCAGAGAAAAGGCTAATAAAATTATTCTCACAAGGTTTCATTTCATGGGACAGGAAGCTGAGAAGTTGCCAATTTTAGTAATGGTAGAGAATAGAGAGGGCTTTGACTATTCATATCCAAACTTGACGAGATCTGCTTCAGAAAAAGTTTCATGGGGAAATATTTTACCATGGACCCATACCAAAATTTGAGTGATTTGGTGAGGGTGTACAACACCTTTTCACTTTGGCCTAAAAAAAATGCCCCAAGCCTCTGGTGACTTCCTATGGAGACTATATATCCGAATTGAAGAGATATAAGATAGTCCTTTTGGAAAACATCACGAAGCATCCCAACTCGTTCACATTCTGGTACAAAAGGACCCTGAACTTTATTCTTTCATCATAGGTTTCAATAGGGCAAATAATAAGTTCCATGCTACCTATAGCGAGACTGGGTATATGCATAGTACATGCACTTTTAAGAAGGAAAGTGTGTCAATTTCAAAATATTTGGTAGAAATTTTATCAAATAAGCACAAAAAATGATGTTTCTGGCCCAGATGACCCACATTAAGGTGGAAATTGGCCATTTTAATGGTCCACTTGATCAATTCTGCAAATGTTGGCAGGTATAGCGATATACCAATATATTGCAATATTTTTCTCCACGATAATCGTAATACAGCCATTCATACATCCATTGTTCAGTTGAAAGCATTGTATTTTTGCCTACTATTTTTGTGTCTTGCTTGAAAGGAAATTTATGCATGTGAGACTCATCTCAAAAGAACTTAAAACAAGAACTAATAGCGGCAAGTTACTTTATTGAGTTTTCTGTTAATATATATCCTACTCTTGCAAAGAAGATACAGTGTCATATGTCATTAAACAATTATTCAGAACAAAATAAGTGTAATACAAATTCAACATCTTTCACATTAGCTGAGACTCTCCTTCAAATTCTGTTCCAACAAGTCCAAACTACAAAACTAAATACTGTTAATAATATAACCAACTAATAATATAACCAATCAATAATATAACTAATTAATGAATTGTATTACCAATTAATGATATAACCAATTAATAATATAACCAATTAATAATATACCCAATTAATAATATAACCAATTATCCTCCCTGAAATAAACCTTCCACTTAGTGATGAGCAGTTCATCCAGGGTTTACTTGTAATGAAAAACCTAATTTGATCGAAAGGGCCATTGTTTTCTGTATCCTGCAAACAAGCACAGTGTAGGCTTGCGGTGGCTATTTGAGTAGCATGTGTCTGGAAACAGCAAACAGAACCTGAGCGTAATTGCTCTTGGTTTCAAAATAAAGAAAAATATAGGGAAATGTCTGGCGGATCTCTTTTTTTTTTTTGGACATCGGGTCTGAGTGTATATTTTGTGAAGGAAAAGACCAGCTAATGCTCCAATTGATGAGCCCCAATTAAGAACTGTCCCAATTAAACCAAACAAATCTGGCAGTTCAGATAATCTGTTCAACCATTATCTCATACTACCACTCACTACTTATGTCTTTCCAAGTAGAGTTGAAATCCCCGAAGTTATTCCCGTTTTTAACAGGAAACCTGATGTATATGAGAATGTTTGTCAAAAATTATTAAAAGGTTGGTATTTAATCAATAAATTGTATCAATGTTTGTTTCATCAAACATTGATGCAATCTTACGTCAGTAAATCAGTTACTCAAGTTACAGTAAATAGTACACGTACACATTTTCAATAACAAAACACTTATATTTTCTAATTAAAATGATCTTAGGGAAGGAAAATATTAACATTTGGTGATTTTCACGTTTAAATATATAAACTTAGTATATTTATAAACATTAGTAGCTGGTTAAAACCGGGAAACTTTAGTTGGGCAAAGGATGGGATGGCATGTGGGACAGAGGGTGGGGTGACATGTGGGAAGAGGGTGGGATTGCATGTGGGACAGAGGGTGGATGGTGTGTTATTAACAGTGAGGGGATTTGTAACATTTGCGATATCTGGTTTTTAAATCAATCTACTTGGCTGTAAAAACAATCGGATTTAACCTGCAATGTAATTGTGCCCTGTCGCGGGAGAATCATTAGTTCTCATCAGGAACTGGGGTAACCTCTTATCGGATTTCCATTAATTCATTCTCTGCAATTTGTTATTGATAGCAGTCAGCAGCTGCCATTGTTAATTATTTAACCTTTCTTTCATTGTGAATTAAGTGATATGAACTTTTTCGAGTACATGTGTTGTCAAAAGTAGCATAATCAATTCAGGTATATCTATTCTAACTTGCAGTGGATGCATAACTAGGCATTTATTATGCTGTTCTCGTCTCCCAGAAGATTTCCCGTTGTATCTTAGAAAGCATTACATTAAATGAAGAAATCAGCATTTAACTATTGTCTTGACAGATCACAAAGTACAAACACGTAACCCAGTACATATCAGTGTCGTAGGTCATCTTGAGGTCTCGGTCTGGTAACTATATTGTCTTGACAGATCATAAAGTACAAACATGTAACCCAGTACATATCAGTGTCGTAGGTCATCTTGAGGTCTCGGTCTGGTAACTATTGTCTTGACAGATCATAAAGTACAAACACGTAACCCAGTACATATCAGTGTTGTAGGTCATCTTGAGGTCTCAGTCTGGTAACTATTGTCTTGACAGATCACAAAGTACAAACACGTAACCCAGTACATATCAGTGTCGTAGGTCATCTTGAGGTCTCGGTCTGGTAACTATATTGTCTTGACAGATCATAAAGTACAAACATGTAACCCAGTACATATCAGTGTCGTAGGTCATCTTGAGGTCTCGGTCTGGTAACTATTGTCTTGACAGATCATAAAGTACAAACACGTAACCCAGTACATATCAGTGTTGTAGGTCATCTTGAGGTCTCAGTCTGGTAACTATTGTCTTGACAGATCACAAAGTACAAACACGTAACCCAGTACATATCAGTGTTGTAGGTCATCTTGAGGTCTCAGTCTGGTAACTATTGTCTTGACAGATCATAAAGTACAAACACGTAACCCAGTACATATCAGTGTTGTAGGTCATCTTGTGGTCTCAGTCTGGTTACTATTGTCTTGACAGATCATAAAGTACAAACACGTAACCCAGTACATATCAGTGTTGTAGGTCATCTTGAGGTCTCAGTCTGGTAACTATTGTCTTGACAGATCACAAAGTACAAACACGTAACCCAGTACATATCAGTGTCGTAGGTCATCTTGAGGTCTCGGTCTGGTAACTATTGTCTTGACAGATCACAAAGTACAAACACGTAACCCAGTACATATCAGTGTCAGTGAGGTCATCTTGAGGTCTCGGTCTGGTAACTATTGTCTTGACAGATCATAAAGTACAAACACGTAACCCAGTACATATCAGTGTTGTAGGTCATCTTGAGGTCTCGGTCTGGTAACTATTGTCTTGACAGATCATAAAGTACAAACACGTAACCCAGTACATATCAGTGTTGTAGGTCATCTTGAGGTCTCGGTCTGGTAACTATTGTCTTGACAGATTCTTGCCAGATCATAAAGTACAAACATGTAACCCAGTACATATCAGTGTTGTAGGTTATCTGGAGGTCTCGGTCTGGAGGATGAGAAGGTCTGTAGATCTCACAAATTAAATGCAAAGTTGGTTAATTCTAAAATAACCATGTACCAACTCTCTTTTCTTAAGCATGGGCATAGATTTAAAAATAACAAATTAAGAAATGATTTTAAATTATGTTTTTATCTGATGATTTAAAATTAACATTGCCATATTGTCCAAATATATACTTTTTGTTGACCCTAGGTGACTATTATGTTTGTGTTATAAAACTTATTCATGTTAACTTAAAACAATATTCTCAAACTCCATTATGCTTTTGTTTAAAAGAAAAGTGTTCACAGGATTGGAAATAAATGTTTTCTTTATATTAAATCATTTGGACTTCTTGGTCTCGGATAATGTGGGTCTTGGTCTCGGATAATGTGGGTCTCGGATAATGTGGGTCTCGTTCTTAGGAGGGGTGGTCTTTGTCTGTAGAGGGCAAAAGTCTCTGTCTTGGAAGGTGTGGTCTGATGCTCGTGTCTCGTCTACAACACTGGTGCATATCCCTTACACAGGGATGAGCTTTTTCAGTGAATTCACTTAATTTTAGTGATTTGTTTTCACTTCCATGATTTCTTATTTGCCATTTCCATTGTTTGCTTTTTTAAAACTCATGTTTTTGCAAGATGGAAAACCAGTACTACAAAGAGTGTGTGATTACATATGGAAGGTTTGGCCTTAATTGTAGCCTATACATAACCGTGATCGAAGTCAGTATATCCAAGGATGTGTCATGTTCAGTGAGTTTCATTGTTAGCAAGGCTCATCCTTGTTATAACCAGTACATAAATCCTTTACATACTCTAACCCAGTACATATATCCTTTACACACTTGTAACCCAGTACATAAATCCTTTACACACTTGTAACCCAGTACATATCATTTACACACTTGTAACCCAGTACATATGTCCTTTACACACTTGTAACCAGTACATATAACCTTTACACACTTGTAACCCAGTACATATATCCTTTACACACTTGTAACCTAGTACATATATCATTTACACACTTGTAACCCAGTACATATATCCTTTACATACCTGCAACCCAGTACATATATCCATTACACACTTGTAGCCTAGTACATATATCCTTTACACACTTGTAACATAGTACATATATCCTTTACACACTTGTCCCCCAGTACATACATCGTTTACACACTTGTAACCCAGTACATATATCCTTCACACACTTGTTACTTAGTACATATATCCTTTACACACTTGTAACCCAATACATATATCCTTCACACACTTGTGACCCAGTACATATATGCTTTACACACTTTAACCCAGTATATATATCCTTTACATACCTGTAACCTAGTACATCTATCCTGTACATATTTTGGGTGAATATCTTTCACCAAACAATCAGTCAACTTGCCTAAGCTTCATACACTGCTTGCTGTTGATCTTTCCTTATTTTTATGGGATCATGAAGCAACTTCATTTCCAAATTTTATGTGTGACTCAATTTGTGATATTTGGAATAACAAGGGACTGTAAATATTCCCTGCTTTTGGGTATCAAATGTGTTATAAGTCAAGTTGCATTAGAAGTACTGTAGTACCAGATGTTTCTTGTAATCATGCTTTCTTTTTCATTTTAGGTTGTTGAGATTTTGAAGTCCTCTGTGGATACAGTTTCCAGCATTATCATTATTTTGTCCATGTTTGCAGTAGTTGTTACTGGATCCATATTTCTTGTCATTCAGGTAAACATTTCAATTTAGAACACAATAAATACTTTACATGCTGATGTTGGGAAGCTAACATGAATATTTTTCTACCATTGGCCAGTTTGCTCAAATATTTTCCATCGAATAAGCACTCATCCATATTAATCAAGCAAAGGTCCTAATCCTGGCAAAGGTACCCATCCATAGTAACAACCCAACAATGATATGCAGGACCAGTCGAGTAAAAGGTACATACCAATTGGTAGAGAGTCCAATTGGTAGAGAGTCCAATTGGTAGAGAGTCCAATTGGTGGAAGGGAAACTTCTTAATGTCATCCAGGGACTAAGAGGTGTCCTGAACCACACCAACCTAATAATTGATAACGCTATGATTGCATGCATCAACAGCTATTTGATAACACTATGATTGCATGCATCAACAGCTATTTGATAACACTATGATTGCATGCATCAACAGCTCTTTACCCTTACTCTACCAGGGCTTTGAAAAAAGTGAAACCCAATTTTCATAACTTTTTTTTCATATGCATTTTTGACAACTTTCCTTTTATTTTCTTTCGTTACAAGTTTCTTTGGAATAGATGCTAAGATATTTATCTTTTGAGTAATTAAAACCACTTTAGGAAATATTGGACAAAATTATGCAAATTAAGCAATTTTTGGCTAAATTTGGTCAACAAATGGTCAATCTTTGCAGAAGTATAACTTCTTGTCAGTATTGAAAACAGATTTGTCTTGCATATTTAGATTCTTTTTGAAATTTCCTTTCCAATAATACTTATCTATAATTTTTAGAAAGAAAGGAAAGATTAAAACACATCAAAAATAATAAAAGTCAAACGTCCCCTGAAAGCTGCAGCAGAAAAATAATTACGCAGTGGTCACGGTGAGACTCGAACCTGGAGCACTCGCATGCTAACCGCGTACACTCCCTCTGCACCAAGTAGTCATTCAAATTGGAGAGGTGTAATATATTTCTTATAGGACAGGTTCTAAATAGAGGGGGGTATGCCTTTATTTATATATCAAATGAAAGGAAATTTCAAGCGCTTTCGAACTGCGATTCAACGAAGCATGTGTGATGTACGGTGTGGGTACACGATTTTTTGAGAAAAAAACGGGTCAAAAATGGCAGAAATTCATGAAATTTTGAAGAAATTTCTCCAGAACAAAAGAATGCATGTAGGGATTATAAAAATTATACCAGAAACCAATATTATCTTGTCTTAGGACTTGGGTGTTTGATTTTAAAGCAAAAATGTGATCTTGAAGTTATTGTGGGATTTAAAAGAGAATTTTTTTTTTTGTGTAAATTGTTTAGCAGTTTTTGAGTTTTACCCTTTTTTGCTGTACTTTTTCTAAAAATTATGTAATATGACCTCCTATGAAAAAATTTCAATTTGTGAAAGGAATATACGAGTACTTTAAAATGATACCAAGATTACTCCTATAGGACTGTGGTAAAGTCCAATTTTATTTTTAGAAAAAGGTGGTTTGAAAACAGCAATAGTATCGCCTTGGGTAGAGTAAGGGTTAAGATGTTGTTATTTATTCAAACAAAATAGCCTGATGGATCCTAGGGTGGGAGGTTGGTACTGTATCAACCAACTTCTGGTTTGGCTGTAGACCTGCTCTGTTACTCCTGTGGCAGATTGTAAAGGAACCCCATAAAAGGTGATAGGTTTTGCCATTGATCCATTGCAGGGTTACCGTTCGGGTAGATTTCAGAGGGGCGGAGCTTCCTGCCAATATTGCACTATACTAGGTCAACATTACTAAACAAGGTGGCAATCCATGGAATTGCTGATCTTATTTATTACCTTCTCACTTTGAAGTTCGCATAGCTTTAATGAATGAATTTATAAGCATTGGCTAAATAAACAAAAAGGAAACTTTACATGACCTTCCATCACCCCACCATGCACTTAAAGGTTTCCCAGGGTATGATCAAGACACACAATTACCTCATCAGTAATAACCATTGAAGTAATAAGAGAGAGTGCTGACTTCCCATTGACAGCTGTGGTTAGTGTGTGAAGCCAACATTAATGATAAAAGTCATCAAAATCACTTTACTTAAAAAAAGTCACTTTTATTATTCGTTATTATTGGAGTCAATGGGGAAAACCGATTTTGGTGACTTTTAGAAACACATGCTGGCTTTACACACCAATAACAAGAAATTTGATTATCTTCCTTTTAACCTTTTTGGTTCTGACACGATAGCATCAGGAAGCTATGCGGTCATGATGGCGTGTATGTATGTGTGTGTCACGGCCAGATCGTATATGTGATATCTCAAGAACGGTAAACTGGATTCATGTCATATGTGGAACACACATAGCCCATGGATTGTAGATGTGCTGTATTGTTTTTGATGGTGATGTCATGCATATTAATGAGTAGGCAGGACTTAATGTAAAAAAAATCATATTTTAACAACCGCATGTCTGTTTTGTTTTATATTTGGTGTAATTATAATGTTAGCTGGTATGTACATTTTCATGATGTAAACATGTTGAATTTTATTAATATGCATGGTGGGTGGGGCTTAATATGATTTTGCTGAAAAAACTTGTAAACACGGTATCTCAGGAAGAGTAAACTGGATTCATGTGATATTCAATACACAGATAGCCCATGGTCCATAGATGTGCCCTATTGTTTTTGATGGTGATGTCATGCATATTAATGAGTAGGCCGGGCTTAATGTAAAAATCTTGTAATGTTCATATTTTAACAACCGCGTGCCTGTTTTGTTTCATATGTGGTGTAATTATGATGTTGGTGTGTACATGATTATGATGTAAAAACATTGAATTTCATTAATATGCGTAGTAGGCGAGGCTTAATATGATTTTGCTGAAAAAAGCGTGTAAACACGGTATCTCAAGAACAGTAAACTGGATTCATGTCATATTCGATACACAGATAGCCCATGGTTTGTAGATGCACCCTATTTTTTAGTGATGGTGATGCCATGCATATTAATGAGTAGGCGGGGCTTAATGTAACAATCTTGAAATGTCAATTAACAACCGCATGTCTGTTTTGTTTCATATTTAGGATAATTAAGATGTTAGCTGGTGTGTACAAGTTCATGATGTAAAAACATTGAATTTCATTAATATGCATAATGAACAGGGCTTCACATGATTTTGTTGAAAAAAGCTTGTAAACAATATCTCAAGAACTGTACTTGAGATTCAGTTCATATTTAGTACATATACAGATATTTATCACATGGTCTGTAGATGTGCCCTATTGTTTTTGATGGTGATGTCATGCATATTAATGAGTAGCAGGGCCTAATGTAAAAATCTTGAAATATTCATATTTTAACAACCGTGTGCCTGTTTTGTTTCATATGTGGTGTAATTATGATGTTAGTTGGTGTGTACATGTTCATGATGTAAAACGTTGAATTTCATTAATATGCGTAGTAGGCGAAGCTTAATATGATTTTGCTGAAAAAAGTCTGTAAACACGGCGGTATCTTAACCCTTACTCTACCAGGGCTTTAGAAATAGCGACCCCAATTTTCGTAACTTTTTTTTTTATATGCATTTTTGACAACTTTCCTTTCATTTTCTTTCGTTACAAGTTTGGTTGGAATAGATGCTAAGTTATTTATCTTTTGAGTAATTAAAACCAATTTAGGAAATATTAGACAGAATTATGCAAATTAAGCAATTTTTGGCTAAATTTGGTCAACAAATGGTCAATCTTTGCAGAAGTATAACTTCTTGTCAGTATTGAAAACAGAGATTTGTGTTACATATTTAGATTTATTTTGAAATTTCCTTTCTAATGATACTAATCTACATTTTTTAGAAAGAAAGGGTAAGCTTTTATCATCAAAAATGATAAAAGTCAAACGTTCCCTGAAAGCTGCAGCAGAAAAATAATTATGCAGTGGTCACGGCGGGACTCGAACCCGGAGCGCTCGCACGCTAGTCGCGTACATTTCCTCTGCGCTACGTGGTTGTTGAAATTGGATAGCTGTAATTTTGTTCTTATAGGATAGGTTCTAAATAGAGGGGGGTATGCCTTTATTTATATGTCAAATGAAAGGAAATTTTAAGCGCTTTCGAACGGCAGTTCAACCAAGCATGCGTGTTGTAAGGTTTGGGTTTCACGATTTTTTGAACAAAACCGGTCAAAAAAGGCAGAAATTCATGAAATTTTGCAGAAATTTCACTAGAACAAAAGATTGGAGGTAGGGATTATAAAAATTATACCAGAAACCAATACTATCATTTCTTAGGACTTTCGTGTTTGACTTTGAAGCAAAAATGTAATCTTGAAATTATCGTAAAATTTAAAAGAAAAAAGGAAAAAAAATGGATTTTTTTTTTTAGCAATTATTGATTTTTACCCTTTTTCGATGTAATTTTTCTAAAAATTATGTAATATGACCTCTAAAAAAAAGTTTCATTTTGTAAAAGAACTATCCGAGTACTTTAAAATGATACCAAGATTACTCGTATAGGACTGTGGTAAAGTCCCGATTTTATTTTTAGAAAAAGGTGGTTTGAATACACAGATAGCCCATGGTCCTTAAATGAGCCCTATTGATGTCATGCATATTAATGAGTAGGCGGAGCTTAATGTACAAATCTTAAAATGTTCAGATTTTAACAACCGCATGTCTGTTTTGTTTCATATTAAGGATGATTATGATGTTAGCTAATATGTACATGTTCATGATGTAAAAACATTGAATTTCATTAACCCTTACTCTCCCAAGGTTCCAAAAATAAAATAAGCTATTTCTGAAATTTTTGAAAACAGGATTCTTTCAGCACTTTCTCTTCCATTTGTACTAAAACAAGTTCGACTTTTATGAAAGCTAACATGTTGAACTTTCCAAAAATTTGCATATTTCCGAACTCAAATATGCAAATTAGGTCATTGAATTAGCATATTAGGTCTCCAAACATTCTATCTTTATGACACGCTTGTGCCTTGTGGCTAAATAGCAAAAAAATATGGATAGAATTTCTGAATCGTCCTTGGAAAGACCTTTCATTTGATACTATTCATGGATTTTTAAGAATCAGAAGGAAAAAAATGACGCAAATATGAAAAATTTGGTACATTTTGACCTAAAAATTATCCCCCGATTCTGTGAATAATCTATCTAATAGTGTATAGCACTAAATTTTCCAAAAAAATGCATTTTCCCCTTCTATGATGTCCAAAACTAATAGAATGCAGAAAAACAAGATGTTTACATCATCATTTGCAAAATATAAAATAAGATTTCTCCTCTACCCGTAGAGATCTTAAAAACTCCAATACAATATTTGGGCCGTTTTTTATGATTTTTTGATCAGAAAAGGTCAAAAATGGCCCAAAATCACAAATTTTGGCATATTTTCTCCAAAAAAACACAAACATGGACCAAGTAGAAGTAAAAATCGTGTAGCAACCAACAGTTCAAATTATCTTTATACTTTACCTAAAAAAAAGAAATAGAAAAAATATTCACATATGACATTCGTCTTTGAAAAAAAAAAAAAAACCCGTTTTTCTTTTAAAATGCACTTTTTTGTAACGATTTTACTCAAAAAATTTCAATCTAACTCCCTAACAAAAGAACCATATTATGATAGATCTATTCAATCTGGTTTGAATGAACTTATTTGCAGCTCTATAGGATTTTGGGAAGGTACTCAAAAAAAAAAAATGGAAAAGGGATCGAGGTGGTGATATCTTGCATATTAATGAGTATGCATAATTATGATGTTAGCTGGTATGTACATGTTTATAATGTAAAAATGTTGAAGTTTATTAATATGCATAATTGGCAGGACTTAATATGATTTTGCTGAAAAAAAGCTTGTAAACAAGGTATTTCAAGAACAGTAAACTGGGTTTATGTCGTATTCGATACACAGATAGCCCATGGTCAGTAGATGTGCCCTATTTTTATTGATGGTGATGTCATGCATATTAATGAGTAGGCGGGGCCTAATGTAACAATCTTGAAATGTCAATTAACAACCGCATGTCTGTTTTGTTTTATATTTAGGATAATTAAGATGTTAGCTGGTGTGTACAAGTTCATGATGTAAAAAAATTGAATTTTATTAATATGCATAATGGACAGGGCTTTACATGATTTTGTTGAAAAGAGCTTGTTAACAATATCTCAAGAACTGTACATGAGATTCAATTCATATTTAATACACAGATATCACATGGTCTGTAGATGTGCCCTATTGTTTTTGGTGGTGATGTCATGCATATTAATGAGTAGGCGGGTTCTTAATTTTAAAATCTTGAAATGTTTATATTTTAACAATGGCATGTCTGTTTTGTTTCATATTTGGGATCATTATGATGTTAGCTAATGTGTACATGTTCATGATGTAAAACGTTGAATTTTATTAATATGCGTAGTAAGGTTGTGACACTTTTTTCCATAAACGTACAGCCGTCACCATTATGGTCGGTTAACAGTTTAACCATAAGTGATGATGTAATTATCCAGTGACGTAATATTCTATACTGTTTATGTGCGTAATCACTCATGCACATATCGGTCATTCACTCATGCAAACTTGCAAAGCCTACTGCTGTTTAGGGGATGGATTGCATTTCCATGTTGGGGTAAATACTATAAACGAGTGCAAATGAGTGGTAAATTTATATCCTAACTAATAAATGCAAGACGAAAGTTCATGGAAAATAAATGGTACTAAAATGAAAAGGGAACACACACCACCGGAGCTCAATCATTTTCATTACACGTGATGGAATGTCTTGAAGAGAATGAAAACAACCACGAAAATCACAATACTGCACACTAACAAACTAGGTATTCATTCATGAAGAAAATATGTAAGAAACATACAATAAGCAATCCTGCAAAATAATTTTAAACAAAACTTTACTTTCAATAATCCCAATAATAATCCAAGCACTGTCAACAAAATTAAATAGGCCAAAACCGCCATAAAATATACTGCACATGTTCACACACACACAGCAAGTCTGCAATACCTCGCGCTTGAGATATCCAGGGGTGTCTAAGACATGCACAGTTTGGTTTTAATGTGGGATTGCCCTCAAATATTGCATGGCCCAATCAATGAGTCTTACACGAAAAAAGCTTGTAAACACGGTGTCTCAAGAACTGCAAACTGAATTCATGTCATATTTATTACACATATAGCCCATGGTCCATAGATGTGCCCTATTGTTTTTGATGGTGATGTCATGCATATTAATGAGTAGGCTGGGCTTGATGTAAAATGATATCATGCATACTAATAAGTGGGGGGGGAGGCTTAAAGTGAAAATTTGGAAAAAAGTGATAAATGAGCAACTATACATCCATTTTGCATCATATTGGGCATGATGTGTACATGCTTATGTTATCAGTAGATGTTATTAATATGCATGGTGAGTGTGGCCCAATGTGAAAGTGCTAGATGATGTAAACACCATACTGTATCTCATGTACAATGTATTAGATTTGTGCTATATCAGGTACACAGATGAGTAATGATCTGTACATATATGTTCTAATGGTGTAGTAGTGATATCATGAATATTAATGAGTAGGCGGGACTTACTGACAAATTTTTGAAATATAATAAATGAGCAACCATTTTTGCATCATACTTACTTGCTATGATAATGTTGTTAATTATTGTGCAAATGGTAATCTTGTCAACTTAATTATTGATAAGCATGGTGGGTGTGGCTTATGAATGAATATCATGGAACAAATATTTTATGATATACAATAACATGACAATTAATACAAATTTTGCAAATCAATCATCTTGTGAAAAAGAGCATCGGAACCACAAAATCTTTTGGTTTTGGTTGGAATTAGTTTTAGACAAATTGACATCAAGTTGGTGATTAGAACCCAAGTCAATGCCAGAAGAACAATTTTTTGAAGTGCCTAATATGAGTTTGTACAGTTGATGGAATTGAAAGTTGAGGCTGAGAAAAAGAATTACAGCTCATAACATAAATGTCACACACCAAGGTACAGCTAGAATGTATGATGTCAGTGTATTTTGAGTCATCAATATTAAGCACTTAGTGTGGATCCACTGATGACAATTGTCACACTAATGCTTTTGGGGATTTTCTACAATGGATACCACAGGTGCTGAACATTTTGAACAAAACCAATCATCATTTGATGAGGTGAGGGTGTTGTTAGCTACATTATTTTACCTGCACACTTACCATTGACATGAATCTCAATCTTAATCTGAATAGGTTAAGTCGGCAAAAATCCTTCTAGAGGACATGAGTCACAGTCATCACAAAAAAATACCTTTAAGTTAGTTTCAAGATTGTTAAGGAAATGCATGTGTGCTCATTTCCTGGGTTGAAATTGTGACTTGTATAATACTTGAATAATATCAATATGGATGCCACTCCTATGCACAGCTAGCACACATGGATGTCACTCTTTGCACAGCCAGCACACATGGATGCCACTCTTGTGCACAGCCAGCACACATGGATGCCACTCTTGTGCACAGCCAGCACACATGGATGACACTCTTGTGCACAGCCAGCACACATGGATGCCGCTCTTGTGCACAGCCACATTTTCTTGAAGAAAACTTCCTGAATTTTCCCAACAATTAATAAAAACTTATCAAAAATTGTAAACAAATTTCCTGAAAGTGAAGGAAATTGCATCAAAATTGAAGCAAATTTCACAAAAATGACAGAAATTTTACGAAACTTGAAGATGTCCAGAGGAAAAGAAGCCATGGAATCTGAAACTTTAAAATCAATTCATTAGACCTTCATTATTGGGGGGGCCAAGATGGTATTTGGCCTTCCTGGAAAAATTATGAGGGGGCCACGACCCAAGCCCCCACTTCCTATGCCCTGTGCTTCATGGTGGAACTTGGGTGTTCAATCTTTGTGTTTCACTGCAATTATTCATTTTCGCCCATCTGCTCTCTTCCGCTCTCATGAAGCGGAGAAATGATCCATCAATCATCACAGTTAATGCACATTATTACCTCGGGCATTATCTTACCATAGGAGAAATGACCCGTCAATCATCACAGTTAATGCACATTACTACCTCGGGCATTATCTTACCTTAGGAGAAATGATCTGTCAATCATCACAGTTAGTGCACATTATTACCACAGGCATTATCTTTGCTTAGGAGAAATGATCCGTCAATCATCACAGTCAGTGCACATTATTACCTCAGGCATTATCTTTCCTCAGGAGAAATGATCCGTCAATCATCACAGTTAATGCACATTACTACCTTAGGCATTATCTTATCTTAGGAGAAATGATCCGTCAATTATCACAGTTAATGCACATTATTACCTCAGGCATTATCTTATCTTAGGAGAAATGATCTGTCAATCATCACAGTTAGTGCACATTATTACCACAGGCATTATCTTTGCTTAGGAGAAATGATCCGTCAATCATCACAGTCAGTGCACATTATTACCTCAGGCATTATCTTTCCTTAGGAGAAATGATCCGTCAATCATCACAGTTAATGCACATTATTACCTCAGGCATTATGAAACACGGCTATCTTTATCACCAGTTTGAAAACAAACTTCTCCCACTAAGACACCTAACACGGATGATCACAAAAGTGCCTTGATTATTCAGCTTTGGCTTTGTGTAATCTTATACGCACAAATAACCTTAGGCTACTTGACTGGTGTGCATGGGAATGGAAGATAAACATTCATTGTTTTGAGTGAAAACACAATACACTGAACAGGAAGTCGGGTTGGTATTGATCATACCTGACTTTTCAGAAAAAACTCAGGTGTCGTTAAAGAGAAACTTTTCGGCATGTATGTAAAATGATTCTCCTTTTTTCTGTCCTTGATGATTTTTACAACCAAACACTAAGCAGGAAATAACCATTTCAATTCGTAAAATACTTTTTTATGAATGAAAAACATTTTATGCACGTTTAGTTTCTCGCTGGGAGTAACTTCTCCATATGAGTTATTATGTACCTACATAACGTAAACACCATCCAATTTGCCTGGTAGACAGTGGTCACGTGATATGTGATATACCCATGCATGTTCTCTATAGTATATAATGGTAATATTAATATGGTTATAGTTATATAGTAGTATATAATATGATAAAATAATAATATAATAGTAATATAATAATTATAGCCCCACCAACATTTCATACCAGTCAGTCAAAACTAACCAGACATAGTGCTATCTTTTATCTTGTGCAGATTCAACAAGAGAGCTCCCATATGATAGATGTGACTGGTGACCTTATCAACAAAACAGTTGTGCAAAATCCAGGACTTAAAGAGTAAGTCTCATGTTTGTTTCTTGTTGTTGGACAATCCTTGACAATTTCTGTCGCCATGGCAATGAAATCTTATTTTTTCACAACAACAAAATTGAAAAATGTGTATTTTATTTGCCAGAGAAATAACACTTTTATGTCTCACCTGATGACCAAAATAAAAGATTCTTTGAGTAAGAAATGCACTGAAAATATTTTTGTAACATGAAGTATCTTTATTTACTGCCCCAAAATTACCGGCAATCCTGGTTCCAAATTTTTACACCGTAGCTTTGTCTCCACAAACCCTATGGTGCCATTACAATATGTACGATTTCATATCACATGGTTGGTTGTTTACCTAGGTTTATAACATTCCAACAGACCTCCATTGGAGTATTTATGTCAAGATGCCAAAGGCCATTTTATTAACCAGTTGTGGAACACTGGTTGGAGACCCACCAGAAATTGAACCCGGGATGCTAAATTGGAAAGCTGAAGCTTTATCTTACTACCACGGAGGTCTGTACATACAGACATACGTAGTCCCGCTAGCACACATGATTTATGTAAGGAGGTGCCTGAAACCAAGGGTATGGTATCCCTGCTGAAACCATACACAAAATATGCTAGTTCCGTTGGACCGTTACTAACAATTTTCAGTTAAAATTTTTGGGCAATTCCATTTTTTTGCTTTTTGTGATGGAAGTACCAATTTTATGACCTGACTGTTTTTTTGTTTTTTTTTATATGACTAACAATCTCAATTTTTCCAGCAAATTTCCCTGGCATGTATATACTGCCCCACTTACAGTTTTGACTGAAATAAAGACATTATTATTATTGTTGTTGTTGTGTATATAGCGCCTCTCCCATGGATCGAGGCGCTTCACAATAAAATTGATAATACATAGACAAACTCTTAATATACAATATCAAAAAGTAAAAGAATTGCAGGACAATATACAAGCATAAAAGAATTGGTAAAAATCCCCAAACAAGATAATAAAACAAGAAAATAAATATTATAGACAGCATAAAACTTATTCAGTAGGAAAAGAGGAGTCTTAAGGGCCTTCTTAAAAGTATCAACAGGATTAGTTACAGGATTTTTTCTCGTAATGACCTCCATTTACCATTGCATTTTTTCTCTACAACGGAACTGGAAAAACTAGGTCTCTTGTTTACTCCCGGAAAAATCTCTCCCTCCTTCCCTCCATACACGACCGATTTTCCCAAATTCTCTCTCTGTGGATGGGTATCTGCTTTCAGTGAGACCGTTCTTTTGTTTTTTCCCTCCCATTGTGACCAGACCTTCATGCCCTTATCAATACCTGTACAACAGCAGTTCTCCTGTAGTAGTTCTGTGGTTTTTTTTTCTAGTTGTCTCTGGTCTCTCAGCCCTTTTTTTTTTTTTTTTGTCATGACGAAACATTTTTGCCTTGACCCTCCATCCCCTCCCCGTGATCCACCTGCTACCTCCATTGACCATTCTTTAGCCCCAGCCCTTAAAGTTATAATCATACAGGCCACCAGTAAACCAGAAAGTTTCAAAAGAGTTTCCCCCTTTCACTCCACAGCCTTCTTTGTACCCTGCCCAAGGTCTCTACCCTCAGATCTGGCGATCTCATGGTGCACTGCACCAGGGACACCCAAGTCACCACCCAGCAACACTCAAGCCACCACCCTCCTCACCACCAAAACCCTAGCTAATACTGGTATTGACGTTACAGTCATCCCCACTGTTCCCTGAAGTCCAGCAAAGGCGTCAATAGAACTAGAAGCTTTGCCTACTTGACCAATAAGGGCCTCGCTGAGCAACTTGCTAGTCAACATGTTACTAAAGCCCGTCATCATGTTCTAAAGAGAGACGGTGCCGAAACACCCACCAATACCATCTTCCTGACCTTTGTCACACCAACTCTTCCCTCCCACATCACTGCCGGCTACCTGAAAATCCAAGTCGTTCCTTACATTCCCAAACCACTCCGTTGTCATAAATGCCAGAGGTATGACCATGGGAAAAAGTCCTGCCGCAGCCAAGCGCGCTGTGGCAATTGTGGATCCCCGGACCATGACAGCACCTCCGGAACCAACACCCCACTCTGGACCAATTACGACGGTGCTCACCCAGCCAACCATCCCTCATTCCTAAAAAACTGCCCCACCTGGCTTCAGGAATTGCAGATAACCAAACTGAAAATCCTTAATCCCAACACATGACTTACCCGGAGGCCAGAAAACAATTCCTCGCTTCCCTCCACACTAAACCTTCCTACACCCAAAACACAACTAAAACTGACTCACATGCCTAAACCAACCTTACCTGGCTCTTCTTACTCAGTCCTAAACCCATCATCATTGGCAACAACCCAACCACACCCATTACCAACCTTCCTTCAACACCTTTAATGCCATCAAACTCAAGCCCATCTGGCTAACAAACATCAAACCAAGAAACTAATCGACAAACAGCCCACCATCCAAACTCACATGTATGACACTGAAGAGAACATGGATTGTTTGATTACCAAACCCACCAAACATACTTCTTGTCCAACTTTCAAAAAACAACTTCTCCCAAAGAAACAGGGACAGATAAAAAACAAAAACAAGCCAACTCAAACCCAACAGATCTTCCTCCAAATAACCCCCTGCCTCCTTATTGCGTGCAACCCAAACAATTACAATAACACTCACAACATTATACAATGGAACATCAGGAGCCTTAAGGCCAATTCAGAAGAAATTGACCTACTCGCCACCACCTTCAACCTGGTCGTCTTTTGCCTACAAGAAACCTTCTTGAAAACCACTGACCATTATTCCCTCAAGAACCTCGCTTACCACCATAAACATCAAGTGGACACTGACAGGGCTTGTAGGGGCATCTTCTTTCTCATTAGACACAATATCCCACACAGCCCTGTTCATGTGAACACCAACCTTCAGGTCATCTGTATGTCTGTCTCCGTCTACAAAACCTTCACTCCTTGCAATATCTATCTCCCCCAATGCCAACGTTTAGCCAACCAGCCTTAACAACCTCATCTCTCAGCTCCCCCTTCCCTTCATTGTTCTTGGTGACTTTAATATCCACAACCCCCTATGGGGCTCCAATACCACCATCCCCAGAGGCAAGCTTGTCGAAAATCACTCTTTGACAGCACCGCTTCTCCTTGCTCAACACTAACTCCCCAACCTACTTTCACCCTGCCACAAGCTCCCTCACCTGTATTGACCTGTCTATCTGTTCCCCCAACCTCCTTGATTTTAGCTGGAAGGTCACTGCTGATCTCTGTGGTAGTGACCATTACCCTCTTCTTATTCACTGCAACCTTCAAATCTCCACAGACGACACCCCCAATTGGAACCTCAAGAAAGCCCACTGGTCCCTTTTCAAAACTCTTTGTGACTCCCACCTCTCCCCCATCTCCTCAAGGGTGAGCATCCCATGTCAAACTTCAGTAAGATCCTTATCAACATCGCCACCTGCTCCATTCCCAAACCCCCTCATCACCCCCCAACCTCTGGTTTACTGATAACTGCAAAACCGCCATCAAGAACAGGAAAAGGGCCCTCAGGAACTTCAAAACTAACCTGACCACCCACAACCTCAACTTCTTTCGCATCAGCCATGCCAAAGCCAGGCGCACTATCAAGGTCAGTAAACCAACACTTGGAACAACTGTATCTCTTCTCTCACCACCAGCACCCCCACTAAGAAGATTTGGAGAATGGTTAACAGCTTCCACGGCAGGGTGGGCAAGTCTCCCATCTCTCTTGGAATGATAACCTTCTAACCGCGAAAAAAGACACCGTTAACACCTCGCAGCCTCTTTCAGCAACATCTCATCCCATCTAACTACCCCAATGCTTTCAAAGCCAAAAAAGCTCTCGGTGTAGCCCGGAGTATCACATTTCCCTCCGACAATACCAAGAGCTACAACACCTCTCTCACCCTTTCTAAATTAAACCAAACCATCTACAATGCTAGCTACACCTGCAAGGGCCCAGATAACATCCCCTACCAGTTCCTGAAACACCTCCCCAACAAGGCCACCAATACCCTACTCACGATCCTCAACCACATCAGGTCCTCACACTCCTTTCCCCTTATCTGGAGGACAGCTATCATCACCCCCGTCCCCAAACCGGGGAATGACAGCACTGACCCCTCCATCTACTGCCCCATCGCCCTCACCTGCTGTCTCTGTAAAATTATGGAAAGGATTATTAACCAGAGACCAAACTGGCTCCTTGAGACCAACAGAATCCTCTTTCCTCACCAAAGTGGCTTCCGAACATGTCGCAATACCCTAGACCAGTGAATTACGCTCGGCACCGCTATCCAGGAATCTTTTGCAAGAATTGCCATCGTTTTCAACCTCGAGAAAGCTTTTGACACTACTTGGAAATACGGCATTATCCGCAAACTTTAGACTATCGGCCTCAGAGGCCACCTCCCTATCTTTACTCAAAACTTCCTCTCACCCAGGCAGCTCCAAGTTCGTATTGGCCACACCCACTCCAACCCCTACCTTCAAGGAGAGGGCATCCCCCAAGGCAGCATCCTCTTCCCCACTCTCTTCAACCTGAGCATTAACGACATCGCGGACAATTTTGGCCCCAACATCAAACGTGCCCTCTACGTGGACGACTTCATTATCTTCTACTCCTTCCCTACCTTTTCTCTTGTCGGAAAAAGGCTCCAAATCAGCCTCAACTGGGTGCAAGACTAGTGCAACAATAGCGGTTTTAAATTCTCCAAAGACAAGACAGTCTGCATGCACTTCTGTCATTTCAACAACCTCCACCCCAACCTGAACCTCGTGCTCAATCACAATCGCATCCCTAAAGTTGACCACACTAAGTTCCTGTGGTTAACTCTAGACCCCAAGCTCTCCTACAAGCAGCAAAAATCACCAACCTGAAACAGAAGTGCAACAGCTCCCTCAACATTCTCCGCCTCCTCTCCAACACCACTTGGGGTGCGAATCGCCATGCTCTCAAAATCTTCAAGCTCACAATTCGTGCCAAGCTCGACTATGGCAATATTGTCTACTGTGTCACTCACAATTCTTACCTCAAGTACATCAACACCATCCAAAATGAAGCCCCCGGGCTTTGCCTGGGTGCCTACAGAACCTCCCCAATCACCAGCCTTAATGTGGAAGCCAACGAACTCCCTTTTCTGCTAAGGAGTAGAAAACCTCTTCTAAGCTTTTAGAGCCCTCACCAACGCCCAGAACCCTGTTTACAACCTCATTAGGTACCCCAATTACGCATCAAACCAGATCTCCACCATCTCAGCATCAACCCCGCCACTCTTGGCACCTTCTCCTGATCCAGTTTTCCTCCCTGGACCACCCCCCACCCCTTCCTCCCTTTGATCAAGCTGGGCCTCTCCACTCATTACAAAATCTAAACCCACCCTAACCTCTTTATCAAGCTCCACAACCAAATCAAAGACCAACTCTCAAACTACACCTCCATCTCTACTGATGGCTCCAAGGAAGGCGACAAACAGCTGCTGCTGCCGTCATCCAAGACATCATGCTCAGGAGCAGGCTTCCCGACTACTCGTCCATCTTCACGGCTGAGGCCAAGACCATCCGCCTCGCCCTTAATTAACTTTATTGAGTACTCCCCTCTCAGCCACTTTGCCATCTTCTCCGACTCCAAGGCTGTCCTTACTTTTTTACTCAATCTTAAATGGGATAACCCCCATCCCACCTCCTCCGTAAACTCCCCCCCCCCCTCCTCCCTTTTCATGCAGGAAAAGTATTATTTTCTTCTGGATACCCAGCCATGTTGGCATCCCTAGCAATAACAGAGCTGATGCACCCGATAAGCTCGACCTTAACCTCCCCCCTACCCCATTTCCCAAAACCCTTTCAGACAAAAGCGCTTATCGCTTCCTTTGTTCGTGGCTGCTGGCAAACCTCATGGGACTCCCAAATTGATAACAAAATCCACATCATCCAGCCCATCATTCCGATCAAACCTACCATCCACAACCTCTCCCATGTCAACAACGTTCTCATTACCTGTCTTGGAATAGGTCACACCCACCTCACTCACTCCCACCTCCTTATTGGCTCCCCCAACCCCTCTGCAACAATTGCCATTGCACCCTCACAGTCCATCATGTTCTACCATCCACAACCTCTCCCATGTCAACAACGTTCTCATTACCTGTCTTGGAATAGGTCACACCCACCTCACTCACTCCCACCTCCTTATTGGCTCCCCCAACCCCTCTGCAACAATTGCCATTGCACCCTAACAGTCCATCATGTTCTCCTTGCTTGCCCCTGTACAACTGTCCCAGAGCTTCCCTCATCCCCCCACAACTCAAAAGCCAAGCTCTTAGAGAAAAAAAACCCGGATAAAATGATTCCCTTCCTTCATCATGTTTCCCTTTACAACCGTATTTAGTCCTCCCTCTCCCAACCCCCTCTCTCTACTTCTGTTTTTTTTTCACCCATGCACCTCCTCTCTCGATCCCAGCTTTCTGGCATTTAGTTCTTGTGTTTCTCTCAATCTCCCCCTGTTTTCTTTCCTTCCTACCTCTGGAATAATCTAACTTTTCATGCACAATTTGACCCTCGCTGGGTCAAAAACAAAACTTCCCGTATATTTTGTCGTACTCCCCTATGTGAAGCCATACAGCTTGTTTATTAACATAATGCCAAGGGTAACTTTCTTCCAGAAAGGACAGGTTTTGAGATCAAGTGTGAGTGTTCAATTGCACATGGGTTGTAGTATACGATAGACTTGACATGATTGAGAAAGAAAATCGTTAGAATCAAGTGGAAATAATGTCCATAGCTTTATAAATATTAATTAAGATAAAAGACGTCAACTTTATTCAAAACATTCCTGGTCAGTTTTATTTTTTAAGTACACTTACGTTCGTATCTTGTAAGAAAAATGATGATTATTTTCATGATGAAAATGGTCATATTGTTTGCTTTGTCGATCACATTTTGATGATTGTTTTGTGTCTTTTTGAAATTATAAAGAGCTGTCATTAAAGTATGAAATTAAATTATTAATGGAAAACAGACGGGGGGAAGAAGGGGTTTTCATTCGAAATTATAATTTAAACAGGTTTTTGTACTGGCAAGTAACTTAACAATTTTGGCAAAAAATATTTAGAAATGAGGGAACATGGCTGCCATTTTTTTGCAGTTGGCGACCACAAAGTAACCCATTAGTCCAGTGTTGTTGGTGGGTTTTCTTTGTCTTTAGTAATATTGGTGGGTTTTCTTGTCTTTGATGATATTGGTGGGTTTTTTGTCCTTGATAATATTGATGTGTACTCTTGTTTTTGGTGATATTGGTGGGTATTCTTGTTTTTGGTGATATTGATGGGTTTTTGTCTTTCATGATATTGATGGGTTTTTGCCTTTGATGATATTGGTGTGTACTCATATTTTTGGTGATATTGGTGTGTACTCATATTTTTGGTGATATTGGTGGGGTTTCTTGTTTTGGTGATATTGGCATTTTTTTGGTGATATTGGTGGGTATTCTTGTCTTTGTAGATATTGATGTTTTTTTGTTTTTCATGATATTGGTGTATACTTTTGTTTTTGGTGATATTGGTGGGTATTCTTGTCTTTGTAGATATTGATGTTTTTTTGTTTTTCATGATATTGGTGTATACTTTTGTTTTTGGTGATATTGTATTCTTGTCTTTGTAGATATTGATGTTTTTTGTTTTTCATGATATTGGTGTATACTTTTGTTTTTGGTGATATTGGTGGGTATTCTTGTCTTTGTAGATATTGATGTTTTTTTTGTTTTTCATGATATTGGTGTATACTTTTGTTTTTGGTGATATTGGTGGGGTTTCTTGTTTTGGTGATATTGGTGTGTACTCATGTTTTTGGTGATATTGGTGGGGTTTCTTGTCTTTGTAGATATTGATGTTTTTTTGTTTTTCATGATATTGGTGTATACTTTTGTTTTTGGTGATATTGGTGGGGTTTCTTGTTTTGGTGATATTTGTGTGTACTCATGTTTTTGGTGATATTGGTGGGGTTTCTTGTTTTGGTGATATTGGTGTGTACTCATGTTTTTGGTGATATTGGTGGGTATTCTTGTCTTTGTGGATATTAATGTTTTTTTGTCTTTCATGATATTGGTGTATACTTTTGTTTTTGGTGATATTGGTGGGGTTTCTTGTTTTGGTGATATTGGTGTGTACTCATGTTTGTTTTTGGTGATATTGGTGGGGTTTCTTGTTTTGGTGATATTGGTGTGTACTCATGTTTTTGGTGATATTGGTGGGTCTTCTTGTTTTTGGTGATATTGGTGTGTACTCATGTTTTTGGTGATATTGGTGGGTATTCTTGTTTTTGGTGATATTGGTGTGTACTCATGTTTTTGGTGATATTGGTGTGTACTCATGTTTTTGGTGATATTGGTGTATACTTTTGTTTTTAGTGATATTGGTGGGGTTTCTTGTTTTTGGTGATATTGGTGGGTATTCTTGTCTATTCATGCATATTACTGAGTACAGTAGGTGGGGTTTAATATAACAATCTTGAAATGCTGCTATTTTGACAATGACATGTCAGTTTTGTTTCATGTTTGTTAGAATGATGTTCACTAGTGTGAATGTCTTTATTGTATAAAAATGTTAACTTTCAATAATATATGTAGTGAATGGAACTTAATATGATTTTGTAAACAAAAAGCTTGTAAACCTGATATCTCAAAATTGTTAACTGGATTCACATCATGTGTGGTACACAGCTAGCTCATGGTCTGCAGAAGTGCCCTATTATTTTTGGTGGTTATGTCATGCATAATACTAAGTGGGCAGGGCTTTAAGTGAAATTTTGATAAAGTTATAAATGAGCAACTGTATGTCCGTTTTGCATCATATTGGGCATAATAATGTCCGTTTTGCATCATATTGGGCATAATAATGTAATGAAGGGTATTTCAGATTTATTTCATATGTCGTACACAGATGGGTCATGGTCTGTTCATATCTTCTAATGTTGTGGTAGTGATGTCATGAATATTAGTGATTAGGCGGGCATACTTACTTACTTCATCGGTACTTATAAAGCACAGAATCCCAAGGTGCTTTGCACTTTACAGAACAAAACAAAACTCCATACACAAATAATCCAAGAATAAGGTAAAAACATGAAAATAAGGGAGATGAACACAAAACAGTTACTATACATGCAGGAAGTGTTTCTCGAAGAGAAAAGTCTTCAGGTGTATTTAAAACACATCAGTGGAGGAACTTTTTCTGATCTTAAAGGGTAATGCATTCCACAGAGGTGGGCCGGCATGATGTAAAGCTTGGTTCTCTAATTCCTATTTTGAAGTGAAAGTAACAAGTGAGTTTGTCAGTTGAGGATCTCAAAGGTCGGTTGGGATGATAAATTGTGCATAAGATGGTGTAAACTTGTGAAAACATTTGAAGATATACATCAGAAGGCGAAAATGTGCTCTAAGATGACAAGGTAGCCAATGTAAATCAGCAAGTACTGGTGAAATGGGATCAGCATGAGTGTGCCTTGTAACAACCCTAGCTGCTTTGTTTTGCATCAGCTGAAGACGTTTAATTTGTGTTTGAGAGATTCCTGTAAACAAGAACAGCAGTAATTGAGTCTTGATGTAACAAGGCATTGGGTGGCTGTTTTGCAAGCCTGAGTGGATAAAAACTGGTGAGCTTTGCTGATGTTTGGAAGATGAAATAGGATAGATGAGCGGCAGTTTTTGCATCATACATGCTATGATAATGTTAATTATTGTGCAATGCTAATGTTGACAACATTTTGCATAGTGGGTGTGACTCATGAATAAATATCCTGGAACAAATATTTTATGATATGCAATGACATGACAGTTAATAACAAAAATTACAAATCAATCAGTTAATGAAAAAAGCATCAGAACCACAAAACCTTTTGGTTCTGCACGGTTTTGTGTCCTAAGTTAATTTGGTAATTCTGATAAAAGGTTTTGACATGAGTTGTGGTAAGGGGTGGTGTTTAACTAATTCTTCTGCCACTACTGCTTTTTGCTTAGTCAATGAGGATAGGTATATGGGAATAAATATGCTGTCAGCTGTCAAACATTAAATTGACACCCAAAAGAACTTGTATCATTCAGCCTTTTGTTTTCATGAATAACATCTGACCTTATTCCTGGTATGTTCATTCTTTCTGCCCGTTTATGATCCTTCTAGATTCATGAAGTAATGGAGTACATGTTTTGAATGAATAGATGGGGCAATCACATCTACTGTATGTGACATGGTATTCAGTGTCATCAGTTTCATCATGCACTTTTTGGCTTTTACAAGGAAGTATTTTTCCAGTTCCTGAATATTTCTTCTACTGACCATTTGTGCTTTCCTTTTTTGTAGATGGTTTCCTGCTACAGATCAGATGCTGGAAACAATGGAGTCTGTTGCAGATAATGCATATGTCTATGGAAGAGACTGGATCAGCGGCCAGGTAAGGGTGTTAACAACAAAAACTTAATGACGGATGATCTGAATCATCGGAGGCTTGTTAAAGAGACATTTTGTGATGCCCAGACTTAGGTTTTTGATACCTTGTACTGTGTAAATATTTTGATCCACTGTATGGTGAGCATTTCTTGATTCATATATGGTGGGTGTTTCTTGATACCCTGTATGGATAATTCTGTGTATGGTGGGTGTTCCTTGATACCCTGTATGGTGGGTGTTTCTTGATAACCTGTATGGTTGATTCTGTGTATGGTAGGTGTTTCTTGATACCCTGTATGATGGGTGTTTCTTGATACCCTGTATGATGGGTGTTTCTTGATACCCTGTATGGTGGGTGTTTCTTGATACCCTGTATGATGGGTGTTTCTTGATTCCCTGTATGGCTGATTCTGTGTATGGTGGGTGTTTCTTGATAACCTGTATGGTTGATTCTGTGTATGGTGGGTGTTCCTTGATACCCTGTATGGTGGGTGTTTCTTGATAACCTGTATGGATGATTCTGTGTATGGTGGGTGTTCCTTGATACCCTGTATGGTGGGTGTTTCTTGATTCCCTGTATGGTAGATTCTGTGTATGGTAGGTGTTTCTTGATACCCTGTATGATGGGTGTTTCTTGATTCCCTGTATGGTTGATTCTGTGTATGTTGATTCTGTGTATGGTGGGTGTTTCTTGATTCTGTGTATGGTGGGTGTTTCTTTATCCTTGTATGGTTTTTTCTGTTATGTGGTGGGTGTTTCTTGATTCTGTGTATGGTGGGTGTTTCTTTATTCCCTGTATGGTTGATTCTGTGTATGGTGGGTATTTCTTGATTCCGTGTATGGTGGTTGTTTCTTGATACCCTGTATAGTGGGTGTTTCTTGATTCCGTGTGTGGTGGTTGTTTTTTTATACCCTGTATGGTGGTTGTTTCTTGATTCCCTGTATGGTGGGTGTTTCTTGATTCCCTGTATGGTTGATTCTGTGTTTGATAGGTGTTTCTTGATTCCCTGTATGGTTGATTCTGTGTTTGGTGGGTGTTTCTTGATTCCCTGTATGGTGGTTGTTTCTTGTTTCCCTGTATGGCTGATTCTGTGTATGGTGGTTGTTTCTTGATACCCTGTATGGCTGATTCCGTGTATGGTGGTTGTTTCTTGATTCCCTGTATGGTGGGTGTGTCTTGATTCCGTGTGTGGTGGTTGTTTCTTGATACCCTGTATGGTGGTTGTTTCTTGATTCCCTGTATGGTTGATTCTGTGTATGGTGGTTGTTTCTTGATTTCCTGTATGGTGGGTGTGTCTTGATTCCCTGTATGGCTGATTCTGTGTATGGTGGGTGTTTCTTGATTCCCTGTATGGTTGATTCTGTGTATGGTGGGTGTTTCTTGATACCCTGTATGGTGGGTGTTTCTTGATTCCGAGTGTGGTGGTTGTTTCTTGATACCCTGTATGGTGGTTGTTTCTTGATTCCCTGTATCGTTGATTCTGTGTATGGTGGTTGTTTCTTGATTCACTGTATGGTGGGTGTTTCTTGATTCCATGTATGGCTGATTCTGTGTATGGTGGGTGTTTCTTGATTCCGTGTGTGGTGGTTGTTTCTTGATATTCTGTATGGTGGTTGTTTCTTGATTCCCTGTATGGTTGATTCTGTGTATGGTGGTTGTTTCTTGATTCCCTGTATGGCTGATTCTGTGTATGGTGGTTGTTTCTTGATACCCTGTATGGTGGGTGTTTCTTGATTCCGTGTGTGGTGGTTGTTTCTTGATACCCTGTATGGTGGGTGTTTTTTGATTCCATGTATGGTGGTTGTTTCTTGATTCCCTGTATGGTGGTTGTTTCTTGATTCCCTGTATGTTGATTCTGTATGGTGGTTGTTTCTTGATACCCTGTATGGTGGGTGTTTCTTGATTCCCTGTATGTTGGTTGTTTTGATAACCTGTATGGATGATTCTGTGTATGGTGGGTGTTCTTGATACCCTGTATGGTGGGTGTTTTGATTCTGTATGGTAGATTCTGTGTATGGTAGGTGTTTCTTGATACCCTGTATGATGGGTGTTTCTTGATTCCCTGTATGGTTGATTCTGTGTATGCTTGATTCTGTGTATGGTGGGTGTTTCTTGATTCTGTGTATGGTGGGTGTTTCTTTATCCTTGTATGGTTTTTTTTTCTTGATTCCCTGTGTGGTGGATGTTTCTTGATTCCCTGTATGGTGGGTGTTTCTTTATTCCCTGTATGGTTGATTCTGTGTATGGTGGGTATTTCTTGATTCCGTGTATGGTGGTTGTTTCTTGATACCCTGTATAGTGGGTGTTTCTTGATTCCGTGTGTGGTGGCTGTTTTTTTATACCCTGTATGGTGGTTGTTTCTTGATTCCCTGTATGGTGGGTGTTTCTTGATTCCCTGTATGGTTGATTCTGTGTTTGATAGGTGTTTCTTGATTCCCTGTATGGTTGATTCTGTGTTTGGTGGGTGTTTCTTGATTCCCTGTATGGTGGTTGTTTCTTGTTCCCTGTATGGCTGATTCTGTGTATGGTGGTTGTTTCTTGATACCCTGTATGGCTGATTCTGTGTATGGTGGTTGTTTCTTGATACCCTGTATGGTGGGTGTGTCTTGATTGTATGGTGGTTGTTTCTTGATACCCTGTATGGTGGGTGTTTCTTGATTCCCTGTATGGTTGATTCTGTGTATGGTGGTTGTTGATTTCTGATGGTGGGTGTGTCTTGATTCCCTGTATGGTTGATTCTGTGTATGGTGGGTGTTTCTTGATTCCCTGTATGGTTGATTCTGTGTATGGTGGGTGTTTCTTGATACCCTGTATGGTGGGTGTTTCTTGAGTGTGGTGGTTGTTTCTTGATACCCTGTATGGTGGTTGTTTCTTGATTCCCTGTATGGTTGATTCTGTGTATGGTGGGTGATTCACTGATGGTGGGTGTTTCTTGTATGGCTGATTCTGTGTATGGTGGGTGTTTCTTGATTCCCTGTGGTGGTTGTTTCTTGATACCCTGTATGGTGGTTGTTTCTTGATTCCCTGTATGGTTGATTCTGTGTATGGTGGTTGTTTCTTGATTCCCTGTATGGCTGATTCCGTGTATGGTGGTTGTTTCTTGATACCCTGTATGGTGGTTGTTTCTTGATTCCGTGTGTGGTGGTTGTTTCTTGATACCCTGTATGGTGGGTGTTTCTTGATTCCATGTGTGGTGGTTGTTTCTTGATACCCTGTATGGTGGTTGTTTCTTGATTCCCTGTATGGTTGATTCTGTGTATGGTGGTTGTTTCTTGATACCCTGTATGGTGGGTGTTTCTTGATTCCGTGTGTGGTGGTTGTTTCTTGATACCCTGTATGTTGGTTGTTTCTTGATTCCCTGTATGGTTGATTCTGTGTATGGTGGTTGTTTCTTGATTCCCTGTATGGTGGGTGTTTTTTGATTCCATGTATGGTGGGTGTTTCTTGATTCCCTGTATGGTGGGTGTTTCTTGATTCCCTGTATGGTGATTGTTTCTTGATTCCCTGTATGGTTGATTCTGTGTATGGTGGTTGTTTCTTGATTCCCTCTGTATGGTTGATTCTGTGTATGGTGGGTGTTTCTTGATACCCTGTATGGTTGATTCTGTGTATGGTGTTGGTTGTTTCTTGATTCCCTGTATGGTTGATTCTGTGTATGGTGGTTGTTTCTTGATTCCCTGTATGGTTGATTCTGTGTATGGTGGGTGCTCTTGATACCCTGTATGGTGGGTGTTTCTTGATTCCCTGTATGGTTGATTCTGTGTATGGTGGTTGTTTCTTGATTCCCTGTATGGTTGATTCTGTGTATGGTGGGTGTTTCTTGATACCCTGTATGGTTGATTCTGTGTATGGTGGGTGTTTCTTGATACCCTGTATGGTGGGTGTTTCTTGATTCCCTGTATGGTTGATTCTGTGTATGGTGGGTGTTTCTTTATTCCCTGTATGGCTGATTCTGTGTATGGTGGGTGTTTCTTGATTCCCTGTATGGCTGATTCTGTGTATGGTGGTTGTTTCTTGATTCCCTGTATGGTTGATTCTGTGTATGGTGGGTGTTTCTTGATTCCCTGTATGGTTGATTCTGTGTATGGTGGTTGTTTCTTGATTCCCTGTATGGTTGATTCTGTGTATGGTGGGTGTTTCTTGATACCCTGTATGGTTGATTCTGTGTATGGTGGGTGTTTCTTGATACCCTGTATGGTGGGTGTTTCTTGATTCCCTGTATGGTTGATTCTGTGTATGGTGGGTGTTTCTTGATTCCCTGTATGGTTGATTCTGTGTATGGTGGGTGTTTCTTGATTCCCTGTATGGTTGATTCTGTGTATGGTGGGTGTTTCTTGATTCCCTGTATGGCTGATTCCGTGTATGGTGGTTGTTTCTTGATACCCTGTATGGTGGGTGTTTCTTGATCCCGTGTGTGGTGGTTGATTCTGTGTATGGTGGTTGTTTCTTGATTCCCTGTATGGTTGATTCTGTGTATGGTGGTTGTTTCTTGATACCCTGTATGGTGGGTGTTTCTTGATTCCGTGTGTGGTGGTTGTTTCTTGATACCCTGTATGGTGGTTGATTCTTGATTCCCTGGTGGTTGATTCTGTGTGGTGGTTGTTTCTTGATACCCTGTATGGTGGGTGTTTCTTGATACCCTGTATGGTTGATTCTGTGTATGGTGGGTGTTTCTTGATACCCTGTATGGTGGGTGTTTCTTGATTCCCTGTATGGTTGATTCTGTGTATGGTGGGTGTTTCTTGATTCCCTGTATGGCTGATTCTGTGTATGGTGGGTGTTTCTTGATTCCCTGTATGGCTGATTCTGTGTATGGTGGTTGTTTCTTGATTCCCTGTATGGTTGATTCTGTGTATGGTGGGTGTTTCTTGATTCCCTGTATGGTTGATTCTGTGTATGGTGGGTGTTTCTTGATTCCCTGTATGGTTGATTCTGTGTATGGTGGGTGTTTCTTGATTCCCTGTATGGCTGATTCTGTGTATGGTGGGTGTTCCTTGATTCCCTGTGTGGTGGGTGTTTCTTGATTCCCTGTATGGTTGATTCTGTGTATGGTGGGTGTTTCTTGATTCCCTGTATGGTTGATTCTGTGTATGGTTGGTGTTTCTTGATTCCCTGTATGGTTGATTCTGTGTATGGTGGGTGTTTCTTGATTCCCTGTATGGTTGATTCTGTGTATGGTGGGTGTTCCTTGATTCCCTGTGTGGTGGGTGTTTCTTGATTCCCTGTGTGGTGGGTATTTCTTGATTCCTGTGTGGTGGGTGTTTCTTGATTCCTTGTGTGCATTGTATGGTGGTTGTTTCTTGATACATTGTATGGTGGTGGTCTCTTGATGACCTATGTGGTGATTGGCTATTGATGACCTGTGTGGTGGTTGTCTATTGATGAACTGTGTGGTGGTTGTCTATTGATGACCCATGTGGTGGTTGGCTATTGATGACCTGTGTGGTGATTGTCTTTTGATGGTGATGTATGACGTGTGGTGACCCGTTTGGTGATTGTATAGTAATGAACTGTGTAGTGATTGGCTATTGATGACCTTTGTGCTCATTGTATATTAGTGCTTTTAATGATTAGCAACTTTACTAAATGTGTAATCGCTCAAATTTGTGAACGTCTAGTGATTAATCGTGATTAGTACCGAAATTTCCATCAGCACAAAAAAAAATGCCCCAAAACGATGCTAAGTAAAAAAAAATCGCGCAACTAATATTGACTCCTATATACAAGTAAATGTTGGGATTCTTATTTAAAACTCATAAAAAGATTCTTTCTACAGTATTATAAATCTTTTTCATAGAAAAAAATTAAGGGAAATTTGGGTTAGAAATGACAGAACAGTTCCCTTCAATGTAATTTTAGTCCCGATTTTGTGCGACTTCTTTGCCGTTTTCACTGTGCTTACATTATGCATCATACATAATATGCCTTGCTATATAAAAACTGCACCACCACCCAGATATCAATTTCATTTCGATTCTTTCCCAATGTTGCTGTTTTCTCCACGGAACGTGCTGCAACTCAGCTGTGTTTAAACCTTTTTTCTCGTATTTTTCATAAGATTTTTTTTTTTCCTTTTTGTAGAATTTATTTATTTACATGCATATTTAGTGAGCACAACAATTGAAGCTGTTTTGCTAGTGTATTTTTGGGTCAGTTTTAGGGCTTTTAAAAAGGGATTTTGATTGAGAGAGATTGAAGCCTAATTTTCATGGTGCACATTGCTAAAATTTCAGCGAAATCAAAGCAAGAAATATCCCCATTCATAAGTGATTTCTGCTAATTTCTGTTTTTTGTATTTAAAAGGATCATTCTAATCCCATTTACAATTCATTAAAGTCATTGATTGGAATTTTGTGGGTCAGGCTTGTGTGTTGTTTGAATGGTAGGCCCTATTGATTTTCAATGGCAAGACTGAACAACAAAAACGATTAATCGCACAGAGCTTTTTTGTAAACGTTTATTTTACATGCAATCATTCAGTGATTAATCGCTAAACGTTCACAGTACTATTGTACATTGATGACCTTTGTGGTCGTTGTCTATGTATGACCTGTGTGGCGCATGGTATGATATCAGTTGATACTGAGTGTGGTCGTTGTCTATGTATGACATGTGTGGCGCATGGTATTACATCAGTTGATACTGAGTGTGGTCGTTGTCTATGTATGACATGTGTGGCACATGGTATTACATCAGTTGATACTGAGTGTGGTCGTTGTATATGTATGACCTGTCTGGCGCATGGTATGATATCAGTTGATACTAAGTGTGGTCGTTGTCTATGTATGACATGTGTGGCACATGGTATTACATCAGTTGATACTGAGTGTGGTCGTTGTCTATGTATGACCTGTCTGGTGCATGGTATGATATCAGTTGATATTGAGTGTTGTCTATGTATGACCTGTGTGGCGCATGGTACTATATCAGTTGATACTGAGTGTGGTCGTTGTCTATGTATGACATGTGTGGCACATGGTGTTACATCAGTTGATACTGAGTGGTCGTTGTCTATGTATGACCTGTCTGGCGCATGGTATGATATCAGTTGATATTGAGTGTGGTCGTTGTCTATGTATGACCTGTGTGGCGCATGGTATTATATCAGTTGATACCGAGTGTGGTCGTTGTCTATGTATGACCTGTCTGGCGCATGGTATTCTATCAGTTGATACTAAGTGTGGTCATTGTCTATGTATGACCTGTGTGGCGCATGGTAATCAGTTGATAGTGAGTGTGGTCGTTTTCTATGTATGACCTGTGTGGCGCATGGTATTATATCAGTTGATACTGAGTGTGGTCGTTGTCTATGTATGACCTGTGTGGCGCATGGTATTATATCAGTTGATACCGAGTGTGGTTGTTGTCTATGTATGACCTGTGTGGCGCATGGTAATCAGTTGATAGTGAGTGTGGTTGTTTTCTATGTATGACCTGTGTGGCGCATGGTATTATATCAGTTGATACTGAGTGTGGTCGTTGTCTATGTATGACCTGTGTGACACATGGTATTACATCAGTTGATACATGGTATTACATCAGTTGATACTGAGTGAGGTTGTTGTCTATGTATGACCTGTGTGGCGCATGGTATTATATCAGTTGATACTGAGTGTGGTCGTTGTCCATGTGTGACCTGTGTGGCGCATGGTATTATATCAGTTGATACTGAGTGTGGTTGTTGTCTATGTATGACCTGTGTGGTGCATGCTATGATTTTGGTTGATACTGAGTGTGGTCGTTGTCTATGTATGACCTGTGTGGCGCATGGTATTACATCAGTTCATACTGAGTGTAGTCGTTGTCTATGTATGACGTGTGGCGCATGGTATTATATCAGTTGATACTGAGTGTGGTCGTTGTCTATGTTTATCATGTGTGGCGCATGGTATTACATTAGTTGATACTGAGTGTGGTCGTTGTCTATGTATGACCTGTCTGGCGCATGGTATTATATCAGTTGATACTTAGTGTGGGAAGTGTTTTGACTCAACTACTGGCATTGTTTGGGTAATAATTTTGATCTTCATTTCAAAGTAAGGATGGAATTGTTTAATAAGCCAATCCTTTTTCAAATATTTTTTAAAGCTTAAAACTAAAATTAATAGAATGGTTTTTGTGTATCCAAAGGTTCAGTCTATGATAGGAGGCAGCAATCAAGACAAGGAAGAGATTGAGAAGCAAGTTTTGCAAATTTGGGATCAGCTCTATGTGAAGTTTAAAGGATCAAAGGTATAGTGAATGATTGCATACAATTAGTAATTCCCTTGAACAAAAGTATACAAGCACCCCCCTACACAAAGGTGTACAAGCTCCCCCTGAACAAAGATATACAAGCTCTCTCTGAACAAAGATATACCAGCACCCCCTAAACAAAAATGTACAAGCGCCCCCTAAGCAAAGGTAAACAAGCGCCCCCTAAGTAAAGGTGTATTAGCACCCCCTAAATAAAGGTGTACAAGCTCACCCTAAACAAAGGTGTACAAGCACCCCCTAAACAAAGGTGTACAAGCTCCCCCTAAGCAAAGGTGTACAAGCACCCCCTAAGCAAAGGTGTACAAGCACCCCCTAAGCAAAGGTGTGCAAGCTCCTCCTAAGCAAAGGTGTACAAGCACCCCCTAAGCAAAGGTGTACAAGCACCCCCTAAGCAAAGGTGTACAAGCACCCCCTAAGCAAAGGTGTACAAGCACCCCCTAAGCAAAGGTGTACAAGCACCCCCTAAACAAAGGTGTACAAGCTCCCCCTAAGCAAAGGTGTACAAGCACCCCCTAAACAAAGGTGTACAAGCTCCCCCTAAGCAAAGGTGTACAAGCACC
>JAIGNY010004600.1:0-180306 GCA_020152595.1 Chiridota heheva
CCAGTAGTTGGTCGCCTGCTATTGGGACGATTCTTGTGTTTTACTGCATGGACTGCATCATTCTGTTCGAAAGTGTTTTTATTCGCTCCTTGCTCAGCTCTGATGCTCTGCATATTGATAAGCATCTTTCTAGGTTTAATTCTTCTCAAGAAGTCGTTCTCTCAGTGAAATGTCTTTATCCCACAAATTATGTTTCCCTAATCAGTGAGTCTTGTAATTGCTCAAAGTTGCAGGTGGTCACAAAAGTTTAAGCTCGGTAATGTAAGCGCCAATTCCCTCTCCAGGCTGCTGATCTCGTGTGAAGAATTTGTATCTTTCAACAGTTTCATTGGCGCTTTGGGATCACATTGCTTATCAAATGCGGCTAATATATCCACTAACTTCAGTTCTGGCGTTGTTGAACTACCTGACCCTTCTGTAACTATAGAGTTGGGACTTCCAACGAGCTAGAATTTTCGTCCTTTGTCCCTATTAGATATCGGAACATCTGAATTTTAAGCTTTTCTTCTTTCTTATCCATTGCCAGATCGATATACAGCTGGAATTCTTCCTTCCAACGTTTCCACATCTGTGGCAAACTGGCTGCGCGAAATCTGGATGTGAAGGAGGTTTAATTTGCTCCATTGTCTATTCTTTCAAATTAAATTGACATCAAATCAAAATTCTTTCAAGCAGATTAACAGCATATACATGAAATTTAAATTTGAAAAGAGCACTTAGTTGATTTAGGAGTTGTCCTCCGGCAACAACTCCCCCACTTCTGATAGAAAGACTTCAAAGATCCTTCCAGACATCAAGTCTCTGGAAGTATTCCTTTGCAATTATTCTTCCAGTCTCCACTTCTGACACCATGTCACAATATTTGCAGTCTATTGTGGTTATTCCAATTCAAGAAGCAGGATACACAAGTAATGCAGTATAATCTTTATTCTACTCTATCATAATATAAAGTGTGTTGAAACAGTCTTCACATACATCTGATATATATCTTTCACTGGACACTGGACGTACTTTGAGTATGACTCATAGGACTAGGTCTTATGTAAAAGCACTTTCAATACTGTAACTTGATATCAAGTTAACTGGTTAAAGTGGTGTATTGTGTGTGTGCTGTGTGTTGACATATTAAAGCATATTGTCACAGTGACCACAGTTATAGATTCCTTATGTGACATGTCAAATTGAGAAAAAGCTTCTTCAAAATACGCTAGATTGTTTGTTACCTCAGACATGATAAGGGGCTCCTTTTGGGCCGATTCCATAAAACTGCTAATTTTACGCTTAATTAGATGCATACCCTCAACTACGCACAAAACACGCATACATCGCTCTGCTTTAACATCTTTTGTAATGTTTGGATTGGGTTGCTTTGGCCTCAAATTGAGACGAACACTACGACTAACAGTTCCTGGATCACTATATGCACTTCAAATTGTTCATGCTTTCGTTGGTACCTTCCGATACTTCGACTTGACATGTTTGAAATATTGACCCAGGCTATGGTCTATCCTTACTTCACACAAACTTGTTTTGTATCTTCAACTACTGTAATTCTGGTAGTTAAACATAAACACACGCCTCAGTTGTGATTGTTTGATCATTATTCCATTAATCTGCAAGCAAGCTGTCCAAATCATATCGCAATCCAAATACAGTAACGTTAGTGACATTATAATCCACTTTCCAAATGATGTCATAACTTTGTAATCTAAATAATGTCATAACTTTGTAATCCAAATAGGCCTGCCTAATGTTATAACTTCGTAGGCCTAATCCAAATGATGTCATAACTTTGTAATCCAAATAGGCCTAGGCCTAATGTTATAACTTCGTAGGCCTAATCCAAATGATGTCATAACTTTGTAATCCAAATTGTGTCATAAGTTCGTAATCCAAATTGGCCTAGGCCTAATGTTAAAACTTTGTAGGCCTAATCCAAATAAAATCATAACTTTGTAATTCAAATAGTGTCATAACTTTGTAATGCAAATAGGCCTAGGCCTAATGTTAGAACTTTGTAGGCCTAATCCAAATAATATCCAAATCTTGTAGTAACTAAAATCCAAATCGTACAAAACAATTTGTTGTTTAGCACACCCAAAAATACAACGCAGTTGATTATTTCTTTTTATGACCTTCAAATGAAATGGACAAAATGATGACCAGATGTTGCCAAGTGGTCACACAAGAATTGATGAGCTGTTCCAGGAGAATAAAATGACAACAAAAGAAAATGTAGGTTGTGTACATTATATTATGAAGAGCGAGTTCTGCCAGTCTCATAAAAACAACAAATATTCAATGCATATACAAAGCTCTAAAACTATAATGTTCATGGATTACAACAGTTATGAGAACAACTTTGAAATTAAAAAAGCTAGATGCAGGACAACACAACACTTCTCACATCATCAATACTTTTGAATGATCATGTTGTTAGTGCCCCATCAATTAAGAGTTTCAAGTCGAGGCTAAATGTGTTTTGGAATGATCACTGCTAAAGTTCAACCCTGACTGCCTGGCTCTTGCCCACTGCATGTTTTAAGTGTTAGAAAATCTGTCTGCAAAACTGCAAGCCATGATCTGTAGAAGGAACACAACAAGTCTACATGACTTTCTTATCTCAACCTTGGGTAAGAAATGAGCCAAAATTCTACCTAAAACAATAAGTATAAAAGCTGTTCAAATATATGCCTGGGAATGCTCCGCATACCCACGTATTTTATATATGAAATGCCCAATTTCATATATGAAATGCTAAATTCATATATGAAATTATTTTCTCACATATGAAATGAAAAGCATTTCATATAAGTTAATTATATGAAATATTAATAATTAGTTAAATAAGTATCACCTATAAATGAAATTCACATATTTCACATATAATTCAAATATGTGTGAAATTTCAAATTGTATATGTCAAATGGCCAAAATCACACATGTTTTCTATATGAAATGCACGTTTCCCACGTGCATTTCATATATGAAATACATGTGAAATTTTTGTCTGGTTGAATTATAACAAGTCCGAAAAAGGAAGAAAATAAAAGTATTATCGTGATAATAATAATTACATACAATAATGATAAGCTCAACAAAGCTTCACGGGCTGGTCTTTACTTGTTAAACTTCAACTATATTTCATATAATGCTTGAGTAGAGAGGCAGTTCTGACTCAATCTCCAAGCAGTGGGAGGAATGGCAAGTTACTCCTGTTTTCAAAGCCAGTCACAAGCTCACTGAGCCCCTTCGAAGTCTAGAGACGTATACTCAGTCAAATTCTCCTGCAGCCTCAGCATATGCCCACTCGCTGCCTTGCGTTGGCATGCAGGTGGCTTAGCCTTGGGTTGATGTCAAAATTTGATGTGAATGTGAAAAATATGTGAAAAGCACATTAGTTGCTCTGCTCCTTAAAATTTCAAACAGTCAGACCCGACCTGATATATAAGCATATCGGGTCAGACTTTTCCCCTTTTTTTTTCCTTATTCTGACAACCACAAGTAATTAGGATCAAATTTCCCCTTATCAATGGCTTCATTGTACTAGTGCTCCTGCTGGTCCTGGGTTGTTGCAGAAGTTGGTGTTGAGTATCATATTAGCAATGGATGAAGTCCTTATTGTGTGGTTGAGTGGTAATTTTAATTAAGATAAGCGGTCTCATTATTTGCTACATTAAGTTTGTGGTTTTGATTTGCTGGAACAGATTTTTAAGGAGAAGGACAAGTCATGACAAAATAAAAATGCCTACCTTTAGTGAAATTTGCAGACCGAGGCTTTAAGGCTCTTTTAGTCATTTTGCATAGGTTTCCAAACGACAATTAGCAGATTTACTCAGTTGCAAATTTTCTTGATTAAATGGTTCACAAAAGTAGGGGCGGAAGGGTGTTTGCCCCAGCTTTGAGAGTGGGGGCCCCCTGTCCCTTTTCCCTTATGCCTATCATGCATTCTATGTGAAAATATTTATTTCTTACCATTTATCTGTCCTTCCTGCGCAAGTAAAAGAGTGATATTTTCTTTGGGACACTTTTTGGCATGGGGGTTAACAAGAGTTTGCTGGTTTTACGTGTCTCTACCTCCTTGGCTGGTGTAGAAGTGGAGAGAAGATCTGCTTGAAATTCTAAGAACTTTGGTTTACTTTACTATGACTTCATACTTAAAATGTATTAATCATTGGGAAATTTGATATTTATATTGACGTTGTTTTCTGTCTATCTAGCAATAAAACAAACATTATTTCAATCGATTTTGTTGAAAATTTGTGAATCCCCACTCCTCCCTACAGTATTGCCGCTTTTTCCCGTAGGTGCCCTCAACCCCTACAATTGACTAAATTCCTCTACCGTAGGGTAGGGATCGCCCCACGAGTGGCAGCCTTGCCCATCCATGCGCATCAATACAAGACTCGACAGATACCCAAAGGTAGCATAACACAAATCTATTTGCTACAGTATAAGAATCATACGGCAAATCCCTAACACAGACCTATCAGCTGTCGAAGTTATTGTTTGTCACATGACTTGCACAGTAAAGGTCACATTTACTGAAATTCAATAACCCTCTGTGATGATGAAGTGCTATGTTGAAGATTGATTCTACTTATACAAATATGGAAGGGATGAAGTGAAAGATTTTTCTTATGCTAGGATGCAATGGGAATGGATGAAGTATAAGATGTGCCATTATTGTCAAAAGTATTCTAAAGATAAGATGAAGCAAAATAAAGGTTTGATCGCTGATCATACAAATAGGATAATTCAGTTGAATATTAGCATCAATGGTGAGTTGTGCCTCTCGGTAAGAGACTCTTACTTATGCATTTGAATGACACAAAAAGGGCAAATTAGAGAAGATTTACATAATAAAATGGCAGAGGGTGTCATAATCAGAGCTAAAGCTAATTGTTTTAAATAATGGTGAAGAATACAGCATACTTTGCCTCTGGAGAAATATAGAAAGTCACGCATTTATTGTTCGTAGTTAATTATAAGTTTTATGTGAAATTTTGGAGTTATATTGGTAATTATGTGGTTAATTCTCCCTTGTCTTAAGAAACTTACTTTGGCTGTCTGTACAAAATCATATTATGTATACAATTATGTGGTTAATTCTACCTTGTCTTAAGAAACTTACTTTGGCTGTCTGTACAAAATCATATTATGTATACAATTATGTGGTTAATTCTACCTTGTCTTAAGAAACTTACTTTGGCTGTCTGTACAAAATCATATTATGTATGCAATTATGTGGTTAATTCTACCTTGTCTTACGAAACTTACTTTGGCTGTCTGTACAAAATCATATTGTGTATACAATTATGTGGTTAATTCTACCTTGTCTTAAGAAACTTACTTTGGCTGTCTGTACAAAATCATATTATGTGTACAATTCTTCTGTTTATGAATCACTAAAAGAAGAAAGTCAAAAATATATTTCAGACTTATGTATTTATACCTCCCTCATTATCTAAGGTCCAGCTTTCAACTTTTATTATCTGAAAATAAGTCAAAGCATTCTTGGGGATAGGTCCTTCATTGTTTTTTCCTCGCCTTTGGAACTGACCCCTTTGGAACCCCTTAAAAGCTCTTTAGATTTAAAAAGAAATCTAAAATTCCATTTAATAAAAAAAGCTTATACATTATTTTGTACCTTCTTTCATTGATTGTATTATTATGTATTATTTGTAGGCCCTTGTATCATTATATATTATTTGTAGGCCCTTGTATCATTATGTGTTATTTGTAGGCCCTTGTATTATTATGTATTATTTGTAGGCCCTTGTATTATTATGTATTATTTGTAGGCCCTTGTATTATTATGTATTACTTGTAGGCCCTTGTATCATTATGTGTTATTTGTAGGCCCTTGTATTATTATTATGTATTATTTGTAGGCCCTTGTATTATTATGTATTATTTGTAGGCCCTTGTATTATTATGTATTATTTGTAGGCCCTTGTATTATTATGTATTATTTGTAGGCCCTTTTATTATTATGTATTATTTGTGTAGGCCTTTGTATTATTATGTATTATTTGTAGGCCTTTGTATTATTATGTATTATTTGTAAGCCCTTGTATCATTATGTATTATTTGTAGGTCCTTGTATTATTATGTATTATTTATAGGTCCTTGTATTACTATGTATTATTTGTAGGCCCTTGTATTGTTATGTATTATTTGTAGGCCCTTTAATTTTGTAATTGTTAATTGCACCATGAACATTCTGTGAATGGTATGTATGCAATGAGTCTATTATTATGAATATGATTGTGATGATGATAATTATATTGTACAAAATATATCAAAGGTGACTTAAATATAGATATTTGAATTTCACACAGATTATATATGTAGATGTTATTTTTCTGCATTCTTCCAATGATAATAATTGCAAAGACTTTATAGCAATGGAATGAAGTTGTAAATTAAAAGTAAATGCAGGGTGCAACGGGGAAAATGGAAAATAAGAAAATAAATAGTGGAGAGGCTTACCACCAAGAAGCAGGGTAGGAAAAACTGCAGCTTTCTTCTCAATTGGGGGCTGAAATTGAACAATTATTAACATAAAAATGCAAAATGTGATAAAATTGACAAGATATTTTTGGTTAAATTTTCCAAAATTGGCTGAACGCGTTTCCGAAAAATTGGCCAAATTGTTCCAAAAATTAGCCAAAATTTCCCACAACTGGTCACAATTTCCCAAAACTTTAGTTTAAAAATCAAACTTGGTATCATTTGCGTTGTTCATGGAGGAAATATTTTAATTTGGACAACATTAAACAATGGAGAGAACGATTAGTACATGATACAATATCCAAACACAAACAAGGGGTGGTAATTGCTCTGCAGGGGTTATAATCAAATGGTGTTGTTGGGTATTTATGCAGAGTAACTGCACACCACCTACCCAACTGATACGCTTTGCCATACATATTTAATGTTTTCGCATTTTTACCACCTCTACCCAACTGACACGCTTTGGTATACATACTTAATGCTTTCACATTTTTACCACCTCTACCCAACTGATACGCTTTGCCATACATACTTAATGCTTTCACATTTTTACCACCTCTACCCAACTGATACGCTTTGCCATACATACTTAATGCTTTCACATTTTTACCACCTCTACCCAACTGATACGCTTTGCCATACATACTTAATGCTTTCACATTTTTACCACCTCTACCCAACTGACACGCTTTGGTATACATACTTAATGCTTTCACATTTTTACCACCTCTACCCAACTGATACGCTTTGCCATACATACTTAATGCTTTCACATTTTTACCACCTCTACCCAACTGACACGCTTTGGTATACATACTTAATGCTTTCACATTTTTACCACCTCTACCCAACTGATACGCTTTGGTATACATACTTAATGCTTTCACATTTTTACCACCTCTACCCAACTGATACGCTTTGGTATACATACTAACTGATACGCTTTGGTCTTCACTCCACCAACTACCGCCAGCACTAACAACAACAACACATATATGTTTTCAGCAATCTCAGGTGAAAATAGATGCTACGAGTTTATCATTGTATTTAAAATCAGTTTTGTCAAATAAACCCATAATAAAATCATGGTTGTATCCTCTAGCTCGCAAGTACAGCCAGAATAAACAAAAGACACCACACATTGGTGAATTATCCCCCTGGACTTGGACATTATTAATCTTGACTGTTGTAAATTTGTTTAAAAACGTGTCAAGTTGAGGTGGAGGTTTTTTTGATAACGAATTAAAATATTCAATAACATTTTCTGACTCAATAAACATGGCGACCCAATGTATGCCATCAAACTCGCAAGTTTGCACATTGCTAATAGCAGCTTGAAAATCAGTCTTTGTATGGTTAACAAATTGATCGGAACAGTGAACACCGCCATGTTCTGAACAAACTAAATGCTTTAACACAGAATCTCTTTGAATGAGAGCTTTCAACTGAGGTGTGCTCAGAAAATATTGAACCAGGTTAGCTGACATTCTAAGGTGTTGGGCTTTGCAATGTGACATTCTTGTCAGCATCAATGATTATAAATGCATCAAATTCTGCAAATGCCAAAATGGTCGACGCTGGTATACCAGTGTCAAATGTAAACCCAATATGAATTTCATTTTCTTTTGGTAAACTAGCATGCGATAATCCTGCAGAGGCATCCCTGGTCAAATCAAAAGCCATAAGAGCATTTCCAGCTGCAAACTCTTTAATGGCTAAAGTATTATCACTTTGATTAAATCGTAAACTTTTGTACATTTGGTTTTTTAAAGTATCCTCGTCAAAGTTTAACGGGAGAGGTGGAATCATTGTTACCCCTTGTTTGATTTGAATTGTTTTGACCTTGTCGGCTGTAAAGAAAAAAGGGTTTGTTTTACCCGTCCCTGTAAAAGAACTTTGAGCAACAACCCCCACAAACATACGGTTGGGAACAGCTTCAAAGAAACTGTCTCTAAACGGAAACAAGGTTATGTTAGCTGCAATATCTTTTGCAACCATTTCCATTTGCTGAAACGGTATAACACATGGGGCGTTACGTAATTTGTTTTCAACGGCTGTTATAGCGAACTCTGTAAGGTAATGTTTTTTCACCACAAGTTCCATCTCTAGAATTTCAACAAATGATTTCAAAGAATCATTTTTACCAATGGTACAAAAGGTTGGGGGCGATCGTTGGAATCGGAAGTCAAGTTGAATACCGTCTGGGATGAGTTGAGATGTTTGACAACATCCTAGAGGGATATGTGCCAAAAACTCATGTGTTTTTGCATCTAACCAATCTTTACTGATGACCCTGCGTTCCCTCCCTATGAACACACTTGGCGAAGCAGACGTTAGTGCCGTTTCTGTAGTACTTGCAAGAGACGTCAATTCACTTAACCCCTCTTTAACAAACCAAGGGTCTAGTAAGCCACCCTCGGGAGATGCTGGAAACGTATATGTGTTGTTGTTGTTAGTGCTGGTGGTAGTTGGTGTAGCAGTATAACTTTTCATAGAGTCAAAATCATGTGAAAAATACCACCCCGACAGCCCTCCATACACATCTAAATACTGTGTATCATAGGATAATAATTTCTGAACATAAGCCTGATATGCATAATTCTGCAATGTAGATGTTACAGCTGTTCCGTTCATCTTCACCTCCACCTTTGACCATAACGATTGTGCAATCAAATTGACAGGTATAGGCTGCGGATGGCTCGTGACTGCTATTTTTTCAGGAACACTTGTTGATGCATTTAGCTGTACAATACGAACCTTGACTCTGAAAAATGTTTCTGCAAGGTTGATATACACACCACGGGGTTCGGCGGGTATGATGAATTTGATTGATTGTGTCGTGTGGTTCAGTTGGGTCGTTGGTTCGTAGGACACTTGTTCCTGTTTATAAAAAGAATTCTGGGGTTCATAGGGTCCAAAATAATCAAGCATGGAGGTACTTGCTGCATGAACAAAATCTTTTTTCTTTAAGTACGGTTCATCACCATCTTGGTTAAAATTGGCAAATGCCATCTCTTTATGCTTTGAGTAGTAACGACACAACACGTGATGAAGTAATTTCCACAAACTCGTCAAATTCCATATACATATATATAGTATATACTTTGGTTGTGGCTTTGCTACAACGTACTGATAACCTAACACTGCCTTGACCTGCAGAATAAATACCAGCACCTGCTGATGCGTCTGGTGTCAAATCCCAGCCAAAGATTGTGTACCCACTTGTCCAGGCATGCATCTTTATACTATTTGAATCATTGGTATGATTCAGTCCACAGGTACTCATAAATTGATGGTATGCCTCCGCTATTCGTAGGTCTTCATCATCAAAGTTTGTCTTCAATCCATTTAAAGGATACATGGTCCCGTCTACGTCGAGAGCCAAATCTGTAATATCCAAATGCTCGTAGTAAAATGGATCCTTTGAGTGGTCCGATTCAGCAGCATTGTCAACAAACCACACAAACATTCGGTTGGGCAATGTGTCTGTTAAATGTTTGGTCACTGTAAAATTAACACTTCCTGAACTGATAATGTCTGTCACAATGTACCCTCGTTTGAACGGGTATCTCACCGGCTGCGATAGCCACAGTTTCTCAATAGATGCCGCAGCTGTGGGGTAAAGGGTAACTCTGTCTGCCTCAATAACAGCCTCCTCGATTTCAATTCGGAAGTTTTTTGCTTTGGTCGTACCATCTCCTGTAAGCATGTAAAATTTTGGGTTGGCTCGTTGAAGACGAATGGTAACTTCTATACCACTGGGGATCAGTTTATTTTGACGGAACAAATCACAAGCAATGGGTCCGTGTAGTTCAAATGTCTGTGCTGTACCTGCAGTTGCCTGTATTACTGCATTGCGTTCCTTAAAGCCAACTTTCCACTCGCTACTGGCATAATATTGTGCCGTCTCACCACCGTCCAATACATCTTGGTGGTAAAACCCTTGTGCTTGAAGGCGTGTCGCTTTGACTTCAAAACTAAACGAGGTGAGAGTTTCATGATACGCCTTGTAAGCATAATTGTTATCCCCTCTGGTAATGGTAGTGCTGTTGAGTTTGACTTCAACGTTTTTGAAGAGTGCCGAGTGCAATAAATTCACTGTTGTAAGTTTATCAGCAGCTGCAATAGTTGCTCCACCTGCATTCGCTACTTTGGCTTTTAGTCGTAAATTGATTGTGGTAGGATCTAGATAACTGACACCATCACCTTTTAAAATAAAGGTCAGGGGTCCAAGTTTTTTTTCATTAGAGCTAGGGTAGATAAGATCTTTGGTCCGGTACTTAATGTCCATTTGTACCGGTACTTTGGAAAAATAATTAAGTTCAGTTTTATTAACTTGAAAGGCCTTCATTTTGAATAGACGTTGTTCTCAGCCACAATGTTTTGCAAATAAATCGTTAATCATAGCGTTTGCCTTTTTAGCTGCATTTTGTTTGGCAGACGTTTTTGTTTTGGCTGCGGGCTTCTTTTTCTTTGTGGCTGCCTTCTTCTTTGGAACAGCTTTCTTTCTTTTTTTCGCCCCTCCCCCTTGGGCTCGTTTGATTGATTTCAAAAGTTCTGCTTTTGCTTGTGCAACAATGGTAGCTTTCTCTTTTGCAGATATTCGTTTTACCGTCGACTTGATACCTTTTCCTGCTGCAATATCTGCCAGTGTTTCTGCACCAATTTTAGCCCCTCTACTAAAGGCTGCTTTTGCTAACCCTGGACCTTTTGATTTGGCAAGAGATATACCAGATCTTATAGCAGGCATTAACATACGTCCTAATGACCCAAAGAGCCCTCCTACACCACCTCTTTGATAAGGCGAGCCTACATATACAGCATCCATTATAATTATTAAAAAACAGAGAGCAGTTTGCGTCTGAATAATAAAGTAAAAGTGTTCATTGCTGCAGAGTTGGCTCTATTTATAAATTGAACAGGATACCCGATACCGTCAAATATTGAAATATTCATCACAGATATACTTGTACCCGTAACGTCCCTCCACACTATAGAGCTAGGATTATAATTGACAGCTTTTGCCAAGTCTGTATGCATGAGAAGTTGTACTTCTTGGTCACCCACAAAGGACGGTTTGACAATGTCAGAATAAATATACACATGTCGTATACGTGGTGGCTCCCAAGGGAAATCTGCGTCAATGTGATTAGGACCACTCTCTGTTCTTGTAACTTCAACTATTCTGTCATAAAACCCCAAGACCTGACATATACGACCTGTAAATGTCATTTTTTTAGCTTTACGTGTACCACTTGTATTGGCAAGTGTTATTCTAATCTTGCCTCCCTCCCCTGTAGGTCTAGTTAATTGCAAATTAGGTGGCGGATCTTGCAAAAACAAACCCTTTTCCCACACGGATGTAAAATTACTCATTGTTTCAAAATCAAACCGTCTGAAATCATATGTTCGGCTGGTTTCAGCATGTTGTAGCATCTATTGATGTTACAGAACTGTTAAGGTCCCCATGCACGGTATAAACTTTTTATGAAAGATGGCAGAATGCACCCCCATCTCCCATTGTTCGTTACCTAGTTGTTTTGTTTCATACAATTGTTGTTTAAAATTATTCATTTCGTTTGCAAAGTGCGGTGACTCTGCTGACGATACAATCCATGTAAAGTTACTAGCCACATCTTAAAAATACCCTTCTTTTTAAACAATAAATCAAACACTGTTACACCCCCTGAAAAATAAGCGTTTGCACCACTTTGAGTCTTAATAATAAATGACAACCGTTGTACATAATTAAATTTAACATCAATAAATCTAACCCTCTGTGGTTTGTACTCCACCGATTCAAATTGCGTATCTACACCTACAATGGCTAGAAACTGGTCAGTGCCCCCATTAAAAAATGATTCGGCAACAATGTTTGACTCCAAACGTAAATAGTTCAAATGGTAGTTTTCTGTTACTGTCTTCGTTGCTGTAAAAATAGTTGTATAATCTTTGGCGCTTTCAGCGTCATATGTTACCTCTGTGCTGTATTGATTAAATGCCAGCAAACCCATAAGCTTCTGCTAATTTCCCTTTAAATACAACCCTTTTAATATTGACCACAAACACTTTGTGTTTGTATAGTTAACTAACATAGAGTACAGTTTATTAGAGCCATCATATTTATTTTTAATAAGTCTTTATATGTAGCAGAGTTATGGTCTCGTTCATCTATCCAGTCCAAGCGTTTCAATACTGTCTGACCCAGATTACGTACAGGTAAGATCTGAAATACAATTTTGAATGTGGGGTCGTCAGCCTCACTTTCTCTTATAGCTTTGTGTCTAATAACAACCTCAAGTGAACTATTCTTATAAATGTCATGAGTTAGTTGATGAGGAAAGTGTGCCACAGTTACCCCAACCTCCCACTGTGAACGAGGGTCTAACATAAAGGGGACAGGTGCTTCTACCGTAAAGGCAGCTGTAGAGTTTTGAGGGTGTTCGTCCATACTGGAATTACTGGGTATGACCCACACAAATGGTTCGGTACGTAACATGTTTAGACCACATCAGTTTGTTTTATCCAAGTATTAAAATTGTTATTGTATCCTTTCCACTTTACAAACATCTGTTTGTTTTTACCTTTCCCTTTAGTTTTAAGTACAGTTTCAATTTCGAAAACTGATGGTTTTTTAACCTTTTGCAATTGTTCCGTGTAAAATCCTCCCTCTATTATTTCATCATCCAAGTCTACCAAATTAAACGTAGGAGGTCGTGGGTGTTTACATTTGTAATTTTAAATATTTCTGTCGACCAGTTATGATAATACCCTTTGTCAAATATTTTCTTTTCAATACTGACTCTAACATAATCACCTACAGCAAATTTTGGTTTCTGAGACTCGTTACTTTTGTCTTTGCCATACAGTGTTTTCCATACTTTCGTTTGGTTAAATTCAGTCACATCAGACGGCTTCATACGTATACTAGAATGTACACGGTTATTATACCCTTTTTCAATATCATGAATAATATTATACCACACAGGTTGATTTGTGTAAGTAAAATATTGCCATATAATACCTTTAATTGTACGGTTGAGGCGCTCAACCATACTAGCTTTTAATTCAGACTTAGTCGAAAAATGTGTTATACCCTTGTCTTTAAATAATTTTTTCATAGTTGCATTATAAAATTCTGTCCCCTTATCGGTCTGCAACAACCTGGGTGTTTGTTCGGCACGGTTAAAAATTACTTCAAATGCTTTGTGCACGTCTACAGCCGATTTGGATTTTATTGGTTCCAGCCATGCCATTCTAGAGAATAAATCTATCACAACTAAAATAAAACGAAAACCCTTATTTTGTTTTTGGACCAACTGCATGTCGGCCAAATCAGCCTGTCATTGTTCAAAGGAGCCATACACTTTTACTTTGCGTCTTTTAAATTTTTTCTTTGCAGGTTTGTGCAACGAGTATGTCTTCTGTTCCTTCAGCCATGTCGACGCCTTTGTTTTCTGAGTTGGGTTCGCTTTGAGGAACTGGGCCTCTCCTACGAAGCCTTCTGGCAATGAAGGTTTGTACCAACGTTGCAAAACGTCCTTTTCGTTTTCCATCAATCTCGTCCTTTATAACCAAGGTCCCTCCACAGCAGGCGCAATTACATTTAATTCTATTCAACAAGTCTGTAAAGTTGGGTATAAGTCCAGCCATTATTGTTTTACAATTTAACCATACCATCTCTTTTGCTGCTGCTGCTTTAGCGTCTTCGTAGTTTTCGTCTTCGTCGTCCTCGTCAGCATCGATAGTATCTGGTACTATATCTGAAAAATCAGCTTTTTTAATCTGTTCTTCCAACTCTTCCAATGATTTCTGTTTATATAAGTTTACCTTGTCCCTAAATATTTTATTTTTGATAAGCGTTATAGGAGCGTTTGCTTGAGCTAACAAAATAGCAAACTGATCACTGCCAGCCGATTCTAGCTTTTTATTAGGGGTGATAGCTTCCAAAATTAAATCGGTCAAATTAGATCCCTTTATCACTTTTCCTTGGTTATTCAAAAGCTGCATTCCTTGGAATTTATCATGTACGCCCTCCCACACTGATTCCATTAAATGTTCTGCATCTGTGTTTCGTTTTGCACTCAGAGCCTTGTCCAGAGAGGGGGGTACAGAGCTGGGAGTTGGTTTTGGGGCTACAGGGGGTGGCATAGCAGCCAGGGCACTTTGCTTTTGAATAGCAACAAGGTCAGGGTTTACTACTTTCTGAGCTGCTACAAGAGCTGATAACCTTGATATTTTAATATCTGCTGGTATATCAGAATTTAACAAGTCTCTAATTTCCTCCTCAAGGCTGTTAAATCGTTTAATGTCCAAAGGTTGCACAGGCTTGTTGACACTCATTTGTAACCATTGGTCGTATGGGACGACCACGGAACGCTTCATTGTACAGGTTTGGGTTTTGCTTGGTTTAAACGTTTCGTCTTAGCCTGTCGTATTCGGAAAAATGTATCTTTTTCTACAAAGGGTTTAATTGTATCCAGGACAGGCTTTAGAATTTTACTATAAAAACTACCACCAATCTGTCCCTTTTTATATGCTTTGACAAACATGTTTTTCTTCTTCGCGGCAGCAACTCTCTTTGTAACTAACGTTTTTGCTAAAACTGGACACTCTTTTAAAATAGACGCCAAATGTGGTTTCAAGTTTGAAAACTTATCATTCTTTAATACATTCATTATGCATTCGCCAAATACATTAAATAGTGCAGGGTTGGCATTCTTTAAAACAATTTCATTATCATGTTGAGGCATACCTTTTGCCAACAACTCTAACTCTCTATAACTTTTCTTAACGTTACAAAAGCAATCAGCCATGGTATAATATCCTGTTGCTAAATATATTAGTGGATAACCGAAACTTGTTATCACCTTTGTAATCTATAAACAAATAACCATATTTAGTGGACGTTGCCTGTTTATATGCATCTAAAAAAATATGCTGTGCTTTCGGATCGGCTACATTCATTTGCCTATTTATTATGGTTATACTAGACTGATCTGCTGTAAGTTTAAATAATGACAAATATGATGCATTAATACGTATATCCCTGTTTCCTTTGAAAAACAAATTCTGTACAAGCAATATCACGCTACAATTGGCATGATGACTTCCCTTTGTAAAAAAGTCGGACATGGTTTTGTTTTGAGTTGTATTTTGCATCTCTGACATAAGGTCGTCTACAATAATTACATCATGTTGTGATGAGTTCTCTTTTGATATTTTTAAGTTTGCAATAACGTCTGGGGGTGGGAAACCTTCAATAAATGTAATACCCTCTAGAGTATTAAACAACTCTTGCCAAATCCCATAAAACCATATAACTCTTTGTGGTGGTTGTTTCCAAACTGCTGGTGTGGTTAAAGCCGTAACTAAATGTTGCGTCTTTCCTGACCCACTAGGACCTGCAATAATCCAAGTAAATGGTGTATCAAACACCTCTTGGGGTGCATAAACTAACCCTGCTACCTCCATGATGCCTATGGTGATATTTGAGAGTCTACTATAAACTCAACCGATTTATATTTCTTTTTTGCCTGTGTTTTCTTTTTGCTAAGACACATCCTACGTTTTGGGACCGACACAGGTGTAGTGAATGGTAGTACAGGAGCCACAGTAGGTGAAGGGGGTGAGGATGACGAACTAATGGGGGACAAATTCAAATTCAACAGATGTGGTCTTTTCTTTGGTGTTTTTGGCGAACTGAACGACAGGTAAGATTCATCTGATGTTGGTTCGTACGATGGTGTTTTGGGGTTGCCCCACGTAGCAGGGATGTATGGGAGTGTTTGTTCTGCAGCTATACTTTCATCTGCAATGTCATTTTCTAGGTCATCTTCAGAATAAGTTCCCAATGATGACACACAGGCTGAAAACACGGGGGAGGTTGGCAAAGGTGTTTCTGGTGCATCAAGGTCACTTGATGGGGGTGTAGTGGTTGGTGGCGGTGGTTGGGAGACGGTGGTTGTGAAGGTGGGTGGGGTGAATTGGTTGGAATAGGTGGTTGGGGTGACGTGGGTCTGGCCATTGTTGCTACTCTTAGTTTAACATACCCCCATGGGACAGTATTAAATGTCTTTAGTAATTTTCTCTTAGTATACACTGCCCTGTAGGATTTGAAGGCAACTTTGGAAATGATTTGGTAGGGCCTGTTCTTGTGATTTTAGATTCATAGGTCACCTGTACGTCCTTGGTCCTATCCTCATAATCCACCCCTCCCTCCATTAATCTATTTACCTGTTTCTCAACTGTATCATAATTTATAAGACTACTGACAGTATGGTTCATGGTGATACCTCGTACCTTACAATCTGTAAATACTTCTCCTTTGTCATTCATACCTTTGTAAGCATAATTTTTGGGCCAGCCGAAACAAAGTGGGTAATATGCGAACCTTCCCATGGCATTCTAGTTCGTCAGTCATGTCTCCGAAAAAAGGACCCAAGGGTATTTCAAACGTGTCAGTAGTCTTCTTTAGGTAAAAAATACTGTCCGTGTCATAGTATACCACCCTTGTCTTTAACTTATCTAAATATCCATACAATTTCAATCTGGCCTGTGCCGTTGTAAATGCGGCAATAAATATATTTGTATGTCCTGCACCTTGAGTCCATTCTTCTTTTTCTACAAACTGAAGCATTGCTGTAGAGTCATCTACAAAATTAACACCTTTTACAGTCTTTGACTCATCTCCCATAATTTTATAAAATGCAGCAGACGTAGAAACAAATTCTGTCTGCGGCAAACCATGTCTCTGAGCAAATTTCCCCCAAAAGGAATTGAGGGAAATCTTTCCTAATGTTCTCTTTCCTTCATTACGTTTCATATGCTCATATGTCAAAGTTACATTCTCCCTCTGTTTATACTTCTTTATAAAACATCTTTTAGCATGGCCAATATTAGTCGGCAAAAATACTTCTTTCGGCCACCCACTAGCTTCAACTTTGATTTTTTGCATGGCACAGATAAATGGTGCCAAAAGCCCAGCGTCCCCATCCCTCCCCATTTGCGATGATTCCTTAAAATGTAATACTTCATAAATGTGTACTAGTTTGTAACCTTGCTTTATAGCTTCTTGAAGTTCTAGATGTACCCAGGTACCTGTCAGAGCACGCTCTTTGTCGCTGTGTTGACATATTTGGGTTTCTATCATGTTCCGTGGCACATGCCAAACATAATGGAAACATCAATTTACCATCTATCCTCACTGGGAGGACAGGATGATATAATTCCCTAGGGGGAATAATTTGACATAAAACAATGCCAAATAACGTATAGAAATCCTTAACCTGAACATTATACAACAATTCAGGGTGTTTAATTGGAAACACACCTGTTTTGTTCACCCAAGGATAAAGCGAACAGACATCTATATAATGTATAACCTCCCCCTCCTTACATTCTACTTTAAGTCTTGATGCATTTGTACGTCCACCATAAAACGATTCCCTGGCATTGATCGGGGCTATTGTTGGATATTTTGCATCAAACTTTTTAAACCTAGGTGTCTCTGCAAATTTATCCCATTCGTGCTCCCAGATAATTTTTACTTCGTGGCCATTTAATTCGAGATCATTAATTTTTCTCATTGTCTCGTCATATTCTTGTTTCATGGTTCGTACTCCAAATGGAGAAGTTATGTCTCGTTGCACATAACAAGTAGGACAACCATGAAACGCACATCCCAAAAACTCATACACTATACATTCCTCTTCCTTCTCTTCGGGACCCACAGCGGCGCACCCGTCTACGAAATGCCCTCTAATTCTAACTTCACCCTCGGCCGTGTTTGCCCCTTTGATAGTTATGCCATCTACATGAGCACAAAATTTTAGCCATTTGCGGGCCTTTAGGGATTGTGTTCTTTTTCCGGTCAGACCAAAATCAGACACATGTGCTATAGATCCGGGGGTCATAAACTTTGAACGAAAAATCCTCATTATGGCAGAAGCTATAGTTATTGAAGAAGCAAAAGGATTCTCTCCAAACTGGTTTTCAAAATCTTTCATAAAGGTTAAACACCCTGCAGAAAGTAACTGCACATCCGATATACAATATTCTAACAACTCTTTTGAAATTCAAATACATTTCCAATTTGCCTAGGGTACCATTGCAAGAATTCTGCCCTCTTCTTTACAGACATTTGGTCTGGTTGGTACAATTCCTTTGCAGGCCACTTCCCGACATAATTCATGTCGAGCGCACTATTCATCAGATAAGGGAAAAACCCTTTCTTCAAATCTTTCAACCCAAACGTTTTGGCGAAACTAGCCAAAGGCATTGGCAGGAAGTTCAAGGAATCAATGAATCTATACTTGTGGTTTCCTTGGGCAAACCCCTTGCTAACTGAAATTATACTAAATACTTTGTTACCATTCATAACAACTTTAAACTTCTCACCCCTTCGGGTAAGCTCTTGCAATATGAATGTCCCATCATATCCTTTCAAATTGTGCGCGACGTACGTCACATTGGTCATAATTAACACTTTATCTATAAATTTACTTAGAGTTTCCTCCCCGTGATAATAAAAAAATTGTACATGCTGTCCAACTTTACAATTTCGGGCAGTTAACATATTAAGAGGTAACTCCTTGCAAAGTGGACAAACAACATGTGCACATACTAGATTAGGCACATGTTGGTAGGACCCGTCTTTACACTTAAGTGACGAACTTTCAAAATCAAAAAAACAAAATAGTTGTGAAGATTTTTTCACTTTAACCTTTTGGACGAAACATTTGTGTGCACTCGTTACATTTTCTTTACATGAATTGCAAAACCTCGAAGAACCACAAACGTGTTTACCCCTTCCTATAGTTACAAAACATTCTGGGCATCCTTTACATGTGTCACATGTAGGTTTCTGTTTTACACTGATGAATTTCATTTCTAATTTATGATTCTCATAACACTTATCTGACGGGAACTTTCTGAAACAACTTAAACACTTGACCCAAGCATCCATGGTAGCTTTGGACGTCAGGCATGTAGGTCCTGGCAATCTACAATATTTGCATGCATGTTTACAAATGTGAAACTTTAAATCGTGTAATACTTTGCAACACAAAAAGCAAAACGAACTACATTTCAAAAAATTTGGAATTCTCTGAGCAACCAACACATCAAAATGTGTACCGTCATAAAATAGGCACACTTTCTTTTCGCGTGGTTTCTCTGCCTTAAACAAAACAAAATCAAATGTAGTATTCTGAAATATAAACAATTGAGTCTTATACTCTTCTTCTAGATACCTTCCCCATTTAATAAATTGGGTAAAATCCCCCTTTTCAACATCAATGTCATACTTTGAATCTATATTGTTATTCATTTCCAAATATAGTTCAATCTCTTTCTGGGCACTATTTTTAGTCTTATACCTTCTCCATTCTGAGTATACTTGATTCTTTTTCACTGCTGTTAAAACAGCTCTAGCTAGGCAATTTCCAACAGAACGGTCAATATTAATATAATTCAAACCGGTTATATTAAACCTCTTGTTAATGTCCACAACCTTGGGGCCACCCCTACCCATAGGCATTTCGATTTCGACAATTTCTACTGTAATATCGTCTAGTATAGAAAACCCTTTCTTTGACTGGGCTACCTGCTCAATAGCTGCAAGTATTCTTTCCACATTTAATTGTGAAACACGGCTGAAAGGGATATAAATTGGATACTCTAATGATGCCCCGATTATGCTCATACTAACCTTATTTTGGGGTGGGGTCTTACCAAACAAAGTGGCTATAAGCGCCGTAAACAGAATATGAAAACCATCAAAAGCATCACCTAACTTCTTTTGCAATTCTACAACTACAGGCATATTAATAGTAATCTCTAAGGTTCTCTTGTGAGATTTATATTTTAAATATTTTACATTTGCTATCTCTCGTATATTAAATATATCATTTTCATTATTACTAGTCACCTGCTGTGCGGCACCCCCTGCTTGTGATGGTTCTTCAGAGTCTTCGTAATCGTCTTGTGAGAATTCTGGTTGCACAAAAGAAGCATCTAGGTCTTCGTCAGCCATCTCTGCAATTTCTTTTCTTAGAGGCTCTCCGGCTAAATGCCATTTCTCCAACAAATTAAATTTCAAAGTGTCAACTTCATCTTCATCCATCATAACAACACTCGATGATGTATCACACGAACTGGTTAAAATAGATTCTCCATCTTCTAAAAAACGCCCAGACTCCCATTCTTCGCTGGCTTCATCATCCCTCTCCTTTAGACCCCACTCCATAAAATCGGTGACATCAGGTTCGTCCTTTAGATCCATATGAGTTGGTTTGCATTCATCATCAGTATCTATCTGGGGGGGTTCCGTTATATCTCCCGACGTATCCATCTCACTATCTGTGATTGTTAAAGCAAGGATTCCATCTTCTCCCTTGATTTCACCGTATACTTTATTATGAGGCATAATAGAATTACCCGAACTACTGGTACTGCTGGTACTAAGATTAATGGATTTCCAGTTATGGTTAGAAACAATATCTGTAACATTACACGAAACATTATCTGCAACAGAAGGCAATGAACTGTCCAGCCCTGCATCTTTCAGGGTAAATACTTTTTCTTCGTCTTCTTCGTTTTCATTCTCGAAAATATCAGCCACTGACCAAATATCACCCACTTCCATTTCGTTATCTTCAAATTCGTTATCATTTTCTTCTGAAGAAAATGAATAGTTTACAAGAGGCTTACATTTATTTTTCACTTCCATTTGAGAAAAGTTGGCAAAATCTTTAGATACTTTGTACATGGTTGGTAATTGTCTAATAGTTTTATTTGTTCTTCTATTTGTCCAGCCTTTGGTACTAAACTCCCAACCAGTTTTTTCCAATTCGACCTGTCGCCAAGCCATGGTGAATTTTGTTTGACTGACTGGTTTGAAATGAAATTTTAAGGTGGGGCTCCTCTTTATATACTATCACGACGGTCATAGTTCAACCCCGTCTCGTCTAATGTAATTACAGTTTGATTTTTTAACCTTTATTTCAAAAATACGCGCCATTATTTTGGCGGGTACCCACCAGCGAGGGAAAAAATAACTGTCAAAGAAAAAAATTATACTATCAACTTGAAGTAGTCACGTCAAAATAGAAAGTAAACCTTTCACTTGTCAGGAAATCGGAAAGGCTTCCCACTGATGCACACTAAACTGAAAGTAATACATTGTATGAAAAAAAGAAACCAAGTCCCAAGTCGAAACTCATCCACCATTGCCGTAACACTTAAGGAGGGAAAAACCCTGGAAATTTTCAGAGTTCATTGCTCGATTTTGAGTGGCCTAGAAAAATATTTTCGTTAAAGGGGTTTTTCCCATTAACGGAAAATCCCTTAACCATTAACGTAAAGCCCGACCGTACCGCACAAAAAGTGCGGTCGGGCTTACGTTAATATTCTTCTTACATACTTAATGCTTTTACATTTTTTTTATGTGAAGGCCATATAAATGTGTGCTGAACAGTCTGTAAAACGTTTTATTTCAATTTAGAGTTAGTTGATCAAAGTTCCAGTTCTGTTGAGGGTGAATTTATGCATAGTAGGTTGCAATCGTGCCCCATGGACTTTTTTTTACAAATTGTTCTTCAAGTTCATTCTCTGCTGACTTCTAGCTCCCCCCTCCTTCTTCCTCCACTCCCTGAATCCATTCTTCCTCCAGGAATATTGGAGGATCCACATAATGTTTCGTAGGTACATTCGAAATGTAACCTTCACTATAGCATCACAAATAAACAATTTTGGGACCCATTGTATAATAATGCAATTTGTGGGACCCATTGTATAATAATGCAATTTGTGGGACCCATTGTATAATAATGGAATTTGTGGGACCCATTGTATAATAATGGAATTTGTCGGACCCATTGTATAATAATGCAATTTGTGGGACCCATTGTATAATAATGCAATTTGTGGGACCCATTGTATAATAATACAATTTGTGGGACCCATTGTATAATAATGCAATTTGTCGGACCCATTGTATAATAATGCAATTTGTGGGACCCATTTCCTTAGATATGATCATTGTCTGCTTTACACAAATCAGAACCTTTTTTTTCAATTTTCCTAGATGATTTTCTCTATTCTTACAGGCTAAGAAGGATTAGTCACCCCATAAAAAGCCCAAACTAACATCATCATCACCACTACACAAAAAAAAATTAAAAGACGCCCAGAGTTAGTAAAGAACTTATCAATGTTGACCTTGAAATTGTGAAGAAAATTGAAGCTACCCACTCAGGCAAACCATTCCACTCATTAACAAATCTTTGTGAAAAGCTAAAACACCAAAACTCTATCCATGAGAACTCTTTGGTCAACTTCAAACTGTTACCACGTGTCACATGAGGATTAGCTGAAACATGCAAGAAATAACAGGAAGTCGAAGCATCACTACCAGATAGGAACTTAAAAACCTGAAACATATCGCCACGTACTCTTCTCAACTCGAGCATGGTCAAACCAAGACTTCGCAACCTAGATTCATAAAGAGATTCCTTACTTGGGGGAATAAGTCTAGTGGCTCTTCGCTGAACGTGCTAAAAAAATGAACTTATCCTTTTCATAAAAGGGGCTCCAAGCCTGAATAGCACACTTAAGTGAGGCCTGACTAACTGCTTACACAAATTAAGAACAACCTCTCCACCAAGAAAACACATTTCTTCTAATCAAACCAAGCATCCTATTTGCCCTTGCAGCTGCTAAAGCACACTGTTTAGAAGGCTTCAGATTGCTAGTAATGACTACACCTAGATCCCTTTCTTGATCAACACAACCAAGATTTGAACCACTCATACAGTAATCAAAAGCCAAATTGCTCTGACCAAAATGAATAACTTTGCATTTATCAACATTGAATGACATCTGCCATGGTTGGGACCAAGAAACTAACTTATTCAGATCAGTTTGCAAAAGTGAAGAATCCCTAGCATCATCAACAATCCTGTACAACTTAGTGTCATCAGCAAATTTACAAATCCTGGAGCCAAGGGACACATCAGTATCATTAATGAAGATTAAGAAAAGAAGCAGACCCAATACAGAACCCTGAGGAACACCACTTGTAACCTTCTTCCATGGAGATACTTCACCATTAACAAGAACTCTTTGTGACCTCAACTAACCAAGAATATATCCAACTGGCGCACTTTCCCTCCACCAAGTGCTCTTGTTTTCATCATGAGCCTGCCTAATGGAACCTTATCAAATGCTTTTTGGAAATCTAAATAGATAACATCCACATTATGACCAGAATCAACTCGTTTAGTAACATTATCAAGAAACTCCAATAAAATAGAAGCACAAGACCTCTTAGGTAAGAACCCATGCTGGGATAAATTCAACAAATCACTGACCAGTAAATGATCTAGTACAACATCCTTAACAATTGACTCCATGACCTTGCACACAACACTAGTAAGACTAACTGGCCTATAGTTACAAGGCAAACTGTGGTCACCCTTTTTGAAAATAGAAGTGACATTAGCAATTCTCTAATCCCTAGGAACAACACCAACATCAAAGCACTTTGAAAAGATAATACTCGGGGGAACAGAAAGAACACTAGAACACTCAAGTAAGACAGCATATGTTTATGTTAATATGGTCATTTTTATACTGTGCTATCTAACAGTTGAAGGAAAAATAATATAGGGCCTAGGGCTATTTTAGTCACAAAAAGGATAACAAGAGTCTACCAAAAATTGAGCAGTATGCAAAGGGGGGTAACTATAAGGAAGTAGGGACTCCGTCCTTTTTCTGAGAATTCCTTCCTATTGTTCATGCGTTCATGTTTTCTTCGGGACTAGGAAATTGGGCATTATAGGGCTACCCATACTGATTTTCTACCTGGTAGGCCCCTATATGCCACCATCATTTCTCTGGCGACCTAAAGCTCAAAATTAGCCTCCTTCTCACATGTTACATGAAATCATATACCAGACTAAATGATCAAAATCTGCATCTTTCCAGGGCAGATTATGACTTCTATTTGTACCAGATCAATATCCTAGTGGCATCGCCAGATTTTAAGTTTGGGCATCTTGAAAAAAGGGGGAAGGGCGTGTAATGTACCCTCACACTAATTTGTATTTCATTTGGACAAAATGAAAATGGTCAAAATTAAGAAAACATTAAAGTTACCAGATCAAAATATTTACACATGAAACTAAAACTTTGATGCTTTAGTTAAGCAAATCACTTTCTTATTTTTTTAAATTGTTTTTCATGTGGGCCTGAAATTTCGCAGGACCACCCTGCATACCTGTAAGATAAGGGTCCATTTGATAAAAGAACCATAAACTGAAGCGGGACCATTTTCGTGAGCATGCAAACCTATGTAATGGCGATTTCGTCATCTGGTGGCCTGGCCGTCCAGTTTTTCCTGAGATTTCCTCAGAAATGATAAGTGAGAATTTCTAAGAAAATGTTAAAGTAGAGTTCCTCAGAAAAAGTTTCTTTAGATATCCTTATGGAAGTTTAGAATTTCCTTACAAAATGTTATAGTTTTTCAGAGACACTAAAGACAGATTGAAGACTAGTTTCCTTAAAAAGTCTACAAAACATTTGATATTTCCTTAGAAGATAACTGTAAAATACTATTATTTTGCAATATTCTTTAGAGATCCTCAAGCATCTCTCTCGTAGCACTGGAGATTTAAAATCCTTCAAAATAATTTGGCACTTTTGTATCAGGCATGAATATTAAACTCCGCCTTTATTATTGTGGTCATTTGCATAATGTTGCTACAGTATATGAACTGACCAGACATTTTGTTTCTTTAGTATGTTTAGTCAGGGAGTGTGACGTGGTGTAACTGCATTTGGACATAGGGAGGGATGCTATGTGGGACATGGATGGGGCCATGCAGAACATATGATATAATATATACTGTGTGTTATACACCAAGGGCTATATCAGGCATAATTATTTGACTCCGCCTTTTTTCCTTATTCAACAAGTCATTTGCATACAAGTTATTATATGAACTGACACTTTCATACATAGTATATGCTCAATCAGGAAATGATAGCTAAGATGAGACTTATGGAGCTTATGTGGGGACATGGGGTGGGATGCCATGCAGGACATGGGGTGGAATGCCATGTGGAACAGGGTGGAATGACATGTCATGTGGGACATGGGCTGTCATGTGGGACATCGGGTCCCACCCCATTTCAACAAGTCATTTGCATATAAGTTATTATATGAAGTGACACTTTCATACATAGTATGCTCAATCAGGGACTGATAGTCAGGATGAGACTTCTTATGGAGCCTATAGGATGTCATGTGGGACATGGGGTGGATGTCATGTGGGACATGGGGTGAGATGTCATGTGGAACAGGGTGGAATGCCATGTGTGACATGGGGTGGGATGCCACGAGTAGCACAAGAGTGTGACAGGTTGAAATGTTATGTGTGACATAGGGTAGGAGGCTATATGGGACATCGGGTAGAAAGCCATAGAGACACGGGATGTGATGCCATGTGGGACATAAAGTAGGAAGTCATTGGGACATTGGGAGGGATACCATGTGGAACATGGTAGGATCCAATGTGGGACATAAGGTGGGATGTCATGTGAGACGTCAGGTGGGAAGCCACTGATGCAGGAAATAAGGTGGGATGCCATGGGGGACATAGGGAGAGATGCCATGTGGGATACAGGAAGTGATGCCATGTGGGACCCAGGTAGTGATGCCATGTGTACAGCCGATGCATATGGCTACAGTACAGTCATATTATCTGAATAAGGGTCTCTCGGCCCTTGGTGTTTTTTTTCCATAATGACAAAAACGCTTCTGCCTTGACCTTGACACTCTCTCCCCGTGACCCACCTGCTACCTCCATTGACCATTCATCAGCCCCAGTCCCCAAAATTCTAATCATACAAGCAGGTCACCAATAAACCAGACAGTTGCAAAAAAGTTTCCCCTTTCCTTATACACAAGGCACTCCATGGCCTTGTTGGTACCCTCCCCAAGGTCGCACCAGGGACACTCAAGCCACCACCCTCCTCACCACCAAAACCCTAGCTAGTACTGGTATAGACGTTACAGTCATCCCCCATCGTTCCCTGAACTCCAGCAAAGGCGTCATCAGAACCAAAGACCTTGCCTACTTGACCGCTGAAGACCTTGTTGAGGAACTTGCCAACCAACACATTACTAACGCCCATCGTATTGTCCTCAAGAGACTGTCGAAACACCCACCAATACCATCTTTCTGACTTTTGCCAAACCAACACTCCCCTCCCACATCAAATTATGATGTAACTTTTCCAAATCTTGATCATTTGAACCATTTGGTTTTACATACTAATCTTCACTAGGTGTGTAGCAGGGGACCTTTATTTTCCTTACCTTACTTTACCATTTTTAGAGTGAAGGGCTTGGTGGGAAGGGGCGGCATGGATTGTGCGACCCCGACGACCCCTTGGATATACCCAAATTTCAAACAACGGGCAATATGCTCGCCCAAATGCATCTGTTAACTATTATACTTTATGTGAAGCATTTTTGTTTGTTTTTACTAGTCTTTATATGCATTCCTTTTAAGACATGCAGACAAATAAATTTCTTAAAGTACGAAACAATACATCTTCCACCTTTTGAGAACATGCTTGATTCGCTTCAGTGGCAAAAAAACAACACTCATAATCAATACAAAGTATTGTTTTCTGTCGTGTAGTAAAAGCGGGAATACACAGCAAACGGATAAATGAAGTAAAATAATGGAAATGATATAATTATTTATTTTGTATTTTTTAATGTGAAAAAAGCAATATTTACAGTTCTTCCAAAAATTTAAACATGAAACCAAGGTGCTTAAAAAGTTTTACAAATCTGTCTTATAAGAAAACAATGCTTACAAGAAAGCAATCCACGGAGTTGCTGATTGCATCACCTTAAGCGTACAACATGGGGAATAGCTAACAGGGTCACTATAGCTCTGTGACTTTTGATGGATTGCACTGCTTATGCGAGCTGGAGTACAAGCAGATGTTGAGACATGCTTGGCTATCTCTCTTTAGGCATGTTGATGGATTGTACTGCCCATGAGAGTACATACATACCTTGACCCCAGAGTCCATGGGGACACAAATTCATGTACCAAGGTATCATGGTACAACATAGGGTTGGAACAGGTCTTGCACTTTCGGAATTTAAAGTGGTACAAAAATGTAAAACTTAGTACATAATTACCCCCTAAAATCACATATTCGACCTCTGACCCTTGACCCTAATCACTAAAATAGCTTCTGAAATTGTTCACATTTATCGTACCCTATGTATGACACCATTCATGCTCACATCACACGTAACATTCCATTACTATAGGAGAAAATGGTGAAAAAGGTCAATCGCTCTGTGACCTTTGACCTTTTGACCCCAGTCTACCGGAAACATTCATGTATCATGGTACAACATAGGGTTCGTTAAGGTTTTGTATTTTTTTTTATTTAGTTTAAAATGCCACAAAAATGTACAAATTAGTTCATAATTACCCCTAAAATCACATATTTGACCTCTAACCCTTGACCATAATCACTGAAATAACTTCTGAAGTTTTTCACATTTTAATGTACCCTACTGTATGACACCATTAATGTTCACATCACCCTTATGATTCCACAACTATAGGGGAAATAGTGAAAAGGTTAAATAGCTCTGAACTTTGACCTTTTGACCTCAGAATCTACAAAAGACAAATTTATGTACAAAGGGGTTGGTATAGCTCTTGTATTTTCTGAGTTTAAAATGCCACAAATGTACAAATTAGTACATAATTACCCCTAAAATCACATATTTGACCTCTGACCTCCATCCTTGACCCTAATCACTGAAATAGCTTCTGAAATTTTTCACATTTATCGTACCCTACTGTATGACACGATTCATGCTCACGTCACACGTACGTGACGTACCATTCCATAACTATAGGGAAAATGGTAATAAAGAGATCAATAGCTCTGTGACCTTTGACCCCAGAGTCTATACAGGACACATATTATGTACCAAGGTGTCATGGTACAACATAGGGTTGGTATAGGTCTTGTACTTTTGAGCAACTTCATAAGTGCATACAATATTTGCATAAAAGCACTTATTTGACCCATATGAGACCTTTAATCTTTTGACCTCCAGTTATTTAAAAGTTTTTTTTTTTCAAAACGCTAAACCCTACCCACCAATGCAGTTTGTAAAGATACAAAGTAATTCCTTTAAAAGATACAGCCATCACCAAACAATTTTCCCCTTTGACCTTTGTATCCCAAAACCTTGGAGACAACAGTTCGGGCCAGGGGTACCACCAATGTTTTATTACAGTTTTTGAGTTATAAGCGACACAAAATTAATTGTTGCATATACACACACACACACACACACACAAACACACACACACACACATACACACATACATACATACATACATACATACATACATACATACATACATACATACATACATACATACATACATACATACATACATACATACATACATACATACATACATACATACATACATACATACGTACATACATACGTACATTCATACGTACATACTAGCATGGGGCTAAGTTCGACTGTTTAGACCGACTGGGGACCTCAGAAAAAAACAAACAAACTTTAAAAGAAAAATGTTTTTTTATTAAGTTCGTTAGAAAATTTGTTTTTATATTGTTCTTCACATTTTTTGTCGATTCATTTTTACTGGAGGCCCCTTGTGGTAGGGGCCCAGGATCTGCCCCGTTTTAGCCCCAATGCGTAACTGCACTGCTTGTAGCATGGATAATTAAACAATTGTAAATATATCTTAAACATGATTTGTAGCAGGTCCCAACAGGGGTGTAGGACTGCTTTCGAAAAGTGCTCTTCCCAAAGTCATATACGTACCATATACGTACCATATACGTACCATATACGTACCATATACGTACCATATACGTACCATATACGTACCATATACGTACCATATACGTACCATATACGTACAGAGGCATGTCCACCCCCTGTCTGTAGATAATAAAGTAAGTAAAAGTCAAATTTAATTTTGAGAAAGGGGCAATGTTCCAACGGGAACCCATTTCCCTGTATATCATGGGACTGACAAACGTTGCTAGTTTTCTACTATTGGGTCAGTAATTAAGGGGCATTGCATTTTGAGAGGGGCACGTTTGTGATATTTTTTTTTAAGTGTGCGCAAATTCCACCAGTTCTTGCACCTTTGACAGTAATTGATAGGCATCTTCAAAAGGGACACTCAGTTTTGTAATTTTTCCTACACCCATAGAAAGAAATGAAGGAAATTTCACGAAAATTTCCCCAAAGTAAAGGAGATTTTTAAAATATTGAAGCAAATTTAACGAAACTTGAAGAAAATTTCCCCAAAATAAAAGAAATTTCCTGAAAATGTCCTCGAAATAAAAGAAATTTTCCAAAAATGTGAACAAATTTAACAAAAATAGGAAAAAAAACCTTCCAAAAACTTTAACTTGAAAATGTCCAAAAAATTAAAGAAGTTTCTTAAAAATTAAATTTCCCGGAAATTAAAAAGATTTGCCGAAGAAAAGATGTGTAGGGAAAATAAATTCGTAAAACATTCATCTTTGGGGGTCAAAATAGTACATGGCCGGCCTTGCATAACTTACTTGTGGCAAATTTAGTCATGCAATAACATAACATAACATAACAAGATGACGGGCTAAGAAGGGTGAATCACCCCATAAAAAGCCCAAACCAATATCACCACCACTACCACCAAAAAAAAAAAAAAAAAAAGACGCCCAGATAAGTTCTTAATAAAGAACTTATCAATGTTGACTTTAAAATTGTAAACAGACTTTACCCACTCAGACCATTCCATTCATTAACAACTCTTTGCAAAAAGCTAAAATGCCAAATATCTATCCGTGAGAATTCTTTGGTCAACTTCAAACTGTTACCACGTGTCACATGAGGATTAGCTGAAACATGCAAGAAATTGCAGGAAGTCAAAGCACCACTACCAGATAGGAATTTAAAAAACCTGAATCATATCGCCATGAACTCTTCTCAACTCGAGCGTGGTCAAACCAGGAATTCGGAACCTAGATTCATAAGAGAGATTCCTTACTTCGGGAATAAGTTTAGGGCTTTTCTCAGAGCGAAGCTCTGGTGGGGATCCAGGGAAGCCCCTGGAAGCCTTACCTCTTCTCACGATTCTTATAGCAGAATATTGCTTTAAAATGTGCCAAATCTATGAGACGAAACAGCAGGTATTAGCGCAGGGGCAGAGCCACCCTACGTTTGATAGAAGAAAATTGCTTAAAATTGTGTCAGAACTAGGGGCGAAATCCCCGGAAGTCCTTTGATGGCAGAAAATTGTATCAAATTCAGGTTCAAAGTCCTGGTAGGCAACAGGGGCAAAGCTCCCTGAAACTGTTTTTTGGCATAATTTTGGTATCAGAAATTTTTGAATCCGTTGCAGGGCCTCTTTTAATCAGTGGACTGCGTACCAAAGTTGGTACACAGTGGAAAAGACTTGGCATGCAGTGAAACTCAGGCAGATTTTGAGGGTACTGGGTACCAAGGTCTTTGTCTTAATTTTTTTTTTAAATGATAATAACCCCTTTTTTGTACTTGAATCTTTAGAGGGCGCAGTGACGATTCATTAAACTCATTGTCGTTACTGAGATCGTAAATATGAGCACGCCGCATTATCCAGTTATCCACCCCGATCATTATTTTCCCCAATGCAATCTCTTGTTATATTTCTAATGGCGATCAATTGTGTGTAGCAGACGGCATTGTTTCATGGGTGTGTGTGTGTTTAAGAAAGGGTGGGGGGGGGAGGGGATTATCTAGATCGGACACAGTATGTCACTTTACACAATTTTCGTGGGGGGGGGGCAAGTAGGGAAAAAGCGATCTCATGGGGGATATCCCCCATAGCGCTGCCACTGGTAACATGCTATGGATGATTTGTATAACATTTACAACGTTTGTTCTGAAGTGATAACAATTTTCAGAATATACAATATATAAAATATATAATATATTAAATTTATTCTTAGGACAATTTTTGCGCCCCTGTGAGTAGTCGACGCCCTCTCATAAATTTTCACGGGGTGGCCTTCCCCCCCCCCTCCCGGCCCTCTGCATTTACGCCACTGGCGCTAATTATGTTCTTTTGTTTTCATTTTTTGTAGATTTTGGCACAGTGACTAGCATGACGTAATTCAATTAACTAGTGGTGGAATTTTGTTCGAGAAATAAATACTTATGGGTGAAGCCGGGAGCAAACAGAATAAAAATACTTATTCTACGAAACTGTATGTCAATATGCATCTTTTAGTTACCGTAATGCCCAATCTATTCAAATCCAGAATACTGCTGATGAACTCGGGCCAGTAGTCAGGAACTTGAAAGGGGCTTCGTTTTCGCATAAAAGAAAGAAAAAATCTTGAAATTCCGGGTGTTTATTATGTTTTTAGATTTTGAAAGGGCGCTTTCTCAACAAAAGACAGAAAGAGGGTTCAGGAACTTGAAAGGGGCTTCGTTTTCGCATAAAAGAAAGAAAAAATCTTGAAATTCCGGATGTTTATTTTTTTAATTTTTTTTAGGATTTCAACAGGGCATTTTTAGCAAAAGGGCCCCTCCCTCCCGGAACTTGAAATTTGTTGGTTCAACTTAAAGGTACTGAAAAGGTTTTGTTTTCCAGGGGACTTCGCCACAGACAGGGCCGGATTGAGACATGACAGGGCCGGATTGAGACATGACAGGGCCGGATTGAGACATGACAGGGCCGGATTGAGACATGACAGGGCCGGATTGAGACATGACAGGGCCGGATTGAGACATGACAGGGCGGATTGAGACATGACAGGGCCGGATTGAGACATGACAGGGCGGATTGAGACATGACAGGGCGGATTGAGACATGACAGGGCCGGATTGAGACATGACAGGGCCGGATTGAGACATGACAGGGCCGGATTGAGACATGACAGGGCCGGATTGAGACATAACAGGGCCGGATTGAGACATAACAGGGCCGGATTGAGACATGACAGGGCCGGATTGAGACATGACAGGGCCGGATTGAGACATGACAGGGATCTGAGCAGGCTGATAATGGTGGGACTGTGTCACAGAGGATCGGAGCAGGATGATAGTGATGGAAGCGCGCAACAGAGGATCTGAGCAGGCTGACAATGGTGGGACTGTGCCACAGAGGATCGGAGCAGGGTGTTAGTGGTGGACCACGCCACAGAGGAACTAAGCAGGATGATAGTGGTGGGTCTGTGCCACAGACGATCGGAGCAGGGTGATAATGGTGGGACTGAGTCACAGTGGATCGGAGCAGAGTGATAGTGGTGGGACCGCACCACAGGGGATCAGAGCAGGGTGATAGTCTTGGGACCGCTCCACAGAGGATCAGAGTAGGGTGATAGTGGTGGGACCGCACCACAGAGCATCAGAGCAGGGTGATAGTCTTGGGACCATGCCACAGAGGATCAGAGTAGGGTGATAGTGGTGGGACTGTGTCACAGAAGATCTGAGCAGGGTAATAGTGGTGGAACCACACCACAGAGGATCTGAGCAGGGTGAAAGTGGTGGGACTGTACCACAGAGGATTGGAGCAGGATGATAGTGGTGAGACCGCACCACAAAAATCTGAGCAGGGTGTTAGTGGTGGGACTGTGCCACAGAGGATCAGAGCAGGGTGTTAGTGGTGAGACCAGTGATAGTGGTGGGATCGCGCCACACAGGATCTGAGCAGGGTGATTGTGGTGGGACCACGACACAAAGGATCAGAGCAGGGTGTAAGTGGTGGAAATAGATAAATCATATTTTTTGTCAAATTATTTCCATTTCGCAAGCAACCTGTAGGATGATCCACATATGAAATTTCTTGTGGAGGGCTGATGTGCCCCATTTACATCAGTTGATTCTAACCTCCTATTTTATGCAGCAGGCCATCAGCAAATTCTCTCTTGATTCCTAAACTCACCCATCCTAGGGCCCTTCTAGGGTAAGTAGCACCCATAATAAGTCCCCCCCCCTCCCCTACCCCTTTCCTCAATACCTTCGGCCACTTTCCCCATGCATTTCGTTATACTTTTTTACCTCTGCATGGATCTTGTACCTATCAGGTACTACGACTCCCTGGTTTAATATGAAATGAAACTATGGTTTTTCTACTAGCTCAGACCACGCAATACTTGATGGTCATACTATAAGTTGAGAGACTTCAACTGGTAGCCTAGTTCAGGGGCTTAATTCTCATCTGGAGAGTAGGGAGGTCATGACCTCTTATCTAAGAAGTGGGCGGAAAAAGAGGCAAATTTTCATCCAAAATTGACTGATTTGTACAATTTCACTTTGTCTAGCAGTTTACCAGTTATTTACCACTTCACTTTAAGGCAATTGCCAACATTGGTCTCCCCCTCCCACCCCTCCCACCTTAAACCTGTGTCAGAGGTTATGTGGCCTCCAGTGAATCTGCTTTCCTACAACAAATATTAATTACTCGTCAGACTACGAACAAAAGACATAAAATCTTTTTATTGTACTTTTTGTATTTCTGATTAATATTAATTTGTCTCATTTCATGAGTGCTATGCAAAGCAAATAAAGAAGATTACAGTCTCACTGTATATAAAATCAAATCAATTATATCTCTGAGTATACACACCATTTCAGAACGATTCTTATATTACCTCAGGCACAACAAGAAGGAAGCAATAAGCAATTTATTCTGCAAACAAAGAAAGCAAGAACTTAAAAAGAAGATAAATGCACAGCACTTTATTTCAGATGAGCCTATCATACTTATGTAAGGTTTAAGTACGGTTTTGGCTGGACCAGGGAAACGTCCCAAGGTGCACCTCACTTGTATCCCCTTACAATTTGCACATCAAACTTATGCCCCCTGACACATGCATTCCAGAGGCTGGCTATGCCACCCCAAACAACCCTCACCCCTACATAAAACCCCACCCCTCTCACATGCATTATACATAATTCTAACAAATACCAATTAAGTAAAACAAGAAATACCTTGAAAGCTCTAGGAAAAGAAAATACAAAATTAAATAAAGCATGCATCAGGTATATGCCACCCTGAATAACCCTCGCACGCATCCCACCTCACTTGCATGCATTATTACATAATCATCTTAAAAAGAAATACTTTGAAAGCTTCCGGAAAATAGATGAGAGAAGAAATCAAACAATGATCGCTCTAAAATCATTCAAGCATTTACAGAGTACTGTTAACGACAATATACATTATTCAATTAGAAAAATCAGTTGCCAAAAATATTATACGGAAAAAGGCAAAAATATTATAAACAACCATTCACTGTTATGAGGTTGAAGATCAGGTATAAACCTCTATGTATGTACTGCCCAATTCGCTCCAATGGGTCAATTCACTTCAGTGGATCCATTCAAATGATTGAATCAATTCGATCCAATGGATCAATTCACTAGAGTGGATCAATTCAATTCATTGAGACAATTCGATCCAATGGATTAATTTAATTATATGGATCAATCAATCATATGGATCAATTCAATTATATGGATCATTTCAACCTAATGGGTCAATCCAGTCATATGGAATCGATTCAATCCAATGGATAAATTCATTCATTTGGATCAATGCAATATAATGAATCAATCATATCATATGGAATCAATTCAATCATATGGATCACTTCAATCATATGGATCATTTCAATCATATGGACCATTTCAATCACATGGATCAATGCAATCTTATGGATCAATTCAATTATATGGAATCAATTAAATCATGTGGTTCAATTCAATCCAATGGATCAATTCTCTCAATAGATAAATTCAATCATACAGAATTCAGAATTCAATTATATGGATCAATTCAATCTAATGGATTAATTCAATCATAAGAAATAAAAGCAATCATACAAAATCAATTAACACTAATGGAAAAATTCATTCCAATGGAGAAATTCAATCATATGGATCAATTCAATCATATGGATAAATTCAATCATATGGATAAATTCAATCATACAGAATCAATCATATGAAATCAATCAACCCCAATTGATCAATTCATTCATATGGAATCAATTCACTAGGAATCAATTCAATTTACTAAAATCATTATTTGCATTGAATCAATGCATTTGCACATGGTCAGGTTAAGTTTATATACACACTATATAACATAATCCAATGAATATTTGGTTGATCCTCAATCAATTCATTCACATAAAATCAATTCATTTACTATTGAATCTTTATAAGACTAACCCCCACACAGAGGCAGAGATCAGCATCAAGTCAAAGAGACCAGATATCATTCAAAGCAGTGGAGGCAGTATCACCCTAGTACCCCATCAGTGAAATTTGTTTCAATCTGTCTGTAGTGATAGGCATATTTTGTATGTAAGTAGAACATTTTTAAAATTGTATCCCCGCCCTCCCCCACTCTTTTAACCTGTTGGCTGTTGAGTAGGCTAGCCCAACCCAAGCCTTTGGAAAAACTTGGTTCCCCTCCTCCCTCTCCAGGGCACACAAAGCGCATCCAATGTCGCTGTCAGCTTTAAATATAAGATTCAGTGTGGTGGAATATTTCAGAGAAGAAAACAAAAATAATCAAAAATTACTGAACATCAGAACAGACAATAACACCCTGCAAGGAATGGAAATTTTAAATTGGTCAACAAATGACTCGGCTCTTCACTTGCAACAATTTGAAGGCATCGCTTCAAGCTGGCTGTTAGCTCGTCAATGTTAGTTCATACAATAAGCTGGCTTATCATATCTTCAAACAAGCTCATTTTATTATGCAGTCTAATAAAGATTCCAATTAACCTGTCTTGAGATGGATGGATGACAGCTTGTTTCAACCAATCACCTCATAGATTTGCCCAACAAAATTTGCGTAACTAAGTGGGGCAAACATCCTACATGGTACTGGTACAGTACAACTAGTTAGCTGCGAGCGCTCATGTAGTCAATGCAATTTACTGTACAAAACAAATTTCTGCACACACATGACTGAGACACGGCAAAATGATGAATAAAAATTGCGCTTACGGGCCTGCTGTGGTCTTTGTAAATCTGATTGCTGTTACCCAGAACAGTTAGCAAACTGAATTTTGTTTACCCCTTTTGCTAAAAAAACTCTAAAGATCCGGAGAAGTGCCATATATGGACCAAAGATTGCGGCAGGCCTGACGAACATCTAAATGTCAATGCATTGATCATACATGATTGCGGATTTGAGGTTTGTTTGCCCTCACCTAGTTACTGTGTTGCTATGGTGGGTGTGGCTTATTTCATAACTCAGAGACGTTAATTGTCAGTTTGCTTGAAAATGATGCAAGGTTCCAAATACGAGCTTGTGACGAGCCTGTAATGAGGTAACAGCGAGCCTAAGTGAGCTTACCAGTTCTCTTTACACCCTAACCTGAGGTAAGAGTGAGCCTAAATGAGCTTACTAGTTCTCTTTACACCCAAACCTGAGGTAAGAGTGAGCCTAAATGAGCTTACTAGTTCTCTTTACACCCAAACCTGAGGTAAGAGTGAGCCTAAGTGAGCTTACCAGTTCTCTTTACACACTAACCTGAGGTAAGAGTGAGCCTAAGTGACCTTACCAGTTCTCTTTACACCCTAACCTGAGGTAAGAGTGAGCCTAAATGAGCTTACTAGTTCTCTTTACACCCAAACCCGAGGTAAGAGTGAGCCTTAAGTGAGCTAACCAGTTCTCTTTACACCCGGGCTTGCCCCTATTTTCCCTTGTTTATTTTTATGTAGGTATTGTAGCAACCCTTAAAAGCACCAAAAATGCAACAACAAAAATAACATACAAATATGTATGCAAAATCACAATGTAATTAATCTGCTGGGAATTTATATAGCTGAAACCACAAGAGAACATTTTCATTTGATAAGGCTTTAAGTAAATCTCAGGAATGCAGCCACTCTGATAACTTCTGCTGTAAGTCCTTAATTCAGGTATAACTGTGCTAATTCAGGTATCATTCTGCTCAATTTAGATAAGACTGTGTATAGATTGGGATACTTTTCAAATGTCACAAAAAATGTATTACAGAAATTTTCCTTAAAACAGGATGCTAACAGCTGCTTAAAATTTCTAAAATAAAACAATATCCTTTCGTTTTTTACAGCACCATTCTAAAAGCTACATCAATCCGAGGCATTAGGCTCATAAAATCGGTGGTTATTTCAAGTTTCAATGGATGAGAGTACATGACTCACCCTGGACGGGACCCCAGTCCATCACAGATTAACTCCCAGCAGCGCTGGTACTCATTTTTACAGCTGAGTGGATTGAAGCAAGTAGAGTAAAAGCGTCTTGCCTAAGGATTCAATGCAGCACTCGCGACTGGGATCGAACCCAGTACCATTCGAATACGAGCATGACTCCTTCACCACTGAGCCTCTACACTATGATATACTACAACAGACTAGTTTTTTTCCTTTTTCTGCATAAAACAAATTTTGCTGTGTCTCATGTGATGAAGCTTCTCCAGCCATGTCAATTTCAAGGCTACGTATAGCTTTGAAAGCTACGCATAGCTTATAGCTTTGAAAGCTACGTATAGCTTATAGCTTTGAAAGCTACGTATAGCTTATATTGTTTGTTTGTTTGATGAGGTCTTAACGGCATAGCTTATAGCTTTCAAAGCTATGTATAGCTTATAGCTTTCAAGGATGTGTATAGCTTATAGCTTTCAAGGCTATGTATAGCTTTCAAGGCTATGTATAGCTTATAGCTTTCAAAGCTATGCATAGCTTATAGCTTTCAAGGTTTCAAGGCTATGTATAGCTTATAGATTTCAAGGCTACGTATAGCTTATAGCTTTAAAGGCTATGTATAGCTTTCAAGGCTATGTACAGCTTATAGCTTTCAAGGCTATGTATAGCTTATAGCTTTCAAGGCTACGTATAGCTTATAGCTTTCAAGGCTACGTAGAGCTTTCAAGGCAACGTATAGCTTTCAAGGCTACGTATAGCTTTCGGGATGATGTATAGCTTTCAAGGCTATGTATAGCTTATAGATTTCAAGGCTACGTATAGCTTATAGCTTTAAAGGCTATGTATAACTTTCAAGGATATGTATAGCTTAAAGCTTTCAAGGCTACGTATAGCTTATAGCTTTCAAGGCTACGTATAGTTTTTACAACAAGATAGTGAACAAATCTGCCCTTCAATCACAACACTATTTCTATTTTCGTGACCTGCACTTAATTCAAAGTATGAAGGATAAGGTGACAAAGGTTGTACCTGTATTGTTTCACAAGATATCAGCTTGGTTTTTTTCACCAATTTGTTTCTTTCGTAGTCCTCTGTAATATATATGAAAATGAAAATTCAACACAATATCCCTTATGTAACAGGGATGCACCATCGTCAGATAAACACTGCCCATCAATTTCAACCATTTAGGTCTCTCTTATATCTTTATGTTATAACAATCAACTCATCCTTTCTTAACAATTCCTATTTACAAGAAACGGAAAACAGCTTGAAAAACTTTACAAATGGCCATTTACATTTCTTACACGTGCACCAACAAAATAATCACAAGGCATTCTGGGTAATGACATCAAATGGTGATTCAAATGAGCTCTCGGTCAAAAAGTGAGGTTACCCTCTTTTGGTAATTCAAGGGAATCTTGAAATTAGTCTTATTCTTAAAGGTATATGGACAGGTACAGACAACATGAGCTAAATCCACCCTCATGAAACAACCCTCTTTAGGAGTAATGGTCAGTCCGTTAACCATTCATGGGCTTTGCACAAAGTCCTCCAAGCATATCTATATTTAGGCTCAGCCAAGGACTTGTATGATTCCATTTCACTGCAAAGCAGGTATGTGGCTTGAGCCCCAAATGAATGACCCATTGTGTACAGTGTAACAGTAGCTGATTGCTACCAAGTGAACTGTCAAGAAACTCTCAGTTGGAAGGCATAGATTACCTGTGTTGTGTATGGTGTAACAATAGCTGGTTGTTATCAAGTGAACTGTTAAGGGTTTCTGGTTGAATGGTGTGGATTACCCATGATTTTGAGAAAACAGAGGGTGTCGGGTTGGAGGAAATTCTTACTGCTAAAAACATGAGAGCAAAAACATTCATCTAGATTACAAATTGGTTACTTTACAGCTTTTTGTACAAATATGCAATTTTTTGTGTTACTCCTCTGATGTATGAACTCTAATAGGCTCTAATTTCTAATATGAATCCACTATTTTTTAACCCTTTGCCATTTCTTTTTAAAAAAGGGAAGATAATTCTAATATACAGGATTTGATCTTTCATTACCATAACCCCGGATCAACCTCAAGCTGGGAAGAAGTTTTTAACATTTCCAATGTCTGAAATTAAGAAAAGAGGTATCTCCAGGTATTTTCCTGTTCATTCATCACATTTTTTTCAATATATTACAAAATTGTCAAATTTTTGATTACCCATAACTTGAAAACTACACATGCTATTTTCAAAATTCAAAGACAAATATATTCAGAATTTAATGTTCTTTTTGGTGCGTGGTAGAACACGTGGTAGAGCACGTGGTAGAACACGTGGTAGAGCACGTGGTAGAACACGTGGTAGAACACGTAGTAGAACATGTGGTAGAACATGTGGTGGAACACGTGGTAGAACACGTGGTAGAGCACGTGGTGAAACACGTGGTAGAACACGTAGTGGAACACGTGGTAGTACACATGGTAGAACACGTAGTAGAACACGTGATAGAACACGTGGTAGAACACGTGGTAGAACACGTGGTAGAACACGTGGTAGAACACGTGGTAGAACAGAAAACTTTTGTACCTGTCCATAGACCTTTAATGACATTAAATGAAGTTGAGGCCGATTTGAACATTCAGAACAAATGGTTCTAAAACCATCACATACAATATGTGTGTATTTGGACATTCTAGAGACTCCAGGATAATACGCCCCCACACTTTGGCCGAGGGCTCCTTTAAAGGAGAGAATAAAAAACATTAATTGAAAGACCTCTCTCTGGACAGACAACAAACATCACATTCAACACATACAAAAACATATACTTTGCTTAGCAAGGGAGTTGTTCCTTTTAGGGCTGCCGAGAGGATCGCAGATTCCAGGGGACAAACTGAAAATCCTTGTCCCCATATAAAAAATTTATAAAGAACACAAAAAATAAGGTCATTAACTATTTCTTTTCCAAGTTTACAGCATTTTTGTCAAGAGTGGGTTTTTGCCAATTTTTGTGGTCAACTGTTTGAATGCATCGTTTCCGTAATTTTGACAATTCTTTATGACCTGGGCCCCAAGGACCCCAGGAAAATGCCCCCTTTCACCCCTCTCTCAGCGGTACTAGTTTCTTTCCCTTGCTTCTCAATGATTTTTGAGGCCAACTTCACTTATGCCCTCCCCCCTTACCTGCAACTGATGTTGGGTACAGAAAGTGATTATATTACTTGCCCATCATACAAGGTTCTGAGGTATAAACGTCACCTAAGAAGTGCTTCAACACCTTCCTGTATGTTGGGCAATAAACCCTTTCCCTTGGGTACATGGCATAAGAACACTTTTGTTTTCATTCCACTGGATTTCATGGAACTTAAGAGTGTCACGAATGTTGAGTCAAGATTTAGTCCATAAGGCCTCTCCAAAATTCAGAAGAAGTCATTTCAAATAGGTCATGTTTGGTTTAAATTGAAGTCATTTCAAATAGGTCATGTTTGGTTTAAATTGAAGTCATTTCAAATAGGTCATGTTTGGTTTAAAATAAAGTCATTTCAAATACTGTAGGTCATATTTGGTTTAAAATAAAGTCATTTCAAATAGGTCATGATTGGATTAAAAAGAAGTCATTTTCAGCTTCAATAAAAGTCAGTTTCAAATTGGCAAATTGATCCGAGCATTTATATTCCGCATTTATCCAGTGTCAAGGAAAGCCATGTAACCAAGAGGGCGCACTGACAGCATGGCACTGGTCACATGAGAGGAAGAAGTTCATGTTTTGGAATACAAAGAAACATAATAGCACACTTAGTTCCCCATTTTATCTCCCTAACATAAAAGTGAACCATGTCACAAAAGATAAAGAGTGCCTTTGATATGTCACACTATGACAGTACTATTGAGAGGGGTCTAAGAGGGGAATTGCCCTAGGACCCAGGTTTCTAGGGGGCTCAGGTTATAAGAGCTGTACAAAATTAAGAAAAGGAATGTGCATTCAAAATATGGGACAAAAATTGGCGAAAACCCATGCTTGACAATGGCAAACAGAGTGTAAAATTGGAACCGAAATAGGTTATTTTATTTTTTTTGCTCTTCAGAATTGTCCAATATTTTTGTTTTCCCCAGGGCCCAGCGATCCTCTGGGTAGCCCAGCAATCCTCTGGGGAGCCCAGCGATCCTCTGGGTGGCCCTGCATGTCACATGATAAAGAGTACCCTTGCGGTGGTTCACTCTCTGTGTTTTTTCTTTAAGGTAATCGTTGGCTTGGTCATTTGTTTTGTTGATTTCTTATGATTTTTCTTTTCCATTTCAAAGGCGGTATTAAAGCCCTCTAGTATCTCAAACGCAGGGTTCCGATCTGGTTTTGATCCCTGGTGGATGAGCCCATTTTGCTGCGCCAAATAATTCGCGAAAAACAAAAGAATGGCAGACACTACGCTAACAAAGAATACTGTATACATTAGCCACACGTCGTCCCCCTTCCTGCTCATTAGGGTACCAACGCTCCAAGGAACAATCATTTCCCCAACAACTGCCCCGGTGATGAGCACGGCCGTATTACGCCCCGTCACTACAATGTAACCTTCTAACCATGCTATACCTGACGGGAATAGGGATGCCATCGAAAGCCCTAACAAACCAACCCCAACCCAAAACTTATACCCGTTTTCCTCTCCGTAAAGGCATAACATGAGAGATGCGACCAAGCAACCAAGGATGTCAAACAGAAGCATCGTGCCTGGGGTGAATACGGTAGCGATGCAAATAGCTAGACCCCGGCCAAATGCGAAAGTTCCCCAAAACCAGGCTGTGGCCATGCTTGCTTGGCAAGGGTCAAAATTAAGGGCACGAATGGTAAATGTAGCCAAAAAACCACCAAAGGCTATCTCCTCACCCACGTATAATAGATAAAAGAAAAACAAGATGGCGACGATTTGAGCTGTGAAGGAATCGGGGCACATCTGTGTTCCTTGTGATTCTGATGAAGAATCCATTGCAGAGGATGCGCTTGATGGGAGGAACCAGAAGAAATAGAAAAAGAGCAGACTCATGGCTCCCAGGTACACAGCAATGATGGTGTAGGCCTTGCTGATGGAGGGTGGTGGAGCTATGGTGGTGGAGGGTGGTGGAGCTATGGTGGTGCTTGAAGGTAGTGGAGCTATGGTGCTGCTGCCTGTCTGAACTATTGTACCATTTTGAACTTTTATTGTACCATTTTGAACTGTTATAGTACTGTTTTGAACAATTATTGTACCGTTTTGAAGTTTAATTGTAGCGTTTTGAACTATTATCATATTGCTTTGAACTGTTATGATGCCGTTTGGAACTGTTATTGTAGCATTTTGAACTGTTACCATTCTGTTTTGAACTGCTATGGTACCGTTTGGAACTGCTATGGTACCGTTTTGAACTTTGATTAAAACATTTTGAACCATTACGGTACCGTTTAAAACTGTTACGGTACCATTTTGAAATGTTATCTTATCGTTTTGAACTGTTATGGTACCGTTTTGAACTGTTATGGTACCATTTTGAACTGTTATGGAACCGTTTTGAACTGTTACGGTACCGTTTTGAACTGTTATGGAACCGTTTTGAACTGTTATGGTATTGTTTTGAACTGTTATGGAACCGTTTTGAACTGTTATGGTATTGTTTTGAACTATTATGGTACCGTTTTGAACTGTTATGGAACCGTTTTGAACTGTTATGGTATTGTTTTGAACTATTATGGTACCGTTTTGAACTGTTATGGTACCGTTTTGAACTGTTATGGTACCATTTTGAACTGTTATGGAACCGTTTTGAACTGTTATGGTATTGTTTTGAACTGTTATGGTACCGTTTTGAACTGTTATGGTACCGTTTTGAACTATCATGGTACCGTTTTGAACTATTATGGTACCGTTTTGAACTGTTATGGTACCGTTTTGAACTGTTATGGAACCGTTTTGAACTGTTATGGAACCGTTTTGAAATGTTATGGAACCGTTTTGAACTGTTATGGAACCGTTTTGAACTATTATGGTACCGTTTTGAACTACTATGGAACCGTTTTGAACTGTTATGGAACCGTTTTGAACTGTTATGGAACCGCTTTGAAATGTTATGGAACCGTTTTGAACTATCATGGTACCGTTTTGAACTGTTATGGAACCGTTTTGAACTGTTATGGAACCGTTTTGAACTATTATGGTACCGTTTTGAACTGTTATGGAACCGTTTTGAACTATTATGGTACCGTTTTGAATTATCATGGTACCGTTTTGAACTATTATGGTACCGTTTTGAACTATTATGGAACCGTTTTGAACTATTATGGAACCGTTTTGAACTATTATGGTACCGTTTTGAACTATTATGGAACCGTTTTGAAATGATATCGTAGCATTTTGAACTGTTATCGTCCTATTTTGAACTGTTATCATAGCTTTTTGAACTGTTATGGTACCGTTTTGAACTATTATTATAGCATCTTTATCTGTTGTCGTACCATTTTGAAATGTTTTGTACCATTTTGAACTATTATAGCACCGTTTTCAAATGATATCGTAGCATTTTGAAGTGCAATCGTCATATTTTGAACTGCTATCATCCTATTTTGAACTGTTATGGTACCGTTTTGAACTATTATTGTACCATTTTGAACTGTTATTGTAACAATTTGAAATGTTGTCGCACCAGTTTTAACTGTTGTCGTACCAGTTTTAGGTGTTGTCCTACCATTTTGATCTGCTGTTGTGCCAGTTTCATCTGTTGCTGTGCCAGTTTCATCTGTTGCTGTGCCAGTTTCATCTGTTGTTGTGCTAGTTTCATCTGTAGTCTGGTTATCTGTTGCAATTTCCCCCGTCGTCGCTCAATTATAGGATTTGCCGAGCCTTCAACAGTACTCAGTCCAGTTACTGTGTTACTATTCAAAGAAACATTCAAGGCTCTACTAGGTGATGTACTCATTACATTTGGAGCCATCAGCGACACTGTTGTCATTACAGTGGGACTTACGGCAGTTGTATTCACAAAGTTACCACACTCTAGCCCCTGCTGCACAAAGGGTGTGGCAATCAGTGGTGATAAAAATGCACCGATAGCAAAAGCAAAATGGAGGGCTTGCAGATAGGTGGCAGCCTTACTCTTCCACAGCTTCAGACACAACACATTGGCACCTGACAAAAAAGGAACAAGAAAATAAAATTTATAATACAATTTTAATGTTGAGGGAGTGTTTATACATATTTAATACATGAGTCAAGGGATATTGGCCCGAGTAGAATGACCCGACTTTAGGAGTGTCCTTTGGACTGTGAAATAAATATGCATATATGCCAAAAACATTCATATTTTTATCAAATTTCTGTGTTAGATTGTTTAAATGTTTGTTTGTTTGATGAGGTCTTAACGGCACCACGACAACGAAGGTCAAATTGTGCCTGAGAGGTCAGATCATTTTAGAGGTAGTAAGGAAAGAGACCAGGGGAAGAATGAGAGAAATTCAAGAACAAAAGCCAGAAAGCTGTGATCGAGAGAGGAGGTGCATGGGTAAAACTAAAAACAAAGTAGAGAGGGGGTGGAAGAGGAGGATTAAATATGGTTGTAGAGGGATGCATGCTGAAGGAAGGAGACTATTTTATCTGGAGAATTTTTTGGAAGAACTCAGCAATTGAGTTGTGGGGAGCGAGAGAAGCTCTGGGAAGGTTGTACAGGGGGCAAGCAAGGAGAACGTGTTGGATTGTAAGGATGCAGTGGCAATTGTTACAGAGGGGTTGGGGAACCAATAAGGAGGTGGGAGTGAGTGAGGTGGGTGTGACCAATTCTAAGGCGGGTAATATGAGCGTTGTCGATCACGAGAAAGGTTGTTGATGGTGGATTTGATCGGGATTGTGGGCTGGATAACATGGAGTTTGTTATCAATTTGGAAGTTCCATAAGGTTTGCCAGCGGTCACGAACAAAGAGAAGCGATAAGCGGTTTGATGTCAGAGAGGGTTTTGGGAAAAGGGGAAGGGAGGAGGTTAAGGGCAAGCTTAGCGGCTGTATCAGCCCTGTCATTGCCAGGGATGCCAACATGGCTGGGTATCCAGAAGAAAGAACACTTTTCCTGCAGAGGGTGGGAGAAAAGAGTTTCCGGAGGAGGAGGTGGCAGGTGAGGTTATCCCATTTAAGATTGAGTAATGAAGTAAGAACAGCCTTTGAGTCAGAGAAAATGGCAAAGTGACTAAGAGGAGAGTACTCAATAAAGTTGAGGGCGAGGAGAATGGCCTTAGCCTCGGCTGAAAAGATGGATGAGTGGTCAGGAAGTCTGCTACTGAGGGTGATGTCTTGGATGATGGCAGCAGCAGCTGTATTGTTGCCTTCCTTGGAGCCATCAGTATAGATGGAGGTGTAATTTGAGAGTTGGTCTTTGATTTGGTTGTGGAGATTGATGAAGAGATTAGGGTGAGTTTGAGTTTTGTTATAAGTGGAGAGGTCTAGGTGGACAGAAGGAAGGGGGTGGCCCAAGGCGGAAAAGTGGGCCAGGAATAGGTGCCGAGAGTGGCGGGGTTGATGCCAAGTTGAAAGAGGTCTGATTTTAATGCGTAAGCTGAAGGGGCGATAGGGTTTAGTCCTATCAAAGAGGGAGGAGAAATTGGGGTACTTAATGAGGTTGTAAACAGGGTTCTGGGTGTTGGTGAGGACTCTAAAAGCATAGGAGAGGCTAAGCTTTTTACATCTAAGTAGAAGGGGGGTTCGTTGGCTTCAACATGAAGGCTAGTGATTGGGGAGGTCCTGTAGACTCCTAGACAAAGCCTGAGGGCTTCATTTTGGATGGTGTTAATGTGGTTGAGGTATGAGTTGTGAGCGACACAGTAGACAATATTGCCAGAGTCAAGCTTGGCACGAATGGTGAGCCTGAAAATTTTGAGGAGAGCATAGCGGTTCGCTCCCCAAGTAGTGTTGGAGAGCAGACGGAGGAGGTTGAGGGAGCTATTGCATTTTAGTTTCAGGTTGGTGATGTGTGGCTTGTAGGTGAGCTTGGGGTCTAGAGTTAGACCAAGGAACTCTGTGTTTTCAACTTTAGGGATGCGATTCCCATTGAGCACAAAGTTCGGGTTGGGGTGGAGGTTGTTGAAATGACAAAAGTGCATGCAGACTGTCTTGTCTTTGGAGAATCTAAAACCGTTATTGTTGCTCCAGACTTGCAGCTGATTGAGGCTGGTTTGAAGCCTATTTTCAACAATAGGAAAGCTAGGGAGGAGTAGAAGATGGTGAAGTCATCCACGTAGGGTGCGTTTGATGCTGGGGCCAAGGTCATTCCCGATGTCATTAATGCTCAGGTTGAAGAGAGTGGGGAGAGGATGCTGCCTTGGGGATGCCCTCTTCTTGGGGTACGGCTTGGGAGGGTGTGGCCAATCTGAACTTGGAACTGCCTGGGTGAGAGGAAGTTTTGAATAAAGATGGGAGGTGGCCTCTGAGGCCAATGGTGTGAAGTTTCCGGGTAATGCCGTATTTCCAAGTAGTGTCGAAAGCTTTCTCGAGGTCAAAAAATATGGCAATGAGGTGTTCCTTTTTGCAAAGGATTCCCGGATAGCGGTGTCGGCGTAATTAACTGGTCTAGGGTATTGCGGCGTTTTTGAAGCCGCTTTGGTGAGAGAGGATTCTGTTGGTCTCGAGGAACCAGTTTAGTCTCTGATTAATGATCTTTTCCATAATTTTACAGAGACAGCAAGTAAGGCGATGGGTCGGTAGCTGGTGGGGTCGGTGCTATCCTTCCCGGTTTAAGGACGGGGATGACAATAGCTGTCCTCCAGATAGGGGAAAGGAGTGTGAGGACCAAATGTGGTTGAAGATGGTGAGTAGGGTAGTGGTGGCTTTGATGGGAGGTGTTTCAGAAACTGATAGGGGATGTTATCTGGGCCCTTGGAGGTGCAGCCAGCGTCGCTGATGGCTTGGTTTAATTCAGAAGGGTGAGAGGGTGTTGTAGCTTTCGGAGTTGTCAGAGGAAAAGTGATTCTCGGGCTTCATCGCAAGCTTTTTGATTTTGAAAGCATTGGAGTAGTTGGTCGAGGCCGAGATGTTGCTGAAAGAGGCGGCGAGGTGGTCAACGATGTCTTTTTGCGGTGAGAAGGTCTCCATTCCAAGAGAGATGGGAGATGGAAGATTTGCCTACTCTGCCGTGGAAGCTGTTAACCATTGATTGTTTAAAATACATCAAAAATAAACTAGACATCAATGATGTTATTGTTCAACCCATGGCAGTGTAAAAACCAACTGACTGGTTTTATTTTTTGGGCAATTTAATTTTTTTAGTCATATATGATCTTATCAAATGTAATTTAAAGATTTTCTTGAAGTCTACTCATTTTTAGCTTAAATCTGTTTACCTCTAAGTTGTTGATGATCGTTTCCATGACAACCAGATTTTGCAAAATTTTGGTCAATTTTAAAGAATCAAGCATTTTATAAGCATAATGAATATTTGGACATGTTACTTTACCAATGCTATCAAGTATTTTCTTGTTCTGTACAATATTTTCTTCCAACTTAAAAAAATAAATGACTGATAATATAACATCGTTAAAGAATTAATTGACATAGTTAAAGTGTAAACAAACCATAACATTCACTAATTTGGAAAATTGGGGACAAATGTGTTTTAATGTGAAATTTGCTAAATTTGAGTTAAATGCAGTTTTGAAACTAAATAAGCTGTGTTTTCAGCAAATGGTTTAGCCATGTATAGAACTAGCATTTAAGGACATAACAAACAGAGGGAAAGTCTAATTAATGACCTAAATAATTAATTAACATTGACAAAACTTGAAAGTGAGACAATTCACTGATTGGGTCAAAGTGCAAATCTGAAATTATTTCAGTGTGCTTCAAAAAAATAATTAAGCTGACAGTTATAAGATTCTAGCTAAACTGTGTGTATAATTTAAAGACAAACAAACACGTAATATATTAATAATAATATGAAACTAATTGGAATTGCACACATTTTGGGTTATTTTCTTACTATGGCATTGTTTAAAACTAGATGCATTTAATTTGATTAAAACCAATTTAAAATGTTGATATAATACAAACATTTAACTACTACATGTAATTAACTGTTAATGAATTAATTTAGTATGAATATCAATCAAAATGTTTAAAGTATGAGCATAAAAAGCATAATCTTTTATATAAAAAAAAAAAATGTGATGCAATAAAAAATATCTTTATTTAATCAAAAGTTCAGTTTCTCTCAGCATTATCATTACTAAACAAATTATACACATGGATCAAGACAATTCATGATGGTACACACGCAATAGCAGTGACTTGTAATGTTCGGTTGATCAATAAATAAAAACTCTGACACTTGCATGAAAACATAAATAAATAACAGACCATAACAGTGATTGTGATGAAAATTTAAAGTTACAAAAAAACACAGTAGCAGCGTAGGCCTACCCGCAATATGTTCAGTTCATCAAAAATTGTTCAACTCTCCTAAAAAAAGATAGGCCCTAAATAGCTGCACAATGATTGTCGAAAAATAAAGTGTATTTAATTAAAACTTAATTTTTTTTCAGTAATGATATTATTTAACAAATCATATGCATAAAACAAAAAAATTCATGATGGTACATACAGCGTACCCGCCATGCTCAGTTGATCGAGAATTGATAACTCCTCACCCCCACCCTCACAACCCCCACCCTCACAACCCCACCCTCAAACCCCCACCCGCAACCCCCCAACCCCCACCCCCACCCGCAGCCCCCACCCCACCCCACCCTCACAACCCCCACCCTCGCAACCCCCACCCTCGCAACCCCCACCCTCGCAACCCCCACCCTCGCATCCCCACCCTCCCACCCCCATCCCCCCAGCCCCACCCGCAACTCCCACCCCCAACCCCACCCTCGCAACCCCACCCTCACACACAACCCCCTCACAACCCCACCCTCACAACCCCACCCTCACAACCCCCCACCCTTACAACTCCCCTCCCCTCACAAAAAACAGGCCCTGGGCCTTGGTGAAAGCTTAAAACACCATCAGAGATTGTGCTTTTTTTTATTACAAAAAAAATCTGGATCTAGGCTAAGTAAAGTCAATTTCCAGTAATATTTAGGAATTTGAATTTAAGATGGTCCATACACAATAACTTAACATAAATAGTTACTTAATCACAGTAGGCCTACACTACAGATTGCAGTTGAGCATCGCTGCTACAGTACTGCTAGTGCAGTACTACCTGACTACACACAGTGTATTCATTTGTATACACACTACATTAGTTACGTTACGAAGGTACTGTACAGTACTGCATCATGCATGCTAAAAATCCAGGCGGACATCGGCTTAAAACTACTTTAAACCAGCTGATAAATTATTTAATTAAGCTTACCTTAATATAAGTAAGTTATGTTTAACTCAAAGTTATGTACAATTCAAAAGTGCTTGCAATTTCCTTTCATTTGATATATAAAAAATGGCATGTCCCAGTCTATTTAGAACTTTTCCTATAAGGAATATTTTACACCTCCTCCATTTGAACGACCACGTGGTGCAGAGGCAATGTACACGGCTAGTACGCCAGCACCCCAGGTTCGAGTCTCACCGTGACCATTGCGTAATTTTTTCCTGCTGCAGCTTTCAAAGGTCTTTTGACTAAAATCATTTTGGTGTTTTTTCATCTTTCTAAAAAATTCTAGATTAGCATCATTGGAAAGGAAATTTCAAAAAGAATCTAAATATGTAAACAAATCTCTGTTTTCAATATTGACAAGAAGTTATACTTCTACAAAGATTGACCATTTCACACGGCTTTAAGTCTCCGATACAGATTTTGGTCTTATATGAAAGGTACTACTACACAAATTAATAATATTCTACCAGCTTTTTGATATGTTTAATCAAAGTAGTAAATATCGTAGTGCTAATAGAAAACACATGACTGAATGCATGAGGACCTAGCCATGTACGGTACGCGGAGTATTATGTCTACAGCTAGATATTTTTAGCACCATTATGTATGAAATCTGATACTGTAGTAAAACCTTTCGGGAGCTTTAATTAAAATAACACATACAATATCTCTTAGCAAAATACAAGCTTTATTACGCATACAAAAATCTCGTTTGAGCCAGAATTTCAAGAGCAAAACTGTTAAAACCTAGGAGGAAATGCATTTTAAAGCAAACCATTGCACAGGCACATATGGGAGCTAATGTAGAATTTGATAAGTTCCATTCATTACAATCTGTGTAATGGGTGGAGCTAAAAAATGCAAAATAAAAAACCATAAAAGTTTATACACATTTTTTTGCATTGTTACAATATTCACCTGTTGTAAAAATGGACTAAACCAAATACTGAAGGCTGTGCATTATGGGATTTCAATGCACGGTTCATGACAATGCAAATACTGAGGCTGTGCATTATGGGATTTCAATGCACGGTTCATGACAATGCAAATACTGAAGGCCGTGCATTATGGGATATCAATGCACGGTTCATGACAATGCAAATACTGAAGGCCGTGCATCATGGGATATCAATGCACGGTCATGACAATGCAAATATTACATAGAAATTTCATAATAAAATTTAATACAAATGCATCACATTCACATCGACGACAACAATAGAACATATTAATTAAGTTTTTCATCAAAACTTAGAACAAAAATAAAACTTCAGAAGAAAAAATAATTGATGTGACGGCACCATGTAAAGTCTTATAAATGATGTAAAATGCTTAATACCAGGGGAGTGGGTTACGGTGAATCAAAGTTTATAAGGGGTATGAGTTTTGGAAAATCAAAGAATTTACAGAGGAAGAGGTGGGACATGGCTAATTAGTTACAGCTAATCAAAGTTTGCCTGGGGTCCGAGTTATGGCTAATCAAAGTTTTTCAGTGGTCCGAGTTATGGCTAATCAATGTTTACCAGTGGTCTGAGTTATGGCTAATCTAAGTTTACCAGGGCTCTGAGTTATGGCTAATCAAAGTTTACCAAGGCTCTGAGTTATGGCTAATCAAAGTTTGCTTGGGCTCTTAGTTATGGCTAATCAAAGTTTGCTTGGGCTCTGAGTTATGGCTAATCTAAGTTTGCTTGGGCTCTGAGTTATGGCTAATCGAAGTTTACCAGGGCTCTGAGTTATGGCTAATCAAAGTTTACCAGGGCTCTGAGTTATGGCTAATCAAAGTTTGCCTGGGCTCTGAGTTATGGCTAATCGAAGTTTACCAGGGCTCTGAGTTATGGCTAATCAAAGTTTACCAGGGCTCTTAGTTATGGCTAATCAAAGTTTACCAGGGCTCTTAGTTATGGCTAATCAAAGTTTACCAAGGCTCTGAGTTATGGCTAATCAAAGTTTACCAGGGCTCTGAGTTATGGCTAATCAAAGTTTGCCTGGGCTCTGAGTTATGGCTAATCAAAGTTTACCAGGGCTCTGAGTTATGGCTAATCAAAGTTTACCAGGGCTCTGAGTTATGGCTAATCAAAGTTTGCCTGGGCTCTGAGTTATGGCTAATCAAAGTTTACCAGGGCTCTGAGTTATGGCTAATCAAAGTTTACCAGGGCTCTGAGTTATGGCTAATCAAAGTTTGCTTGGGCTCTTAGTTATGGCTAATCAAAGTTTACCTGGGCTCTGAGTTATGGCTAATCAAAGTTTACCAAGGCTCTGAGTTATGGCTAATCTAAGTTTGCTTGGGCTCTGAGTTATGGCTAATCAAAGTTTACCAAGGCTCTGAGTTATGGCTAGTCAAAGTTTACCTGGGCTCTGAGTTATGGCTAATCAAAGTTTACCAGGGCTCTGAGTTATGGCTAATCAAAGTTTGCCTGGGCTCTGAGTTATGGCTAATCAAAGTTTGCTTGGGCTCTGAGTTATGGCTAATCAAAGTTTGCTTGGGCTCTGACTTATGGCTAATCAAAGTTTGCTTGGGCTCTGAGTTATGGCTAATCTAAGTTTGCTTGGGCTCTGAGTTATGGCTAATCAAAGTTTGCTTGGGCTCTGAGTTATGGCTAATCTAAGTTAACCAGGGCTCTGAGTTATGGCTAATCTAAGTTTGCTTGGGCTCTGAGTTATGGCTAATCTAAGTTTACCAGGGCTCTGAGTTATGGCTAATCAAAGTTTGCTTGGGCTCTGAGTTATGGCTAATCAAAGTTTACCAGGGCTCTGAGTTATGGCTAATCTAAGTTTGCTTGGGCTCTGAGTTATGGTTAATCTAAGTTTACCAGGGCTCTGAGTTATGGCTAATCTAAGTTTACCTGGGCTCTGAGTTATGGCTAATCTAAGTTTACCAGGGCTCTGAGTTATGGCCAATCTAAGTTTACCAGGGCTCTGAGTTATGGCTAATCTAAGTTTGCTTGGGCTCTGAGTTATGGCTAATCAAAGTTTGCTTTGGCTCTTAGTTATGGCTAATCAAAGTTTGCTTGGGCTCTGAGTTATGGCTAATCAAAGTTTACCAAGGCTCTGAGTTATGGCTAATCTAAGTTTACCAGGGCTCTGAGTTATGGCTAATCAAAGTTTGCTTGGGCTCTTAGTTATGGCTAATCTAAGTTTGCTTGGGCTCTGAGTTATGGCTAATCAAAGTTTGCTTGGGCTCTGAGTTATGGCTAATCAAAGTTTACCAAGGCTCTGAGTTATGGCTAATCTAAGTTTACCAGGGCTCTGAGTTATGGCTAATCAAAGTTTGCTTGGGCTCTTAGTTATGGCTAATCTAAGTTTGCTTGGGCTCTGAGTTATGGCTAATCAAAGTTTACCAGGGCTCTGAGTTACGGCTAATCTAAGTTTACCAGTGATCTGAGTTATGGCTAATCTAAGTTTACCAGGGCTCTGAGTTATGGCTAATCAAAGTTTGCTTGGGCTCTTAGTTATGGCTAATCTAAGTTTACCAGGGCTCTGAGTTATGGCTAATCAAAGTTTGCCTGGGTTTGAGTTACAGCTAATCTAAGTTTGCTTGGGCTCTTAGTTACAGCTAATCAAAGTTTACCTGGGCTCTGAGTTATGGCTAATCAAAGTTTACTTGGGCTCTGAGTTATGGCTAATCTAAGTTTGCTTGGGCTCTGAGTTATGGCTAATCAAAGTTTGCTTGGGCTCTGAGTTATGGCTAATCAAAGTTTGCCTGGGCTCTGAGTTATGGCTAATCAAAGTTTACTTGGGCTCTGAGTTATGGCTAATCTAATTTTGCTTGGGCTCTGAGTTATGGCTAATCAAAGTTTGCTTGGGCTCTGAGTTATGGCTAATCAAAGTTTACCAGGGCTCTGAGTTATGGCTAATCAAAGTTTGCTTGGGCTCTGAGTTATGGCTAATCTAAGTTTGCTTGGGCTCTGAGTTATGGCTAATCAAAGTTTACCAGGGCTCTGAGTTATGGCTAATCAAAGTTTACCAAGGCTCTGAGTTATGGCTAATCTAAGTTTACCAGGGCTCTGAGTTATGGCTAATCAAAGTTTGCTTTGGCTCTTAGTTATGGCTAATCTAAGTTTACCAGGGCTCTGAGTTATGGCTAATCTAAGTTTACCAGGGCTCTGAGTTATGGCTAATCAAAGTTTACCAAGGCTCTGAGTTATGGCTAATCAAAGTTTGCTTGGGCTCTGAGTTATGGCTAATCAAAGTTTGCCTGGGCTCTGAGTTATGGCTAATCAAAGTTTACCAGGGCTCTGAGTTATGGCTAATCAAAGTTTGCTTGGGCTCTGAGTTATGGCTAATCTAAGTTTGCTTGGGCTCTGAGTTATGGCTAATCAAAGTTTACCAGGGCTCTGAGTTATGGCTAATCAAAGTTTACCAAGGCTCTGAGTTATGGCTAATCTAAGTTTACCAGGGCTCTGAGTTATGGCTAATCAAAGTTTGCTTTGGCTCTTAGTTATGGCTAATCTAAGTTTACCAGGGCTCTGAGTTATGGCTAATCTAAGTTTACCAGGGCTCTGAGTTATGGCTAATCAAAGTTTACCAAGGCTCTGAGTTATGGCTAATCAAAGTTTGCTTGGGCTCTGAGTTATGGCTAATCAAAGTTTGCCTGGGCTCTGAGTTATGGCTAATCAAAGTTTACCTGGGCTCTGAGTTATGGCTAATCAAAGTTTACCAGGGCTCTGAGTTATGGCTAATCAAAGTTTGCTTGGGCTCTGAGTTATGGCTAATCAAAGTTTACCAAGGCTCTGAGTTATGGCTAATCTAAGTTTGCCTGGGCTCTTAGTTATGGCTAATCTAAGTTTACCAGGGCTCTGAGTTATGGCTAATCAAAGTTTGCTTGGGCTCTTAGTTATGGCTAATCTAAGTTTACCAGGGCTCTGAGTTATGGCTAATCAAAGTTTGCTTGGGCTCTTAGTTACGGCTAGTCTAAGTTTACCAGGGCTCTGAGTTATGGCTAATCAAAGTTTACCAGGGCTCTGAGTTATGGCTAATCAAAGTTTACCAGGGCAACGAGTTATGGCTAATCTAAGTTTACCAGGGCTCTGAGTTATGGCTAATCAAAGTTTGCCTGGGCTCTGAGTTACGGCTAATCTAAGTTTACCAGTGGTCTGAGTTATGGCTAATCAATGTTTACCAAGGCTCTGAGTTACGGCTAATTTAAGTTTACCAGGGCTCTGAGTTACGGCTAATTTAAGTTTACCTGGGCTCTGAGTTATGGCTAATCTAAGTTTGCTTGGGCTCTGAGTTATGGCTAATCAAAGTTTACCAAGGCTCTGAGTTATGGCTAATCAAAGTTTGCTTGGGCTCTGAGTTATGGCTAATCAAAGTTTACCAAGGCTCTGAGTTATGGCTAATCAAAGTTTGCTTGGGCTCTGAGTTATGGCTAATCTAAGTTTGCTTGGGCTCTGAGTTATGGCTAATCAAAGTTTACCAAGGCTCTGAGTTATGGCTAATCAAAGTTTACCAGGGCTCTGAGTTATGGCTAATCAAAGTTTACCAAGGCTCTGAGTTATGGCTAATCTAAGTTTGCCTGGGCTCTGAGTTATGGCTAATCAAAGTTTACTTGGGCTTTGAGTTATGGCTAATCTAAGTTTGCTTGGGCTCTGAGTTATGGCTAATCAAAGTTTGCTTGGGCTCTGAGTTATGGCTAATCAAAGTTTACTTGGGCTCTGAGTTATGGCTAGTCAAAGTTTACCAGGGCTCTGAGTTATGGCTAATCAAAGTTTGCTTGGGCTCTGAGTTATGGCTAATCAAAGTTTACTTGGGCTCTGAGTTATGGCTAGTCAAAGTTTACCTGGGCTCTTAGTTATGGCTAATCAAAGTTTACCAGGGCTCTGAGTTATGGCTAATCAAAGTTTGCCTGGGCTCTGAGTTATGGCTAATCAAAGTTTGCTTGGGCTCTGAGTTATGGCTAATCAAAGTTTACCAGGGCTCTGAGTTATGGCTAATCAAAGTTTGCTTGGGCTCTGAGTTATGGCTAATCAAAGTTTACTTGGGCTCTGAGTTATGGCTAGTCAAAGTTTACCTGGGCTCTGAGTTATGGCTAATCAAAGTTTGCTTGGGCTCTGAGTTATGGCTAATCAAAGTTTACTTGGGCTCTGAGTTATGGCTAGTCAAAGTTTACCTGGGCTCTGAGTTATGGCTAATCAAAGTTTACCAGGGCTCTGAGTTATGGCTAATCAAAGTTTGCTTGGGCTCTGAGTTATGGCTAATCAAAGTTTGCCTGGGCTCTGAGTTATGGCTAATCAAAGTTTACCAAGGCTCTGAGTTATGGCTAATCAAAGTTTGCTTGGGCTCTGAGTTATGGCTAATCAAAGTTTGCTTGGGCTCTGACTTATGGCTAATCAAAGTTTGCTTGGGCTCTGAGTTATGGCTAATCTAAGTTTGCTTGGGCTCTGAGTTATGGCTAATCAAAGTTTGCTTGGGCTCTGAGTTATGGGTAATCAAAGTTTACCAGGGCTCTGAGTTATGGCTATAAATCAAATTTTGCCAACATGGGTCCAAGTTACAGGCAATCAAAGTTCAAAGAATTACATGACATCTTTGTAATGAAGCAACCAACCAATTATTCATATATTATGTAAAAAACATTGTTAGCAGCTTAATGCTGAAGAGGGTGTGGCTAAGCTTTGCAATTAACAAGCATTAAGATACACTGAATTTAAAGAGCATCGTTCGCAGCTTAATGCTGATGAGGGTGTGGCCAAGGTTTGTAATTACCAAGCATTAAGATACAATGAATTTAAAGAATATCGTTCGCAGCTTAATGCTGAAGGTGTGGTCAAACTTTTGTCTTCTTTTAACATTTACAGGAAAATTGTGAAGTACGGTGGATACCATTGTATCTTTTTTCTCAGAAATCAACAACAAATCACTCCACTAACCAAGTTCTGGATCTTCTATGCATTAAGGCTACTGTGCAATCGTAATGCCCCCACTCACCTTTAAATCAGCTCATTATCATCAGCCCCACTCACCGTCTCCTAAATCAACAGCTTATCATCACCCCCACCTAAATCAACAGCTTACCATCACCCCCACGAACCGTCCCCTAAATCAACAGCTTATCATCAACCCCACTCACCGTCCCCTAAATCAACAACTTATCATCACCCCCACTCACCGTCCCCTAAATCAACAGCTTATCATCACCCCCACTCACCGTCCCCTAAATCAACAGCTTATCATCACCCCACTCACCGTCCCTAAATCAACAGCTTATCATCACCCCACTCACCGCCCCCTAAATCAACAGCTTATCATCAACCCCACTCACCGTCACCTAAATCAACAGCTTATCATCACCCCACTCACTGTCACATAAATCAACAGCTTATCATCACCCTCACAAACCGTCCCTAAACCAACAGCTTATCATAAATCGTCCCTAAATCTACAGCTTACCATCACCCCCACAAACCGTCACCTAAATCAACAGCTTATCATCACCCCCACTCACCAGTCCCTAAATCAACAGCTTATCATCACCCCCACTCACCGTCACCTAAATCAACAGCTTATCATCACCCCACTCACCGTCCCTAAATCAACAGCTTATCATCCCCCCACCATTACCTAAATCAACAGCTTATCATCACCCCACTCACCGTCCCTAAATCAACAGCTTATCATCACCCCCACTCACCGTTTCACATAAATCAATAGCTTATCATCAACCCCACTCACCATCACCTAAATCAAAGCTTATCATCACCCCACTCACCATCACCTAAATCAACAGCTTATCATCAACCCCACTCACCGTCACATAAATCAACAGCTCATCATCACCCCCATTACCGTCACCTAAATCTACAGCTTACCATCACCCCCACAAACCGTCCCCTAAATCAACAGCTTATCATCACCCCCACTCACCGTCCCTAAATCAACAGCTTATCATCACCCCCACTCACCGTCACCTAAATCAACAGCTTATCATCACCCCACTCACCGTCCCCTAAATCAACAGCTTATCATCACCCCCACTCACCGTCACCTAAATCAACAGCTTATCATCACCCCACTCACCGTCCCCTAAATCAACAGCTTATCATCACCCCACTCACCGTCACATAAATCAATAGCTTATCATCAACCCCACTCACCATCACCTAAATCAAAAGCTTATCATCATCCCCACTCACCATCACCTAAATCAACAGCTTATCATCAACCCCACTCACCGTCACATAAATCAACAGCTCATCATCACCCCCATTCACCGTCACCTAAATCTACAGCTTACCATCACCCCCACAAACCGTCACCTAAATCAACAGCTTATCATCACCCCCACTCACCGTCCACTAAATCAACAGCTTATCATCACCCCCACTCACCGTCACCTAAATCAACAGCTTATCATCACCCCCACTCACCGTCCCCTAAATCAACAGCTTATCATCACCCCCACTCACCGTCACCGAAATTAACAGCTTATCATCACCCCACTCACCGTCACCTTAATCAACAGCTTATCATCTTCCCCACTCACTGTCCCCTAAATCAACAGCTTATCATCAACCCCACTCACCGTCACCTAAATTAACAGCTTATCATCACCCCACTCACCGTCACCTTAATCAACAGCTTATCATCTCCCCCACTCACTGTCCCCTAAATGAACAGCTTATCATCAACCCCACTCACCGTCACCTAAATTAACAGCTTATCATCACCCCCACTCACCGTCATCTAAATCAACAGCTTATCATCACCCCCACTCACCGTCACCTAAATCAACAGCTTATCATCACCCCCACGAACCGTCCCCTAAATCAACAGCTTACCATCACCCCCACTCACTGTCACCTAAAGCAACAGCTTATCATCACCCCCACTCACCGTCCCCTAAATCAAGAGCTTATCATCATCACTCCAACACTCCACTCACTAAGCTACCCTAGCTGCCAACAACACACAATTTCATTTGATCTGTCTCAACATCATTATTATATATTCATATCTGAATGAACCTGGTCGAGGACGAGAAAGCATGTTTTGCACTTCTGTAAACCCTATGCACAGACATACAAATCTTAATATGCAAATGGGATCTCACCTGTATCTAGTGCCCCCATGGCAAATCCCACTGTAGAGATCATGATGATTAACAGAGGGAGCGAATTACAGAGAGGCGCCACGCCCATACCAACAGCGCAGATCCCCAGTGAAAGGGCCATAAACAACAGAGGGTTGAAAGTGTCAAACGAGATACCACTAAGTATGGTCCCCACCAAATAGCCGACACCTCGACCGGTGAACACCAGGGATATGTGCTGCAGGTCGGTGCCCAGGTGGTTCCTTAGACTATCCAAGGTCGGTCCAATTATCGAAATGCTCAGGCCCTGAAAAAGATTTGATGAAAGATTTGTGTTAAAGATATATACCAAGTTCCAAAATAAACCGTGCTCCTTCTCAATGCTAACTCAACAGGCCCAGGAAAGCACCCTCACCCACCCCTAATTCAACAGCTCTACTTCTCAATGCTAACTCACCAGGCCCAGGAAAGCACCCCTACCCACCCCTAAATCAACAGCTCTACTTCTCAATGCTAACTCACCAGGCCCAAGAAAGCACCCTTAACCACCCCTAAATCAACAGTTCTACTTCTCAATGCTAACTCACCAGGCACAAGAAAGCACCCCCACACACCCCTAAATCAACAGCTCTACTTCTCAATGCTAACTCACCAGGCCCAGGAAAGCAACATCACCCACCCCTAAATCAACAGCTCTACTTCTCAATGCTAACTCACCAGGACCAGGAAAGCACCCCCACCCACCCCTAAATCAACAGCTCTACTTCTCAATGCTAACTCACCAGTCCCAGGAAAGCACCCTCACCCACCACTAAATCAACAGCTCTACTTCTCAATGCCAACTCACCAGGCCCAGGAAAGCACCCTCACCCACCCCTGAATCAACAGCTCTACTCCTCAATGCTAACTCACCAGGCACAGGAAAGCACCCTCACCCACCCCTAAATCAACAGCTCTACTTCTCAATGCTAACTCACCAGGCCCAGCAAAGCACCCTCACCCACTACTTCTCAATGCTAACTCACCAGGCCCAGGAAAGCACCTTCACCCACCCCTATATCAACAGCTCTACTTCTCAATGCTAACTCACCAGGCCCAGAAAAGCACCCTCACCCACTACTTCTCAATGCTAACACACCAGGCCCAGGAAAGCACCTTCACCCACCCCTAAATCAACAGCTCTACTTCTCAATGCTAACTCACCAGGCCCAGGAAAGCACCATCACCCACCACTAAATCAACAGCTCTACTTCTCAATGTTAACTCACCAGGCCCAGGAAAGCACCTCACCCATCCCTAAATCAACAGCTCTACTTCTCAATGCTAACTCACCAGGCCCAGGAAAGCACCCTCACCCACCACTAAATCAACAGCTCTACTCCTCAATGCTAATTTACCAGGCACAGGAAAGCACCCTCACCCACCACTAAATCAACAGCTCTACTTCTCAATGCTAACTCACTAGGCCCAGGAAAGCACCCTCACCCACCCCTAAATCAACAGCTCTACTTCTCAATGCTAACTCACCAGGCACAGGAAAGCACCCTCACCCACCCCTAAATCAACAGCTCTACTTCTCAATGCTAACTCGCCAGGCCCAGGAAAGCACCCCCACCCACCCCTATATCAACAGCTCTACTTCTCAATGCTAACTCACCAGGTCCAGGAAAGCACCCTCACCCACCCCTAAATCAACAGCTCTACTTCTCAATGCTAACTCACCAGGCTCAGGAAAGCACCCTCACCCACCCCTTATTCAACAGCTATACTTCTCAATGCTAACTCACCAAGCACAGGAAAGCACCCTCACCCACCCCTAAATCAGCAGCTCTACTTCTCAATGCTAATTCACCAGGCCCAGGAAAGCACCCTCACCCACCCATAAATCAGCAGCTCTACTTCTTAATGCTAATTCACCAGGACCAGGAAAGCACCCTCACCCACCCATAAATCAACAGCTCTATTTCTCAATGCTAACTCACCAGGCCCAGAAAAGCACACTCACCCACCCCTAAATCAACAGCTCTACTTCTCAATGCTAACTCACCAGGCCCAGGAAAGCACCCTCACCCACCCCTAAATCAGCAGCTCTACTTCTCAATGCTAACTCACCAGGCACAGGAAAGTACCCACACCCACCCCTAAATCAACAGCTCTACTTCTCAATGCTTACTCACCAGGCCCAGGAAAGCACCCTCACCCACCCCTAAATCAACAGCTCTACTTTTCAATGCTAACTCACCAGGCCCAGGAAAGCACCCCACCCACCCCTATATCAACAGCTCTACTTCTCAATGCTAACTCACCAGGACCAGCAAAGCACCCTCACCCACCCCTAAATCAACAGCTCTACTTCTCAATGCTAACTCACCAGGCCCAGGAAAGCACACTCACCCACCCCTAAATCAGCAGCTCTACTTCTCAATGCTAACTCACCAGGCACAGGAAAGCACCCACACCCACCCCTAAATCAACAGCTCTACTTCTCAATGCTAACTCACCAGGCCCAGGAAAGCACCCTCACCCACCACTAAATCAACAGCTCTACTTCTCAATGCTAACTTACCAGGCCCAGGAAAGCACCCCCACCCACCCCTATATCAACAGCTCTACTTCTCAATGCTAACTCACCAGGCCCAGCTATGCACCCTCACCCACCCCTAAATCAAAAGCTCTACCTCTCAATGCTAACTCACCAGGCCCAGGAAAGCACCCTCACCCACCTCTAAATCAGCAGCTCTACTTCTCAATGCTAACTCACGAGGCCCAGCAAAGCACCTCACCCACCCCTAAATCAACAGCTCTACTTCTCAATGCTAACTCACCAGGCCCAGGAAAGCACCCTCGCCCACCCCTACATCAACAGCTATACTTCTCAATGCTAACTCACCAGGCACAGGAAAGCACCCTCACCCACCCCTAAATCAGCAGCTCTACTTCTCAATGCTAACTCACCAGGCCCAGCAAAGAACCCTCACCCACCCCTTATTCAACAGCTATACTTCTCAATGCTAACTCACCAGGCACAGGAAAGCACCCTCACCCACCCCTAAATCAGCAGCTCTACTTCTCAATGCTAACTCACCAGGCACAGGAAAGCACCACAGATACCCAGCATCTTCTTCATTTGCCCCGCTGGGTACTTGGCATTCAAGATATCATCAAAGTTCTACACTTGGCCATTAGCTATTTGCCATCTACAGTGGGAGAGCCTCAACTCACCCCTAAATCAACATTTTATAATCACCCTTCACCCTAAATCGACAGCTACTCATCATAGTTGACTCACCAAGCCCAAGGAAGCACCCCACCCACCCCTAAATCAACAGCTCTACCCAATGTTGATTTACCAGGCCCAAGAAAGCACCACAGATACCCAGTGTCTTCTTCATCCTCCCTTTTTAATGGATACTTGGCACAATCAAGGTTCTTCACTTTGCCATCTAGGAGAGCACCCCACCCCCCAAATTCAATAGCTTATCATCACCCCCTCCCCCTTCCCCTAAATCAACAGCTCTACTCAACATTGACTTACCAGGCCCAGGAAAGCACCACAGATACCAAGCGTCTTCTTCATACGCCCCACTGGGTACTTGGCATTCAAGATATCATCAAGGTTTTTCACTTTGCCATCTAGGAGCGTTCGGTTCTGCCAGCTGGAGCCATTTTGATTTGGCTCAAATAGTACATCCTCGTCATCTGAATCCCCCATCATCTTTCAGGAGTGTCAGCCAATTGAACAGTTTACAGGAGTGTCAGCCAAATGGATGGTTTTACAGGAGAGTGAGCCGATCAGACAGTGTTACAAGAGTGTCAGCAAATCAGATGATTTTACAGGAGGATTAGCCAATCGAATGATGTTACAGGATTGTCCACTGATCAGATTGTTTTACAGCAAAGCCAGCTGATCCGACAGTCTTACAAGAGTGTCAGTAAATTCGACGGGTCAGACAAGATGATCAGACGGTTTTACAGTCATGAGAGTCAGCCAATCAACTGGTTCTACTGCTGAGTAAGCCAATCATGCATTCTAAACAAAAAGCAAAACAAAATTTGAAAATATTATGGAAAAAAGAAAGAAGACAATTCGCATAATTAATGACAAACTTTAGAAACTAAAAATAACCCAAAGTCATACAAAATTACCAGGTCTAGAAAAAACAATAACGAATGAGCCTTACTAAGTCATCATTATGAAAGGAAAAACACTTTCAATCATTAGGCTTTCTGCTTGGAATATTAATATTAGTATGTTATCAAAGGTTTTCAGTACCATCATGTATATGAAAATTGTGTTTGATTATCCTACATAGCCTCCTACCCTATGTCACACATGGCATCCTGCCTTATGTCACACATGGCATCCTACCTTATGTCACACATGGCATCCTACCTTATGTCACACATGGCATCCCAACCTATGTCACACTCTATGTTACTCGTGGCATTCCACGATGTCCCACATGGCATTCTACCCTGTTCCACATGGCATCCCACCCCATGTCCCACATGGCATCCCATTCCATGTCCCAGATGGCATCCCATCCCATGTCCCACATGACATCCCATAAGCTCCATAAGAAGTATCATCCTAGCTATCACAGTCCCTGAATGAGCATACTATGTATGAAAGTGTCAGTTCATATAATAACCCATATGCAAATGACTTGTTGAAATGGGGACATCCCATGTCCCACATGACATTCCATCCCATGGCAATCCACCCTAGGTCCTGCATGGCATTCCACCACATATCCTATGTGGCATTCCACCCTGTTCCACATGGCATCCCACCCCATGTCCAACATGGCATCCCACCCTATGTCTAACATGGCGTCCTATAGGCTCCATAAGAAGTCTCATCCTAACTATCACAGTCCCTGATTGAGCATACTATGTCGACGACGACGACGAGTGAACACACAATTACAATGACGGGGTCGTCGCCTGCGTAATCGGTTATGATAGTAACAATGCTATCACGAAACGCTTAATACGACCCGGACGAGAACACAGGTACGATGTACGGACAGACATAACATCGGCAACCAAGTCAATGTCCACGGCCTTTGAAAACCAGTTGTGGTACACTGGCGTGTCTACCCAAGCCAGGATTGAACCCAGGGCCTTGTGGTCTGTAGACTGGTATAATAACCGCTACGCCACAATAGGTAGATAAATATGTATGAAAGTGTCAGTTTATATAATAAATTATATGCAAATGAGTTGTTAAATAAGAAAAAAGGTGGAGTCAAATAATTATGCCTGATATAGCCCTTGGTGTGTACAACATAGTAAATATTATATCATATGTCCCTCATGGCTCCCATCCATGTTTTACATGGCATCCCTCCCTATGTCCATATGCAATCACATCCTGTCACACTTCCTGACTAAGCATACTAAATAAAAAAAAAGTCTGGTCAGGTCATATACTGTAGCAACTTTATGCAAATGAGCACAATAATAAAGGTGGAGTTTAATAATCATGCCTGATATAACTGTTGGTGCCCAAATATTTTGAAGAATTTTAAGTGCTACAAGAGAGACTTGATGATCTCTGAAGAATATTGTAAAATTATATCATTTTACAGTTCTTTTCTAAGAAAATATCAAATGTATTGTAGACTTTTTAAGGAAACAAATCTTCAATCCTATCTTAAGTATCTCTGAAAAACTTAAACATTTTATAAGGAAAATTTAGCCTTCCATAAGGATAATAAGATATCTGAAGAAACTTTAACTTTCTCTGAGAAACTCTGAAGAAACTTTAACATTTTTTGAGGAATTCTCAAAAAACTTTAACATTTCTGAGGAAATCTCAGGACAAATCTGTAGAAAGACTGGACGGACATAATTGCCATTACATAGGTTCGCATAATGCTTCGCATGCGAACCCAAAAAACATAGATTAAAAAAACCCATGGAATATAAAAATAAAAAAATGGGAATATTACAACAAAACATGGGTATATTACAAAAAAATAGAATTACAACAACAAAAAAGCCATGCAAATATTGAAGAAAAAAAACATGGGAATATTACAAAAAAAAACATAGGATTATTACAAAAAACCCATGAGAATATTACAAAAAACCATGGGAATATTGCAAAAAAAAACCACAGGAATATTCCTTTAAATAAATCCAGGAAGATTTTGAGCAGTCTGCCCAGTCATACATCAGCCACAACTAAAACCAGAACATCAATGATGTTGAAGCTCAACTTGATAACAATAATGTTCAAGAGTAGTAAAGATGGCATCGAAGGAAGAAATGGTGTGTTGCCATTTTCAGCAACAGTTCAAGTAGAGTTTTGCATGAAAAAAATATATCTATGGCCTATGGTCGCTTAATATAATCTTATACACAGCAATGCAATCTTTGCAATATTCCAATTGATTAAACTTTAACATTTTACATACTTTCTTTCAATTGATTTGTCTGAAAAATGCACCAAACATGATATAATGTGGAACTACATTTATTGAGTAAATCTGGCTGTGGTATGTGTCCAAGGCCACACCCCCAAATCTGTGTCTCAGGCCAAACCCCAAATCTGTATCTAAGGCCACACCCCCAATCTGTGTCTAAGGCCACACCCCCAATCTGTATTAAGTCCACACCCCCAATCCGGTTTGAGGCCACACCCCCAATCTGTGTCTAAGGCCACACCCCCAATCCAAAGACCAAATTACAGTAGTTTCTATTAAAAAGTGTATAGCTTGCATTAAAAGCTGAACAAACTTTTTTCAGTCACAACTGAAAAACATTCAATTTTCCAAAATATTATTAGGTTATTTTTTCAAAGAATCAGTAACTTTTCCAAAAAATATTGTTTAATTTTCTGATAAAATTTCCCTAATTTCAAACCCCTTAGAAAACCGGGAAAAAAAGGTCAACCCCAACAATTCAGGTAAAAAGTTTCCAAAGTTTTTTTTTTTTTTTTTTTGGGGCGGGGAGGGGAGGGGGCAAAGAGAGCTCAGCTGCCCTCCTCCCCATCGTCTCCCACCCCGAAAGATGGCCTCTTATTCGAAAAGTGGGGGACATCCCCAAAATGTACTGATTTATTTAAAACATATAGAAAAGTGGTAAGACATGTTGCCCCGGGAATACAGCCCTACCCCCCTCCCCATCCCATTTGCAACAAATGAGATACTACAAAAATGTCCATGAATGCTAATCAATAACCTACATGTACAATCATTTAAGTAAATGTAATATCTGGTTATAACTTTGATCTAAATCCAGTTATGTATATCCAGTTATAACTTTGATTAATATTTAGTTATGTATATCTGGTTATAACTTTTATTTATATCCAGTTATGTATATCTGGTTATAACTTTTACTTTTATCCAGTTACGTATATCTGGTTATAACTTTGATTTATATCCAGTTATGTATATCTGGTTATAACTTTTATTCATATCCAGTTATGTATATCTGGTTATAACTTTTATTTATATCTAGTTATGTATATCTGGTTATAACTTTGATTTATATCCAGTTATGTACATCTGGTTATAACTTTTATTTTTATTTTTATTAAACTAAAACAGCCTCCTTTAGTTATAGAATTCATTACAATTCAAATTGCTCTAAAATGCTCAATTTTGAAGCCATTTTGATGAAACTCTTGTTGATGTAATGGTTGATTTGAAGCATATCCTATACCAATTAAGCTCAAGTTGTTGCTATAGTAACGGTCTATAGATCTTTAGGTATTGCACACCAGGAAGTTAAACGCATTACTTGCTTTTTAAATTACCTGCAGTTTTATAACTCACTGGGACCATAGACTATATCTATCTTGAGTGGTCGAATGTACTGTAGAGTTTGCATGTAATCAAGGAATGAAGGATTGAAGAGTGTTTCCAGGAATGTTCCATCCATTTTACATATACACTGCATAAAAGAGAACTATTGAAGAAACGTTTGTTTCTTGAGGTTTAACAGCACTGCGACACTCAGAGTCAAATGTGCCAGTTGAAGAAAAATGAAAACAAAAAAGGGACTACATTTTTTATTTTCAAAATGGTTTTGCATTGATATACTGTATATGTGGGGTTGATGTACAAGGCATTGGTATACTGTATGTGTGGGGTTTATGTACAAGCAAAATTGCGCATCATATAACAAGTTGCTCTTCTACCATTCGACAGTGAGAGACCTAGCAATAATACAACATACAAAGCATTAAGCGATCATATAAGGTAAAAGAACGGCTTAGATTGAAGACATTGGCTGGAAATAAGGCCCTAGACAACTAGTAATATTACTAGGTCTGGAAATAAGGCCCTGAACAACTAGTAATATTACTAGGTCTGGAAATAAGGCCCTGAACAACTAGTAATATACTAGGTCTGGAAGTAAGGCCCTGAACAACTAGTAATATTACTAGGTCTGGAAGTAAGGCCCTGAACAGCTAGTAATATAACTAGGTCTGGAAATAAGGCCCTGAACAGCTAGTAATATAACTAGGTCTGGAAATGAGGCCCTGAACAGCTAGTAATATTACTAGGTCTGCAAATAAGGCCCTGAACAGCTAGTAATATTACTAGGTCTGGAAGTAAGGCCCTAAACAGCTAGTATTATTACTAGGTCTGGAAATAAGGCCCTGAACAACTAGTAATATTACTAGGTCTGGAAGTAAGGCCCTGAACAGCTAGTAATATAACTAGGTCTGGATATAAGGCCCTGAACAGCTAGTAATATAACTAGGTCTGGAAATAAGGCCCTGAACAGCTAGTAATATAACTACAGTAGGTCTGCAAATAAGGCACTGAACAGCTAGTAATATTATTAGGTCTGGAAATAAGGCCCTGAACAGCTAGTAGTATTATTAGGTCTGAAAATAAGGCCCTGAACAGCTAGTAATATTACTAAGTCTGAATATAAGGCCCTGAACAGCTAGTAATATTACTAAGTCTGCAAATAAGGCCCTGAACAGTTAGTAATATTACTAGGTCTAGAAATAAGGCCCTGAACAGCTAGTAATAATATTAGATCTAAAAATAAGGCCCTGAACAGCTAGTAATATTACTAGGTCTGGAAATAAAACCATGAACAGCTAGTAATATTACTATGTCTGCAAATAAAGCCCTGAACAGCTAATAATGTAGGTCTGAAAATAAGGCCCTGAACAGCTAGTAATATTACTAGGTCTGGAAGTAAGGCCCTGAACAGCTAGTAATATTACTAGGTCTGGAAATAAGGCCCTGAACAGCTAGTAAGATTACTAGGTCTGGAAATAAGAGACCCTGAACAGCTAGTAATATTACTTGCCTCAGGTCTAAACAGCTAGTAATATTACTTGCCTCAGGTCTGAACAGCTAGTAATATTACTTGCCTCAGGTCTGAACAGCTAGTAATATTACTAGCCTCAGGTCTAAACAGCTAGTAATATTACTAGCCTCAGGTCTGAACAGCTAGTAATATTACTAGCCTCAGGTCTAAACAGCTAGTAATATTACTAGCCTCAGGTCTGAACAGCTAGTAATATTATTAGGTATTGAAATAAGGCCCTGAACAGCTAGTAATATTACTAGGTCTGGAAATAAGAGACCATGAACAGCTGAACAGCTAGTAATATTACTTGCCTCAGGTCTGAACAGCTAGTAATATTACTTGCCTCAGGTCTGAACAGCTAGTAATATTACTTGCCTCAGGTCTGAACAGCTAGTAATATTACTTGCCTCAGATCTGAGCTGCTAGTAATATTACTAGCCCGGGGTCTGAGAGTACCCCAGTCTTTGCCTGTGTGAGGCACAGACCGATGATGATGCTAATACCTTATTCCGTTTAGGAGTTATTGCATTTCAAAGATTGCGCGCGAGTGTGTTAGAGGGACCTCTCAGCTAGCATGCATTATATCATAAAGGCAAATCCATGACAGCTAGTATGTATTTCTATGAAAACTAATTGCCTCTTTCTGAATTATTGGAAACATTTTCAGTTACTGAGATTTATGAAAGAAAGCTGCCTGCCCAGTCATACATCACAAATTTTGCATAAATTAAAAATTGATCAAACTATTATCAGCCATAACTCAAATGTAAAAGTATTTGAATACTAATCTGCTCAGATTTTAATACTCATTCAACGAATAAAAAAACTGCTACATGTCCATAGACCTCTAATCCTTAAAAACCAGCGCTTTCTTAAAACCAGGCTTGGGAGGCGGAGTCAAAGATGGGACAGCCAAAACGATTGTGACACGGGCGACCGGCCCTTAAAGGGTTAAGCACAGGTTGATGGCTTATTGGTCCTCTTGCTTTCCGAGCAGTTGTCCCGCCATGCTGGTTTGGCATAGGCATGCAAGGCTTAGGTTTGTTTTCTGAAGTTTCTTTTTCTGAACAGTTTCCTTTGTCTTCCCAATTTGGATCTTTCCCTGGAGTATGCCCGCAATCAAGGAAAAACTTCCTATTTCTACGATAAGACTCCGTGGGGGGGAGGGGGTCTTGACCTCGTATGACCTTGAGCTACCCAATTTCTTTAAGATTACACCATGGGTACGTTTATCTCTCACAAAAACATTAGTACCCGGCCGAAGTACCGTTAGTGGTTTGGTCTTATGCTTGTTGTCATAGTGATCTTTGTACCTTTGACGGTAGCTCATTTCATGCATTTTAAGATCATCCTCTTTAGGTAAGGTAGGTACCAAAAGTGAGGGGGCTATTGGAACTGTTGTTCTTAACCTCCTTGAGAACAACATTTGTGCTGGCTTTTTTTTTATTTCCCAGAGGGGTATCCCTATAGGCTAGCAATGATAGATATGGGTCAGGCGATTTCTTAATGAGTTGCTTGACTGTCCTCACTGCCCGTTCCACTTCCCCATTTGACTGACTATACAAAGGGCTACTGGTGACATGGGCAAAACCCCATTTCTTGGCAAAATCTTTAAACTCCCAACTGGAGAATTGTGGGCCATTATCAGACCTGAATTCCTCAGGAATTCCACGCTTGGCAAACATTGACTTAAGATGGATTATGACCTCGGAGGACTTTGTACTATTTTCAACTTTTGCTACCTCTACGAACCTTGAGTAATAATCTATCACTATAAGGTAAGTTGTGTTCTTTAAGTAGAACAAGTCGGCAGCAACCATCTGCCATGGGAGATTCGGCAGATCAGTTGGAATTAATGGCTCCCTTAATTCCGGGGATTCATGAATACAGGACTTACACTTATGAACTAAGTCAGCTATCTGATTACTAGGCCCTGGCCACCAGACAGAAACCTTTGCCCTTTCTCTACACTTTACAATTACCTGGTGACCTTCATGTATATGTTCTAAAATCTGAAGTCTCATAGTACCAGGGACAATGATCCTTGATCCCCTCATCAATAACCCACCTGTGTAATTGATTTCTGATCGAAAGGGGTAGTACACTTCCAGGGCCCCTTCCAATGTGGGTTTTTCTGGTCAACCTGACTTACAAAAGTCAATCAATTTATTACATATAGCATCATGGTTCTGCTCTATCTGCAATTTGGTCATGGCTGGGGGAGCCATAGGAAGTTCTGATACAAGATATGTTACATAACTCTGGACCTTACTTTCTAGCTTTAAACTGTCCGAGTTAGGCTTGTCCTTATTGGGAGCTCTGGAGAGTGTGTCCGGGACAATTAGGTCCTTGCCTGGTATGTGCGAGATGTTAAAACTGTATCTCATGAGTCTTATTCTAAACCTTTGAATGCGTGGGGGTAGTTCGTTTAGATCTGTTTGCCCTAATAGGGAAACAAGTGGCTTGTGGTCTGTTTCTAAATGAAACTTGAGGCCAATTAGAAAGTTGACAAAAGTGTCACAAGCCCATGTAAATCCCAATGCTTCCCTCTCAATGGGGGCATAATTTCTCTCTGTAGGTGTCAATGACCTTGAAGCACAGAATACCATTCTCCATTCATTGTCTTTTTGCTTTTGATACAAGCAGGTCCCAATTCCTATTTTGGATACATCACTTGCAACCTTTGTCTCAAGATTTGGGTCAAATAAGGTCAGACAAGGACTGTTGGAGATTACAGTTTTGATTTAGGTAAATGCCTGTTCCTGGTTATCTGACCAAATCCATTCCCTATCTTTCTGAAGCAGTTCCCTAATGGGTTGTGTTAATACTGATGCCTGTTCATCTGACCAAATCCATTCCCTATCTTTCTGAAGCAGTTCCCTAATGGGTTGTGTTAATACTGACAGAGAAGGTGACAATTTACTGAACTGGTTATCCATTCCCAAAAAAACTCCTGACATCATGAATGTTTTCAGGAGGGGGCATCTCAGTCAGAGCCTTGGTTTTCTCGGGATCGAGTGAGATACCTTTATCCAAAACGATATGCCCTACAAATTTCATTTCCCTGCAACTAATTTGACATTTGTTCTTGTTGAGGGTCATCCCCGCAGCCTCTAAGCGTGTAAAGACTTCTTCCAATCTTTTGTCATGAAGATTTTGGTTTGGTGCGTGAATTACCACATCGTCAATGAAAACCTCAAGTCCCTCAAGATCATCCAAAAGTTGAGCAAGCCGTTTTTGTGCATGCTCTGGTGCTGAAGTGATCCCGAATGGAACCCTTCTGTATGCAAATCTCCCAAATGGGGTAAAAAAGTGGTTAACAGTTGAGATGATTTGGCTCATGGAATTTAATGGAACCACAAATTGGCATCTAATTTGCTGAATATTTTTGCACCTGGCAACCTACTAAGGATCTCTGAGGTGCTCAAAATCATATACTTTTCCGTGAGCACATATTTGTTGAGTTTTGTGTAATCAACACAAATTCTGACATCCTTTATTTCCCCATTTTCATCCCTTTGGGTACAGGCACCATGGGGGCACAAAATTATGTCGGTTCACTAACCTTAGAAATGACCCCTTGCTTTTCTAGTTCAACAAGTTTTCCCTTTATCATTTTGTAAAGCGGAACCGATGTGACCTTCCTGGGTGCATTCACAGCATGGGGTGTGTAATTCTTGTCTAGTTTGATTTCGTATTCACCCTCCATTACTCCTAGGCCTGAGAACAACTTAGGATGTTTGGTTTCTACTTGAATATTATTTACAATCTTTACTACATCAAGTGCTGAAATAGCTGGTTTTCCCAATAACGGGACTGGGCAGTCTCTAACCATAAACACTAGTTGTTTTGAACAATTGTTTGTTGATTTTAAGTCAGCGGAAAACTGACCAATGCACTCAAGCTTAGATTTGTTGGCACCATACAGTGCTTTGCTTGGTTTGTCTAGCTTCACAATAAGCTCTAATTTATTGAAGACATTTTGGGCAGAACAGTAACATCTGCTCCGGTGTCAATGTCAAAATGAACTTTTGACCCATTTACCCCAAGTAGAATCTTCCATGATGGGGTATCTGACATTTCTTTCGTGATCCTTCCAAAAAAAGAATAATTTACATTAGCTGATAATTCAGTCTCTGATACTGAAGTGTTACAATTTTCTTCATTTTCCTACGAATCAGAAGTTTGTTGTACATGCTGTACTTTATTTAATTTTTTCATTTTAACTGTACTTTTGCAAAATTTTGCCCAATGACCAACGATTCCGCACTTATTACATGTACTTATTACACTAGCTGGTTCTTTTGATGTGGCTTATTTCCACATCTAAAGCATTTACTGATATGATGACTTTTATATTTCTTCTGGAACACTTTGTCCACATACTTCTTGTTTTCATGGTCATCATCCTCACGAGTCATGCTTTTATGTTCTTTCTTGACCCTTTCATAGAGTCGAACTGTGGTCTTGGCCCGTTGTAATGTCAACTCGCTATCTAATTGCAACTTCTGCTGAAAGCGCTTATCTCTAATGCCAAGTACAATCCGATCTCTCATTAACTCCTCTTTTAGAGAACCGTATGCACAATGTTCAGCTAGGTTGTAGAGTCTAGTGATGAATTGGTCAACGATTTCACCCTCATTTTGTTTACATTTATTAAATTTTGACCTTTCGTATATAATGTTCCTTCTGGCGATAAAATGCTCTTGGAATTTCTGTTTCACCGACTCATAATTTGAAGTCGGGAGAGTAGATAATGTACTTCCTGATCTTGTACCTTCTGGAATTGGCTCAATTGGGAACACAAAACTATTAAAAATTTCCTCTGCTTGTTCACCCATACAATATATCAAAGTGTCAATTTGGACTGAGTCTGATTTTTCCCCAAGTCCACTTGCTGAGGAATAACGTTGGAATCTTTTCATCCACTGCTCCCATTCTTCGCTTTTGAAAGTGAATTGGATAGGGGGAGCAATTTGAAATGGGCCGGCCATTGTTTCGAGTTGAATTACAGTTCACGTCTTAAATTGCTTACTCGATTCTATTTTTTCGTAGGTAGGTCTATGTTTCAGTTTTACTTAAAGTTTAAGTTAATTAGCGTTTTCCTGAAGACCAATTTCCTATCAAAAATTCAAAATTAACAATGTTTGTAAAATTGTAGGGGTAGATTTAACGTTTTAATCTTTTTTATTTGAATTATTTTGACAATTCTTATAACGATCTGTCCAAGCACTTGCACAAGATTAATCTGTTCCAAAAATTAAATTCGCGATGTGAATTACACTCCACGTACTATGACATAACATTAGGCTCTATGTAATAGTAACAGCGTTTCTAGCCTAACGATCAACAGATGAGATGTGAGTGTTCGTGATGATACAGACTGGGTGCGATCCTTAAAAATCTTTCCAATCACCACAGCATAAGTTTCCAAAATAGTATCAAGTATTATCCCACTTCTGACACCATGTTCTGTTATGAATAAAATAACTGGAACTAACAAGACAGCTTAGGATTCAAGGTTTATTTAACAAACACTTTCTGGATAACTGTTTACCTGGTAACCGAGATAGCACACACAAGGTAGCATACCTCTATTAAGTACATACATAAGTGATAGATAACACAACATACCGGTTGCGCAATTTTTTTTACTTCGCCATGTAGTTTTGGAGCAATTTTGGTGTATTTTCGAAAATTACGGTACTAAACGCGTGTACACAATACACAATCGCTGTTTTTGGTGTGTACACGTTTACTAAAATCCCTAAACGTTCACATCTCTAATCAGTACATAACCCTTTCCCTTAACCAAAAAATGTGTCTTTCAAAAAGTTCCAACATTCGATAAAAACGCCAATATTTAAATCATGTTTTTTACCCTCCCATTCCCCCTTTGCATCAATACACCCCAAAATATCACTTTTACTACTGACAGATTGGACCCAGACCCACATTCTCTCCAGCTTCAGGAGATTTATTAGCCATAACAAAACTTATCGACGAACAACAATTTGAACAAAATCAATTTAACATATGAATAAAAGAAATACATAAAAAGTTAAGTTAGGCCTTCAGCCTGTAGCTCTCTAGGCCTAGGCCTACACAGTAATAAAATTTAAAAAACAGTAACTACTACAGTAATAGTACTACTAGGCCCTAGCATTGGCAAGAGGCCTAGTTAAATTTAAAATGTAAAAAAAAAAAGTTTGGGTCTAAAATGATTATTTATTGTAGCCCAAGTTATTAATTTTATATGTTATCTACTGGTAGGATATTACTCAGTTTAATTCAAATGATATAATATACTACTTAGAATTCTAATAAATCATACCCCGGGACCTATACTAACTATAGTGGGATAGCAACCTAAAGTTATTCTATGGTAAAACATAAGTTTGATTCTTATTTTAGGGACAAAAATTACATATTTATGAAAATTGAGAATATAACTTGGGCAAAAACGCTTAGTACATGATTATTGATATGGTAATTCCACTAAAAATACTTACCTGTAAACTTTTTGTTTGCGATACTAGGACCTAAAAGAGACCTCTTCAAATTATGTACGTACCGAAAGGGAAATTAAAAGACTTCCCAATAATGTGCATGATGAGAAAAAAAAACTTCAGGCAAAAAGAAAAAATCAAATCAAATCTATGCTTAAACATATTTGGAATATCAATATAATCCTTAAGACATATTGTGCATCATTTTAAAGCTTAAAATGTAGTTTTTTTCAATGAAGTGTTTTTTTCACTTCTTATTAACAACGTAGACTGATCGCAATGTGATTGCGTCACGTAGGTTTTCAGAGTAAATTTGTGTCAGTATGCATTAACATTATAGAATACCATTCAGTCACTGAGCAAATCGCCAGTGGACATGTAACACAGCTCTCGAAATCTTTAAATATGTACTTCAGTGTAGCGAAAAAAGAGCCTAAGTTGTAAGAAATATACAAATCGATTACCTATTTTTCCATAATAAAGGTAAGCATTTTAAGGAAAAAATGTATGCTTTATTAGTATTTTTGGTCCGAAAATTGTTTTTTTCTTCAAAATCCATCAGACATTTTGTTCGTAAAATAGAAGGCATATCAACACGGAAGTGAAGTCTCGCATTGCGTGGTTTGAATTTCGGTGACATTGGCTACCTTACCAGTAAGGTCATTGTGACTGGGCCTGTAAAAAGTTCCTACTGTACATACATGCTCGTTTCCTTAGGGAATTGGAATTTGGTCCAAATGATCTCACACTCAGATTCTAGTTTAGTGAGCTCAGTGAAAATCAGGTCATTTTTTATTGCCTGTAATACACCACCATAACCATTTGTACTTCTAAGTTCTATCTTTGCGAATGCCCGTATAGTTGTCGGGAAAATTTTTAAAGTTGTTGATTTTGGATTTAGCCAGGTTTCAGTGTCAATAATGACATTTGGGTTTTTGTCTTTTATAAGACTTTCAATGGAGGCTTTCTTGTTTCGAACACTTTGAAAAGTATTAACAAGAAATTTTAGAACCTTCCTTTTTACCTTTTTTGAATTAGTTTTCAATTTGACATCAGGGACTGGTGGTTGGACCTTGAGTCAAGGCCGGAAGAATAACTTTGAAGTGCCTCATAATATGAGTTAGTACAATAGATGGAATTGTTAGTTGAGAAGAAAGAATCAGAGAAGCTCATGAAGTCACAAGTATCACATATCCAGGTAGCCTACAGATAAAATGCATGAGGTCGCTGTATTTTTGAGAAGGGGTCACAGCGCTTACACAAGGTTACATCCGTAATAAATGAGAACAAAAATCTGACTCCTGAGCTCGAAAATGTGTTGCCGTTCCCGATGCCCCTCACGGCCCAACGGATAGGGATTTGACCCCGACACCGTTCTCTTTTTTACACTAAGTCCAGTGGAATTATTTCAAAAATTTAATGTGTATATCTTTCACAAATTTACTTTCCTATGAAATATTTCTCATGTAATAACTGGATATTATATTTTGGGCATAGATCTAAAGATCGGATGTAGTGTCGGGGTCAAATCCTTACCCATTTGGCCGTGAGGGGGTCGAAAGCGGCAACACATTTTCAAGCTGTCGCTTTTTACGTGCTAAGTCAATGGGAGTTAATTTTCAATTTTTTGAATTTTATTTTTCTCATAAATTCATTTTCCTTCAAAATATTTTAGATATAGTCATTGCAAGGTGTTGTCTGGGCATAGATCTAGAGATCTGACTGGGTGTCGGGGTCAAATCCCTATCCGTTGAGCCGTGAGGGGCGTCGGGAGCGGCAACACATTTTCGAGCTAGCACTTTTTTACGCTAAGTCCAGTAAAATTATTTCAAAAATTTAAAGTGTATTTCTTTCATAAATTTACTTTCCTACGAAATATTTCTCATGTAATAATTGGATATTATATTTTGGGCATAGATCTAAAGATCGGATGTGTTGTCGGGTCAAATCCTTACCCATTCGGCGTGAGGGGGTCAAAGCGGCAACACATTTTCGAGCTGTCACTTTTTACGTGCTAAGTCAATGGGAGTTCATTTTCAATTTTTTGAATTTTATTTTTCTCATAAATTCATTTTCCTTCAAAATATTTTAGATATAGTCATTGCAAGGTGTTGTCTGGGCATATATCTAGAGATCTGACTGGGTGTCGGGGTCAAATCCCTATCCGTTGAGCCGTGAGGGGCGTCGGGAACGGCAACACATTTTCGAGCTAGCACATCTTGGCCGGACTTCAATTTTTTTTTAAGAGTTTACTCACACAACAGATTTAACATTGGAGATCTCGGATTTAACCTATGTAAGCGCTGTAGCCCTACCTGGTATTTTTAGTCATCAATATTGCACTTGCAGCACTTAGTGTGGATCCATTAATCACAATTGTCACACTGTACTGCTTTATCAGATCTCCTACACTGAAGTCCACACAGGCCACAAGAAGCCGAACAAAACCAATCATCGGTTGATGATGATGCAAGGGTGTTGTATACTTGTAAGCTACATAGGCCTAGTATACTATACTGATGCCTGCACACATTACTATGCACCCACGAGTCACAGTCATCGCAACAAATACAGTAGTTCATCTTCATGATAATTAAAAACTGGAATGCAATTCTAAATTGACATCATCCATAATCTATATTAATAATTACCTGTCCAAATCAATTTCAATAAGAAATAACTTACAATTAGGCCGAAATAATCGTTTTTTTCTGAGTCTGACTTCTACTCTAAACGTATCTTGTATGTTGTACCTTACTTTAATACTAGGTCTATTTCCGGTTTTCTCCTGCAGCGTCACCACAATGGCACTAGGTAGCACAGAACTAATTATTTGCCCTATTGAAGCCTATGATGAACAAGTCAAGTTCTGGATCCTTTTTGTACCAGAATGTTATAGATTTGAGATCTTTTGTGATGTTTTTCAAAAAGTACCATCTAATATATCTCGGATGAGCGTACTTTCAATAGGGGGTCACTAGAGGTTTTGACCCTTATATAAAGCCAAGGGAGGCGGGGGGGGTGTAGGGGGCGGGAGCTGAAGTAAAGAGGTGTTATACACCCTCACCAGATCACTCAAATTTGGGTATGGGTCTATGGTAAAATAATTCCCCATGAAACTTTCACTGAAAAAAATCTTGTCAATTTTGGATATGCATAGTCAAGACCTATCCTTTTTCTACTATTTCTGTAATTTTCATTTTCTTAGCTTTCTATCCCATGTAGGACCTCTCGAAAATATTTGTATTAGCCTTTTCTCTGACGGTTCTCACTTTTTGATGGCAGTGTGATTCCTATTAATTCCGTGCTACCACTAGCAGACCAACTGCAAATGCATTTGGCTGAATCTTATTTTGGATTCAGGGGTTGGTAACAAGTTTCGAGCCATAAATCAAAATATAAACTTAAATATTAAATTATAAATCACTATTTGCATAAAAGCTATGTATTTATATTTGTTATATCTTGTTTTGCATTTTGTTATCAATTTAAAGCAAAATATAAAGTTTAATTCTTTTTTGTCCCAGTTATAATTCAAGAAGTTTTATTTGCAAGGTAGTAAAAAGTTTTTTTACTTGTCATCGAAACATGATCAACAAATATTGGTGGTTATCTTTTATCGCAATCAAGGAACATCGGTAAATGTAACTGTGACGACCAGGGCCGTAGCTATCACAAAATTTATAGGTGGTCAAAATATGAAAAACATGTGCAAGATACAAAATGCTTTCTGTTCCCATTTTATACATATACCTTACGTGTTGAAATTCACAATCGGCAAAAAATTTGTCTTAAATTGTCCCGCCCCCCCCCTTCCCCCTTCCTTTCTCCCCTACCCTTCCGCTAGCTACGGTCCTGGTGACGACCAATAGGAATAGTGGCAGAAACCGCATAAGCGTTGCCAGCCTTTCGGTCTGGGGTGTGGGTGGATTGCCGAAGGAAAAAGCATACTCTGGACCTTTTTGTTTTCGATTTTACCATATACCATCTTACTTTTTTGGGGGAAGAGGGGCGGAGTTATACGACCCTGTTGACCGCATATATCCATGAGTGGGGCGAGAAAGTTGTTCTCCGCCCGGAAAATTGGCTTATTTTGTTAATACATGCTGCCACTTTGCACACAGAAAATCGGAAAAATTAGTTAAAATTTTAATCAGAAACAAGGTCTTTGACGTGCGGACAAATGACAGTGAGTAATACCGTGTGTTCGTTCATCCTTGGTTATACATTTGATGAATACATTTGATAAAGATGTGCTCCCATTTTGGTGCATTTTCCTTCATTTCCAGAAAATTTCTTCAATTTTTGTTAACTTTTCTTCATTTCGGATTTTTTTTTTTTCAATTTTGGGGAAATGTTGCCAAATTTTACCAAAATAATCATTGAATAATTTTACGCACACCCGCCCCTCCCCAGTCTTTACCAACAGTTTTTGGACCGTGATAAGAAATTCATACCCCCCACTTTTCCAAATTTCATTAAAAAATAAATAAATAAAGGTTAATGAGCACGACCACTGCTTTCCTTCAGGACTGATATTCATTGGTGGAGGAAAACAATTGTTTGTGAAAAATCTAACAGCATGTGTGGATTCTTGGAGTCCACTGGTACAAGAATTTTCCCAAAATTGGGAGATAGTGAGTGGCCTAGAGTCTATATGGGCCGGTAAAGGAATCCTAGTGGGGAGTAGGGGCGAAATCGTAATAGAAGATCAGAGAACGAGGTCCTTGAAAATTCCTCATTTTTAGCGTATTCCAAGGTAATTCTTGACATTTCTTAAACTTTCGCGCGGGGCGTAATGACATAGTTGGCCTACTCTGTACTTTTAAAACTTTGGAATTAGGCATTTTGTTTGTCGGTTGTCAAACAGTCGTATACCAGTAATTTAGTTATCTATATTTTGGGTGCAGCGGCGTCAGAAAATATTTGAAATTCGGGGGAAAGAGTTTCTCATTCGTCTCAACAAACTTCAGTACAACAATGTATAAGTCTTTTTAGTGGCGTCGCCAGGGGTTTGATATTAAGGGCACAAACCTTTTCAACATGGGGTCAAGGGGACCGCCTTATGGCCCCTTGTACGGTCCAGAAAAAAAGCACCGTAGTGGGCCCTGGGGCAAAAATTAGTGGGAGCAATCCCTCTACATTCTGTCTAGGTGTACAAATAGGCTACCCATGCAGGGGCCTGGTGTGCTCTATATATTCTAAAGTATGGGGCAGTAGCAAAACTAGGGATTGGGACGGTTCCCCTGTAAAAGGCAGAATAGAGTGGTATTGTTTTGTGGCTGGTAATGAAGAAAGATTGGTCAGTGATGGTGTGTTGGGGTTGGTAGTACAGTGTTTTGGTCAGTGATGGTACATCATATATACATACATATATATATATATATATATATATATATATATATATATATATATATATATATATATATATATATATATATATATATATATATATATATATATATATATATATATATATATATATATATATATATATATATATATATATATATATATATATGTATGTTTATATATATATATATATATAAATGAATATTTAAACACACTCTTCTTCTTGCGGATAAAGTTGGCATGAATATTCAAACACACTCTTCGTGCTTGTGATGGTACTGGTGAAGTTAACATTGATATTTAAACACTCTTCTTGCTTGTGATGATACTGATAAAGTTGACATGAATATTCAACACACTCTTCTTGCTTGTGATGATACTGATCAAGTTGACATGAATATTCAAACACACTCTTCTTGCTTGTGGTAATACTGATAAAGTTGACATGAATATTTAAACACTCTTCTTGCTTGTGATGGTACTGATAAAGTTGACATGAATACTCAAAAACGCTCTTCTTGTTTGTGATAATACTGATTAAGTTGACATAATTATTCAAACACAATCTTCTTGCTTGTGATAGTACTGATAAAGTTGACATGAATATTAAAACCAAGTACTTGCTTGTGATGGTACTGATCAGGTTGACATGAATATTCAAACACACTCTTCTTGTTTGTGATCATACTGATAAAGTTGACATGAATATTCAAACACTCTTCTTGCTTGTGATGGTACTGATAAAGTTGACAGAATACTCAAACACACTTTTCTTGCTTGTGGTACTGATAAATCACCAACCATCTTTTCTAATGAGTGATTCTTCTTTCCAAAAGAACCATCAAATAGGCCTATGCAAACATCTCTTGCGAACGACTAGCAACATTTTTGATTGCGAATGTTTCTTTTGCGAACATTTATTAAGACACAAAGATTGACAATAAGACCTCTGTTCATGGGCAAGATTTGCCTACTGAAAGAGGGGTTTCAAAGACAAAAGTGTATGTAAGGGGAAAGGGGGGGAATCACACTAATATGCAAAAAATTACCGCACAAATTCGGACAAAAGTGTTAGTCAAGTGCCCCCTTCGGCCATTCCGATCCCACCTATGCCTCTGTTATAGCAACATTCCCATAAATTAGCCAAATGACATCCTTACTATTCAAACGAGAGCTCTTTTAATCATTTCCTCAAAAATTATTGGCTCAATATCTCATCAAAAAAGAATTAAAAATAGCACTGCTATCAAAATGCACAGATATTCATGTAGGCCCATAAGCAAAGGCGTAGTGTAATAGAATACACATACTGTGGCTATGTGTTCCTTGGATATATTCTCGGGATAGAATAATTATACGGATGTTAACTCTACCAATATATGATCTCAACTGACTACATCTTCATCTCTGGATACAGCATGGTGACTACGACAGCAGCATGTCTCATTGCCACCCATCTCATTCTGGGAAAAGTGACTCACAATCATCAGTACACTGGTCTTGACCACACAGAAACAAGACACGTGTCTTGGCTCCTCTAATGGGTTTATGTCGTAACGCCAGAGCACCAAGGCAAGTCATGGACCAGTGAATCACAACTCCAGAAGTAGGGCACACTATAATCATGGGTAATAATGAATAAAGGAAATAATAACACACTTATCCTACCCATGTATCTTCCATTCATCACATAGGTCACAAAGAGGCACCTTTCATTCATCACATAGGTCACAAAGAGGCACCTTCCATTCATCACATAGGTCACAAACAGGCACCTTTCATTCATCACATAGGTCACAATGGGGCACCTTTCATTCATCACATAGGTCACAAAGAGGCACCTTTCATTCATCACATAGGTCACAAACAGGCACCTTCCATTCATCACCTACGTCACAAAAAGGCACCTTCCATTCATCCCATAGGTCACAATGGGGCACCTTTCATTCATCACATAGGTCACAAAGAGGCACCTTTCATTCATCACATAGGTCACAATGGGGCACCTTTCATTCATCACCTAGGTCACAAAAAGGCACCTTCCATTCATCGCATAGGTCACAAACAGGCACCTTCCATTCATCACATAGGTCACAAAAAGGCACCTTCCATTCATCCCATAGGTCACAATGGGGCACCTTTCATTCATCACATAGATCACAAACAGGCACCTTCCATTCATCACATGGGTCACAAAGAGGCACCTTCCATTCATCACATGGGTCACAAAGAGGCACCTTTCATTCATCACATAGGTCACAAAGAGGCACCTTTCATTCATCACATAGGTCACAAAAAGGCACCTTCCATTCATCGCATAGGTCACAAACAGGCACCTTCCATTCATCACATAGGTCACAAACAGGCACCTTCCATTCATCACATAGGTCACAAACAGGCACCTTTCATTCATCACATAGGTCACAAAGAGGCACCTTCCATTCATCACATGGGTCACAAACAGGCACCTTCCATTCATCACATGGGTCACAAACAGGCACCTTTTATTCATCACATAGGTCACAAACAGGCACCTTCCATTCATCACATAGGTCACAAAGAAGCACCTTCCATTCATTACCTGGGTTAAAGGGGCACCTTCCATTCATCACATGGGTTAGAGAGCTTTCATTCATCACATGGGTTTGAGAAGAGCTTTCATTCATCACATGGCTTAAAGAGGCACCATCCATTTATCACATGGGTTAAAGGGGAACCTTCCATTCATTACATTGGTTAAAGGGGAACCTTCCATTCATCACATAGGTCACACAAAGGCACCTTCTATTTATCACATGGGTTAAAGGGACACTTTCCATTCATCACATGGATTAAAGGGGAACCTTTTATTTACCACATGGGTTAAAGGGGCACCTTTCATTTATCACATGGGTTAAAGGGGAACCTCCCATGGGTAAAGGGGCACCTTTCTGAGATCACATGAGTTAAAGCATCTTTCCTTTATTACATGGGTTAAAGGGGAACCATCCCTTCATCACATGGGTTAAAGGGGCACCTTCCATTCATCACATGGGTTAAAGGGGAACCTTCCATTCATCACATAGGTTACAAAAAGGCACCGTCCATTTATCACATGGGTTAAAGGAACACCTTCCATTCATCACATGGAATAAAGGGGCACCTTCCATTTATCAAATGGGTTAAAGGGGCACCTTTCATTTATCACATGGGTTAAAGGGGAACCTCCCATTTATCACATGGGTTAAAGGGGCACCTTCCCGAGATCACATGACTTAAAGCATCTTTCCTTCATCACATGGGTTAAAGGGGCACCTTCCCGAGATCACATGACTTAAAGCATCTTTCCTTCATCACATGGGTTAAAGGGGCACCTTCCCTTCATCACATGACTTAAAAGGACACCTTTTTATCACATGGGTTAAAGGGGAACTTTCCATTCATTACATGGAATAAAGAGGCACCTTCCATTTATCACATGGGTTAAAGGGGCACCTTTCATTCATCACATGGGTTAAAGGGGCACCTTCCATTTATCACATGGGCTAAAGGGGCACCTTCCCTTCATCACATGGGTTGAAGGGGCACCTTCCATTTATCACATGAGTTAAAGGGGCACCTTCCCTTCATCACATGGGTTGAAGGGGCACCTTCCATTTATCACATGAGTTAAAGGGGCACCTTTCATTCACCACATGGGGTAAAAGGGGCACTTGGCTGGAACATGAAGGTGTATCATTCTATTAAGTCTCTAGAATTATTTCTAATGAATACTTTACAAATTTTTACGAAGACAAACCAGAACATCAATCATGTTGATGAAGCTCAACTTTATCACACAAAAGAGTAGTAAAGGTGATATCAAAGGAAGATGAAATGGGGAATTGCCATTTTCAAGTCAAATTTTGCTTAAAAACATATACTCCTGGTCTACCTTCAATCCAAAAGACCAAGATATTTTCCATAAAATGTGTAACTTTAGCTGGAGGCAGCTGATGTCAAACCAAAGCTGTTTGGAGATTCAATTGACTCGGTCTGCACATGTATTAGCTCAAAATAATCAAATCACTTTAGAAAAGAAAAGGAGAATTTGTGGGAATGGAGGATTGTCCCCCTGGATTCGCAGGAAGTATACTTCATCCCCCTCACACTTTTTTAGAGAAAACAATATATAAATCTTTCATACTGACAATACTTGTCTTACTATTCAACTTGCAAGTTTCTTATGTGTAATGGCTAAAAGCAGTTTACTTTCATCAAAGGAAAAATTTCATAGAACTCCAGAGGACTTTCCCAATGGAATCCAAGGAAGTACACTTCAGGCTCCTCCAGCAATAATTTGTATAAACAAAAATATTTTCATCAGTCATACGATAATTAACAAGATATCTCTTACTAAGGTTGCATCTTCATTTTTGTTGTTAAAATTCTGTAAGGATAATTACTTCCTTTTTAGGGGGTGGGGGTGTCTTCTTTCTCCAAATTACCAGGAGAAAGTAGCTTCAGTCCCCCCACTTTTCCAGATTTCAGTTCTTCATTTAAAATTTCAACTTAAAAAGCAAAAAAAGTCTCATAATTCAACACATTTTTTTGGTCATTTGCTAAAACTTGATTTAAGAAACTCCAGAGATGCAAAAAAAAAAAAAAAATACAAAATTGTAAAAGTTTGCAAATTTACTTTACATTGCAACAATGGAGACAAGTCAATCAGGCAAAGATAACGAGCGATGGTGATTAACAGGGATAGTATTCAATGCTGTTCACACAACAGAGGATATTGTGCACTGTAGTGTGAACAAAGTGGTACCTCCTTGGTGTCTTGTCATTTCCCTGGTGTAAGTCAGCTGTAGGCAATTATTTACACATCAGCACATATTTTCCACATTTGACTGCAGATTTTCATGAAAATGATGAAAATTAAAAGTGCTCTCTTTCAGGTATGCAAACAGTAAATGAAAAACTGAATAATGTGGAGATTTTTCATGCTCTTCAATACTGCCAAATTTCAGAAGTCTTTGGTCAAAAACCTATGACTAGATACATTTCAAAAATGGGAGATGAAAGTTAACGAAAGTTCCCATTTTATAACCTTAACTTTGTTGAGCCATGGAGCAGTTAATAGCTTCCAAGAAGCTATTACCTGCCCCATGGTTGAGCCATGGAGCAGTCAATAGCTCCCATGAAGCTATTACCTGCTCCATGGATGAGCCATGGGGCAGGTAATAGCTCCCATTAAGCTATTACCTGCCCAATGGTTGAGCCATGGAGCAGTTATTAGCTCCCATGAAGCTATTACCTGCTCCATGGTTGAGCCATGGAGCAGTTATTAGCTCCCATGAAGCTATTACCTGCCCCATGGTTGAGCCATGGAGCAGTTAATAGCTTCCATGAAGCTATTAACTGCCCCATGCTTGAGCTCAAAATAACAACCCCAATGAATTAGAAACAGGACGGCCTCACTTATTGACCAAGAGTCCCTATGGACAGGTACAACAGTTTTCTGTTCAACCACGTACTGGAAAGAGCATTACAATTTTAGCTTGATAGTCTCTGCATTTTGCTAACAGTGTATAGTTTTTAAGTTAGGAGTAATCAAAGATTGAATGTTTTTTAATAAATTGAAAAATGTGATACTTTCCAATGTTTGCACAAAAATCCTAAAAAAATGTAAAATGGCTAATTTTTGAACAATTTTAAGGAACTTACATGCTTTCTTCATGTTTTTTAGTGGAATTGAAAGCAACTTAGCTAATGCTGCCCTCTATATACCCTTGATACACAATGAAATCCTCAAATAATAATGCTCAATATCTCATTGAAATTGACAAAAGTATAATAAGAAATAGTACTGATGAAGAATTGTGTTTCAATACAATACAATACAATTGATTACAGTGCTCTAGGCCATCTGGCCTTTGTCACAAACATAAACAATAAATTAAATAGTACGTGATTGAGGTTCTTATGCACTTGTCAGTTGTATGACTCACCCCTACTACCCCCGGCAATGTCAGTCATTGACATATGAAATAGTAACTCACATGTGTGCCATTGTACCAAATTTTCAGTCACCAGAGTGACTCTGGGGTGGGTCAATTTACTTCAGGCCCATTGACTTTGTACAGAGGTGATTGATTTGGGGTAAACCTTTTCACAAAAAATGTCAGTCACCTAAGTGACTGAGGGGTGCGTCAACGTACATGTTTTGTCCACCCACTTTGGTGCAATGACTCACCTTGTCCAGGGGTGTAGGGGTGAGTCACACAATTGACAAGTGCATTACAACAAACAATAAACAAATGTCTTGCTTCTATTGCGTGTGAAATAAAGTGTGATAACTGCAAAAATAAGTATTTAGAACTAGCTGATAATAAAATATTACATTTTGATCTGGTTATAGGTTGAAAGAAATATTTTAGAATAAATTTACAGCAGATTTTTAGAAATGAATGGACAAATTAAGAGAAAATAATATTCACTCCAACTGCTTATAACCTGACAAAACCTCTGTTCATAAGTTATATTACAATAACGGCTTTTGTTGACTTCAATTTCAAGGCAAGCACATCTGATCTTGGAGACCAACTTTTTAAGTTTAAAAACCTTATTGAATAATAGGTATGGCTCTGCATAGCTTTCTGTTTTAAATTGTGCATAACAACGCAAAGAACTTCTTGATTTAATATCACTCAACCAGTTCTGTCTATCTATGTCACAAACTCAATATCACTCAACCAGTTCTGTCTATCTATGTCACAAACTCAATATCACTCAATCAGTTCTGTCTATCTATGTCACAAACTCAATATCACTCAACCAGTTCTGTCTATCTATGTCACAAACTCAATATCACTCAATCAGTTCTGTCTATCTATGTCACAAACTCAATATCACTCAACCAGTTCTGTCTATCTATGTCACAAACTCGCTGCTTAAAATTTTCATAAAAATGTGTAGTAATCCTTTCTCCCTGCCCTTCCCAAACATTACCAAACCCAGTTTCATACAAAATAATTATAATTATAACACACAGTCCCCATGATAGCACTCCTTTGTTTCCCAATATTCTTTGTTCTACATAACAATGAGTCTGATATAGAAGTCTTAACAAATATAACTTATTTGCTTTAGTATTGTTTGACTTTTAAAGGAAAAGCGACCCAGCTGCCCAGCTCTCCTAGAGCTATAATATTCATGGCATTTGGTGGTAAACCTAAAACATATTAATGAAACGAATTGTAAACTCCTATTGTACTTTCATGGGAGTGATACCACATAACTCAGAACCGTATGTTAAAACAGGCATTACCTTACGATCAAAAATTTGGAGGATATTACATACAGGTAAATTGATAGTCCTAGACAAAAGTTTCTTAACATTGAACAAAGCAACCTTAGACTTTGAACTCTGTTGAACTTGGGATTTTGACCATACTCCTTTTGGCGTAAAATTTAATCCTAAGTAATTATAGTTATTTAGTCTCAATTATCTTGCCTTTGAAATAAAAACATTTACATCTTGCAATGTGTCCACCCTTTCTAAAAACCATTACCTAAGTTTTATATTAATTTACAGTAAAATGTGCACATATAAGACTGCACTGTGAGTACATCTAGCAAGCAGTATGCATCCTAACATGAGTGTAACAGCTATTCTTAGTTGAGTAACAGCACACCCACCCCTCTTTACCTCTAAATTTTATTACAAATTGCCACCCCCTCCCCCCTCCCCCCCCTCTTCCTACCCCATACATTTCAACAGGTATAACCTTTATATTCTGGTAAAATTAAAGAAACCTTCCACAGAAAATTAAGTTATTTTACGCATCAGTAATCATTTCTTTTCATGTGTAAGCAAACAATGAAGTTTCTTGTGAAGGGTCATGTGACTTAATTAGTCCGGGACCAGATTATGTTACTAGCTGCAGGGCACAATTAGTCCAGGACCAGATCATGTGACTAACTGCAGGGTGCAATTAGTCCAGGACCAGATCATGTGACTAACTGCAGGGTGCAATTAGTCCAGGACCAGATCATGTGACTAACTGCAGGGTGCAATTAGTCCAGGACCAGATCATGTGACTAACTGCAGGGCGCATTTAGCCCAGGACCAGATCATGTGACTAACTGCAGGATGCAATTAGTCCAGCACCAGATCATGTGACTAACTGCAGGGCGCATTTAGCCCAGGACCAGATCATGTGACTAACTGCAGGGTGCAATTAGTCCAGGACCAGATCATGTGACTAACTGCAGGGTGCAATTAGTCCAGCACCAGATCATGTGACTAACTGCACGGTGCAAGATTCATTTGGATTATGAAAGGTTTCTTTCATCAGTGAGTTATTAAAGGATTAGTTCAATGGTCAAGCATCCTATATAAAAGAGGACTTCAACAGAAACAAAATTGTAAAGAAAGCATTCAAAAATCTTACTCCGTTAAGGAGATAAAAAGTTATAAACTTTGGTATCATTTAAGTAGGAAAAAACTGAAATTAGACCAGTTGTAACCTAATATCCTAAGATTCTTTATGTATTCTATTATAATTTTTCCGGTAATTGTTTTGCTTATAAACCATTGGAAAGTGGTAAAACAGCATCTGGTACGGGTAATTATAAACCATTGGAAAGTGGTAAAACAGAATCTGGTACGGGTAATTATAACTTACCACCAAAGTTTGAGGAAAAATTATTAAAATAGTAGCAAATTTAACCAAATTTTCTATAAAATCACAATTGAAAATATGAGGGCGCCAACCTTCCTTGAAATAAAGTTAAGATGAGGGCGTCGACCTTCCATAGTAGACTTACTACACCAGTCATTTCTACGGATAAGACAGAGCTTTCAATCAAAATATCTCCTTAATGGAATAAGATATTGAAATAGTTTCTTCATCATTTTGTTTCTTTTCAAGTCCTCTTTTATATCAGATGGACTTGGTTGACCCCTGAACTAATCCTTGAATACCCTTATTTGGCTTCCTGAATATTTGCAGGTCAGGTTATTCCTCATATAATAAAGTGACCAAGCCATCCATCTTTACAAAAATGCAGAAAACCTCCATAATGAATAAGGTAGAAATTGTGATAACTCCCCGAAAAATATTTGCATTTAGTAAACAAACAAAAAAAATCAAAGTTTCCGTAAAACAGATTGGTATGGATTTTGGGTTACATCAACCTCTTTCCAAGGACAGCTAAATTACCACTCTATTATTCTGTTACTGGACTGAGCCCAATTTTCATTCAACTACGAGACTATATATAGTAATGAAAAAATATATCCCTGAGAATTATCTGTAATGCTTAAGACAAAAATAAACATGTATAAAATGGAATTATATCATATCACTCAAACTGTGGCAAAGCTACAGGTTTTGAACCACAGGGGCAAGAATTAGGCAAATGAAGGATGTAAGAATAATTAATGAGGTAATCGTGAATAATAATCTGAAGAATATTTGCAATTATTAAACCAAAATAAATAATCATCAATATTTCTAACTGAATACTTATTGCTTTTATTCCAATTATTTCTAACTGAATACTTATTGTTTTTATTCCAATTATTTCTAATTAAATACTAACTGCTAATACTTACTGCTTACTGACTTCATGAAAGATAAATGAGTGCAAACGTTTTTCTGACTTTGACGGCATTATCAAAAACAGCATTTTTACTTTAAGGATAACATGAAAAAATATGTAATGTATATTCAATATTCATATTTCATTTTGCTAGAATTTTAGTACAAATAAATGGCATAGGGAGCCTGTTTGTGTGCCCTTTCCTATGGAAAATGGAATAAAGAAGGGAGGGGGTGGGGCGGATTGTTTTCCTCCTCTTTTTTTCTTCGAATTTTGACTTTTGCAAGGATATCATCTTAATCAACAATCACATGAAGAAGTTAAAGGAGGCATAAAGTCTGATACAATCATTATTTCATATGATGTAGAATAACAATCTTAACCAACTGCCAAACACAGCAAGTCAATATCTTATTCCTATCTCAAATTATCCATCTTCAAAGGAGACATAAAGTCCGATACAATCATAAAGACATAAAGTCTGATACAATCATTATTTCATATGATAGAGAAAAACAATCTTAACCAACTGCCAAAAACAGCAAGTCAATATCTTATTCCTATCTTGAGTTATTCATGTTTGCAATCGATACATGGAAGCTGCCATTTTATTCAATTCTGTAATGAAATATTGTGACATAATTTCCCTAATAGGGACATAAGGAATTTAATGTATTTCTTCATAAATGTGACTTAAGTTTTTATTCCAAAATGATGTGACACAAAGTTTTAACAGCTTGTTTTGATAATTTCATATGTACACAAAACATTTCTTGACCCTTACAAAAGTTTTTTTTTTTTTTAAAAGCTAGAAAACTTGAGGTAGATTAAGAGAGAAATACAAAGCATTCCAACATCCTGCTGGACTGATGACATCATAATCTGCATGTTTTGAAATAAAAATAGCAGCTGCCATGGTACTATTAAGTAGTAGTATTGAAGTTTTTAATACTAAAAAAAAATGTGTTAGATTGCTTCGGGAGTTATGAAACTTGGTCAGTAAATTTGTTATTTTCAATTATATCATAAAAGACGGATTATGTCAGACTTTTATGTCTCCTTTAATAGCAATCGCTCGACACATGAACGCAAAACTATTTTTTTGACGACTTCGGGGCAACAGAGGAGGGCATACAAACAAATCTTCTTCGGCCTTTATCTGACAGTCAGTCAGCAACCAAAACCTACCATATATTTCATTTTGACATATTCAACCAAATTATCATCTGATAAAAAACCTAATAATTTTCCTTTCTGCAAAGCAAGTGATTTCCTTGGATTTCAGTCAAACTTGCCGAGAACAATGTTTTTCAGGAGACGCTTTCTTCTTCGCTGGAACCAGATTAGCTGACCTCGGATCCTGAGAAACTCTGGAAGCCAGCTGAGGATGACACCCTGAAACATCAACAGAACAGATTGCAATTTATGACTATTAGCTTTCAACTATACAAATACATCATGTATACAATGAAGGAAATACGTAATGTATACAATGAAGGAAATACATCATGTATACAATGAAGGAAATACATCTATATACAATGAAGGAAATACATCATGTAAACAATGAAGGAAATACACTATGTATACAATGAAATAAATACATCATGTATACAATGAAGGAAATACATCATGTATACAATGAAATAAATACATTATGTATACAATGAAATAAATATATCATGTATACAATGAAGGAAATACACTATGTATACAATGAAATAAATACATCATGTATCTAATGAAATAAATATATCATGTATACAATGAAGGAAATACACTATGTATACAATGAAATAAATACATCATGTATACAATGAAATAGATATATCATGTATACAATGAAGGAAAAACAGCATGCATACAATGAAGCAAATACACCATGCATACAATGAAGGAATTATACCATGTATACAACTAAATAAATACATCATGTATACAATGAAATAAATACATCGTGTACACAATGAAAACAAAAATCAAGTACACAATGAAATAAATACATCATGTATACAATGAAGGAAATATACCGTGCATACAATGAAATAAATACATTATGTATACAATGAAGGAAATACACCATTTATACAATGAAATAAATACATAGTGTATACAATAAAGGAAATACATCATGTGTCATGCATATAATCCTCATGTGACAAGAGTTCTCACGGATAGATATTGGGCAATTTAGCTTTTCGCAAAGAGTTATTACTGAGTGGAATAGCTTGCTTAAGTGGTTAGTTACCTCCAATTCTGTTCACAATTTTAAAGCTAACATTGATAAGTTCTTTACTAACTGATTTTTCTTGTGTTTTGTTTGGTGGTGGTGTTAGTTTGGGCTTTTTATGGGGTGACTAACACTTCTAGCCCGTCATCTTGTTATGTTATGTTACAATGAAGGAAATACATCATGTATACAATGAAAGAAATACATCATGTATACAATGAAGCAAATACATAACATATATGAAGTACAACATAGAGAGCAGGACTCATGTAGGCTCCTATGTTCGGTCCAGCAGATTTCTTGCAATCAATAGGGAAAATTGAAAACAGGAAATGACGTTATCAACATAGCGTCGTTCATTTCTTAATGTATTTATAGAACGATACCTTTCCTAGTATTTCATGTGATATTTGTGATGTATGACTGGGTGGACAGTGTTAAAATCATGATGCAATTCTTTAAATTTCATTCCTAAATCTCTGTTGCTGAAAAGCATGGGAGTCTATTCCTGCTAGAATTTGATTAAGGATAGAGTAAAGACCCAAAAACTTTTGGTCAGAATTTTCTGCACCACTTAAAAAAAATAATTAAGGATTGATATTAGAAAAATTCAAGTCTTCAAATTAAACAAATAATTTATGTTATCAGTCAAAAAATGTTGCATGGGCGCTTATAAGAGCAGGTGTGCTTAATGCGTCAAATACAGTATGTCGCTTAATACGTCAAATACAGTATGTCGCTTAATACGTCAAATACAGTATGTCGCTTAATACGTCAAATACAGTATGTCGCTTAATACGTCAAATACAGTATGTCGCTTAATACGTCAAATACAGTATGTCGCTTAATACATCAAATACAGTATGTCGCTTTATATGTCAAATACAGTATATCGCTTAATATGTCAAATACAGTATGTTGCTTAATATGTCAAATACAGTATGTCGCTTTATATGTCAAATACAGTATGTCGCTTAATATGTCAAATACAGTATGTCGCTTTATATGTCAAATACAGTATGTTGCTTAATACGTCAAATACAGTATGTCGCTTAATACGTCAAATACAGTATGTCGCTTAATGCGTCAAATACAGTATGTCACTTAATACGTAAAATACAGTATGTCGCTTAATATGTCAAATACAGTATGTAGCTTGATACGTAAAATACAGTATGTCGCTTAATATGTCAAATACAGTATGTCGCTTAATACGTCAAATACAGTATGTCGCTTAATACGTCAAATACAGTATGTTGCTTAATGCGTAAAATACAGTATGTCACTTAATATGTCAAATACAGTATGTCGCTTAATATGTCAATTACAGTATGTAGCTTAATACGTAAAATACAGTATGTCGCTTAAAATGTCAAATACAGTATGTCGCTTAATACGTAAAATACAGTATGTCGCTTAATATGTCAAACACAGTATGTCGCTTAATATGTCAAATACAGTATGTTGCTTAATATGTCAAATACAGTATGTCGCTTTATATGTCAAATACAGTATGTCGCTAAATCTGTCAAATACAGTATGTCGCTAAATCTGTCAAAATCTTTATCTGGGATTGATCATCCAGATCTAGATTTGATTTCGATTTCAGTTCCAGATTACTTAAGAGATTTATATCTAGTTTTTCTGCTAAAGAAGGTGGAAAATGGTCCAAGAGGTCTGAGGCACACTTACTTGAACATTATGCGTAAAACAGCCACAAGTCACGGACTCCACACCGACGGTCTTGAGTGCTGTCCTCACATATTCAGATGGTGTCGGAATGGTCAACGATGAGGTGCTTTTTTTAGCAAGCTTGGTGGCAACGTAAAATGGCAGAACTGACTGCAAGGACAAATCAAAACAAAAGGATTAGTTCAGGGGTCAAGCAAGTTCATCCTGTATGAAAGAGGAAATCCTGTATGAAAGAGGAAATCCTGCATGAAAGAGATAATCCTGCATGAAAGAGGAAATCCTGTATGAAAGGGGAAATCCTGTATGAAAGAGGAAATCCTGCATGAAAGAGGAAATCCTGTATGAAAGAGGAAATCCTGTATGAAAGAGGAAATCCTGTATGAAAGAGGAAATCCTGTATGAAAGAGGAAATCCTGTATGAAAGAGGAAATCCTGTATGAAAGAGGAAATCCTGTATGAAAGAGGAAATCCTGTATGAAAGAGGAAATCCTGTATGAAAGAGGAAATCCTGTATGAAAGAGGAAATCCTGTATGAAAGAGGAAATCCTGTATGAAAGAGGAAATCCTGTATGAAAAAAGAAATCCTGTATGAAAGAGGAAATCCTGTATGAAAGAGGAAATCCTGTATGAAAGAGGAAATCCTGTATGAAAGAGGAAATCCTGTATGAAAGAGGAAATCCTGTATGAAAGAGGAAATCCTGTATGAAAGAGGAAATCCTGTATGAAAGAGGAACTCAAATGAAACAAAATGGTGAAGGAACTACTCAATATCTGGTCATCTGCAATTATGGTAATGAGTGCTTCTAAAGAGTGTAAATGCGGAAATGGACGCTCTGAGCCTAATGCTGAGCCTAAAGCTGAGCCTAATGCTGAGCCTAACGCTGAGCCTAATGCTTTCAGACAGTCAACTTCAATTTTTTATCATGGAAAACATGTGTGATGCGGATATCCGTCACGTTGGCAGACATCTCAAAGGGACAATGGATTTAACGCGCTGAGCAACGTTTTGTGTGCATGATATCAAGCGAAGTCGATCCCTACAAGAAGGCGGAACTCAAATACATGCCTATATGCCTCATCATTTTACTTTTGTATTCCTTTTGACTGTGTATTCCTGTTTATTCTTATCTTTTACTCTACATGTGTACTGTTGTACGGGGCCTCATGTGCGCTTTTACTCTACCTATGTACTGTTGTACGGGGCCTCATGTGCGCTTTTACTCTACCTATGTACCGTTGTACTGGGCCTCATGTACGCTTTTACTCTACCTATGTACTGTTGTACGGGGCCTTATGTGCGCTTTTACTCTACCTATGTACTGTTGTATGGGGCCTCATGTACGCTTTTACTCTAACTATGTACTTACTGTTGTACGGGCCTCATGTACGCTTTTACTCTACCTATGTACTGTTGTACGGGGCCTCATGTACGCTTTTACTCTACCTATGTGTTGTTGTACAGGGCCTCATGTACGCTTTTACCTATGTACTTACTATTGTATGTACGGGCCTCATGTACGCTTTTACTCTACCTATGTACTGTTGTACGGGGCCTCATATACGCTTTTACTCAACCTATGTACTGTTGTACGGGGCCTCATGTACGCTTTTACTCTACCTATGTACTGTTGTACGGGGCCTCATGTACGCTTTTACTCTACCTATGTACTGTTGTACAGGCCTCATGTACGCTTTTACTCTACCTATGTACTGTTGTACGGGGCCTCATGTACGCTTTTACTCTACCTTTGTACTTACTGTTGTACGGGCCTCATGTACGCTTTTACTCTACCTATGTACTGTTGTACGGGGCCTCATGTGCGCTTTTACTCTACCTATGTACTGTTGTACGGGACCTCATGTGCGCTTTTACTCTACCTATGTACTGTTGTACGGGGCCTCATGTGCGCTTTTACTCTACCTATGTACTGTTGTACGGGGCCTTATGTGCGCTTTTACTCTACCTATGTACTGTTGTATGGGGCCTCATGTGCGCTTTTACTCTACCTATGTACTGTTGTACGGGGCCTCATGTACGCTTTTACTCTACCTATGTACTGTTGTACGGGGCCTTATGTGCGCTTTTACTCTACCTATGTACTGTTGTATGAGGCCTCATGTACGCTTTTACTCTAACTATGTACTTACTGTTGTACGGGCCTCATGTACGCTTTTACTGTACTGTTGTACGGGGCCTCATGTACGCTTTTACTGTACTGTTGTACGGGGCCTCATGTACCTTTTACTCTACCTATGTACTGTTGTACGGGGCCTCATGTACGCTTTTACTCTACCTATGTACTGTTGTACGGGGCCTCATGTACGCTTTTACTCTACCTATGTACTTACTATTGTACGGGCCTCATGTACGCTTTTACTCTACCTATGTACTACTGTACGGGGCCTCATGTACGCTTTTACTCTACCTATGTACTACTGTACGGGGCCTCATGTACGCTTTTACTCAACCTATGTACTGTTGTACGGGGCCTCATGTACGCTTTTACTCTACCTATGTACTGTTGTACGGGGCTTCATGTACGCTTTTACTCTACCTATGTACTCACTGTTGTACGGGCCTCATGTACGCTTTTACTCTACCTATGTACTGTTATACGGGCCTCATGTGCGCTTTTACTCTACCTATGTACTGTTATCGGGGCCTCATGTGCACTTTTACTCTACCTATGTACTGTTGTACGGGCCTCATGTACACTTTACTCTACCTATGTACTGTTTGTAGGGGCCTCATGTACGCGCTCTTTACTCTACCTATGTACCTATGTACTTACTGTTGTAAGGGCCTTATGTACGCTTTTACTCTACCTATGTACTGTTGTACGGGGCCCCATGTACGCTTTTACTCTACCTATGTACTGTACTGTTGTACGGGGCCTCATGTACGATTAACTGAGTTACCCCATGTGAATGTTCAAATAAATAGAATAAAAGTATCATTAAAAATCCACGAAGACAACTCTCTTTAAACTTTAAACGAAGAGTGTCCATTTGAGCATTGGAACAGTCAATAATGTGGTGCTTCTCTTGTCAACTTTGATTGCCCCATAGAGTGGCAGGACTGACTGTGTGAACTATTCCAAGTTTAATAACGCACTTCATTCAAGGACCTTCTACAGCAGACTTTCCACAACCATATACTGTTTCTCTACCACAGACATATACATGCTGTTGCTCTACTCCAGACATATACATGCTGTTGCTCTACTCCAGACATATACATGCTGACAAAATTGAGCTTTGAAGTGGCTCAGCAGTGCAGAGTGATACAAATTCTGCTAGTCTGAAACATAAATATCAAATCATATGTAAATATTGGGCTCTGCAGGAATGACCTAGGAGATTGGTGCTATAATAAACCACCAATGCATATCCCTTGGATAAATTTGAGATATTAGAAAAATATCATTGCAGGGTATGTAAATAATACATGTGCTACCTGTATGATGATTCCTGTAATAATACATGTGTGCTACCTGTATGATGATACCTGTAATAATACATGTGTGCTACCTGTATGATGATTCCTGTAATAATACATGTGTGCTACCTGTATGATGATACCTGTTATAATACATGTGTGCTACCTGTATGATGATTCCTTTATCAGCGTACTCTGCTTGAAGACCTCTGGATAAGAAATCCATGAAAACCTGGAAATGAATGGAAATGAGCAGAAGTTTACTTGGATGTTCATTACAATGTTTGTTTGCTGATGATGATCTCAAGAATTTGGCAAGAATCCTTTATACAGAGCATTCACTCCAAGATATAGCAGATAATGGCATCACTAACTGCAAAACTTGTGTGCAAACATACAATGCTTTATGTCTGTGATTTGGGATTGCAGATGGGAAACAACAACTCAAATAACTTGACCACACTTGTGATGTCACAGTTGGACTCCAATCTACGACCTCATGCTTGGGAAGACACAGAATATACCACTGAGCTGCATTGCTTCAGAATGCATGATTGGAAATATTCAATTCAAGTTCTGAAAAACTGAATCCAAGTTTATTTGGTGAAGAGCCACTTGACTAATTCCCAAAGCTAGGAATGTGTCTTTTACACAAACTGATGTTCAGTGTCTGTCTCCCTCCCTCCCTCTCCCCCCTCCTCCCTCCCTCTCCCTCCCCCCCCTCTCTCTCTCAAGTAACATAATGTCAAAGTATGAATTGTGCAAGCACATCCCTCTTTTTCCCACAATCCCTGGTAGTATGTTCAAAGTCCTCTCCGATATCTAAAGAAGAGGCATCTCTCTTTATGGCATCAAACCATCTAGTGCGGCATCAGTGTCTTGCATCTCTCTTTATGGCATTAAACCATCTAGTGCGGCATCAGTGTCTTGCATCTCTCTTTATGGCATCAAACCATCTAGTGCGGCATCAGTCTTGCATCTCTCTTTACGGCATCAAACCATCTAGTGCGGCATCAGTGTCTTGCATCTCTCTTTATGGCATCAAACCATCTAGTGCGGCATCAGTGTCTTGCCATTTCTAAAAGAGTTGTTAATGAGGGGAATGGAGTGTATCTTAAGCTACAATTCAGTTAACATCAGAACTATTTACACCAATACCGCAAAGGTGACCTGCGTATTTGACTTAATTTTAGAATGACAAGGATTAACAGTAACAGTAACCCTTGTTAACAGTAACCCTTGTTAACAGTAACCCTTGTTAACAGTAACCCTTGTTAACAGTAACCCTTGTAAACAGTAACCCTTGTTAACAGTAACTCTTGTTAACAGTAACCCTTGTTAAACCAGGAGAACAAAGGGGACCTACACTTAACTCGGTTCTAGTCTGGCGAGCGGTTCTAGTCTGGCGAGCGGTTCTAGTCTGGCGAGCGGTTCTAGTCTGGCGAGCGGTTCTAGTCTGGCGAGCGGTTCTAGTCTGGCGAGCGGTTCTAGTCTGGCGGCGGTTATAGTCTGGCGAAGCGGTTCTAGTCTGGCGAGCGGTTCTAGTCTGGCGAGCGGTTCTAGTCTGGCGAGCGGTTCTAGTCTGGCGAGCGGTTCTAGTCTGGCGAGCGGTTCTAGTCTGGCGAGCGGTTCTAGTCTGGCGAGCGGTTCTAGTCTGGCGAGCGGTTCTATGCGAGCGGTTCTAGTCTGGCGAGCGGTTCTATACTGGCGAGCGGTTCTAGTCTGGCGAGCGGTTCTAGTCTGGCGAGTGGTTCTATTCTGGCGAGCGATTCTCGTCTGGCGAGCGGTTCTAGTCTGGCGAGCGGTTCTAGTCTGGCGAGCGGTTTTAGTCTGGCGAGCGGTTCTAGTCTGGCGAGCGGTTCTAGTCTGGCAAGGGTTCAATAAAAGATAAATATGAACACTTGTTACTTTACCTTTGATGCTGAATACCCAGCAAGAAGGGGGTGGGGGCTCAAAGCAGCTGCTGAGGATATGTTGATGACCAGTCCCCTACCTCTAAACATAACAAAAAAATTGTTGTGAGTGTACAGAAGGGGAACATCAATCTGGGCATTTTCTGATAAGAGTGGCACTCTGGCGTGCCGCCGCCCTGAGTCCAGATTCCTTCATAGTTCGTGTTCAATCTTACATACAAAAAATAAAACTGATACTGATGTTTTTATTTATTTTGATAATTTCTCAGTCATTTTTCACCAATGTTGCAATAGAGAGAAAAAGGAGGGGGGGGGGAGGGGGGAAGGGGCACCCCAGTAGCTAAAGGAACAACATCTTGTATTGCACTTCCACAAGGTACATCTAATAACATATCATGATAATTCAAGCATAAAGAAAATCCAGGTGTTTATAAACTAAATGTCTTAGACAAGGAATGAAGAAGTGGGATAGGACCAATCGGCAACCAATTGAACAACAGGAAATGGGGATTGATTGGTCACACATTATGGAATCATTAGTAAAGGCACTGCTTAAAAATTTGGCCTGCAATTTTCAAGCAACAAATTACCCACATCATTCAACAAGATTAACTTTGTATCATAACATTGAGGTATAAATAGTTCTATGCTCATAGTTCATTTTACCTTTCCCCAGCAGCAAAGACAAACAATGCCAGCATTGATTACAGCTACTACTCATATTAAAAAGGATTACCATTATATTCAGATGTGTCACTAAAAATACCATGTAACACTAGTGGGAGTAATTGTTATCTTGAAGGAGCCTTGGAGAGGTGAAACTTTATACAGTTATGTGGTTTGGGAAACAAAAAAATATATAACTTTTACTTCGACCGGCCCTGCTCCATTTGAGAGCTGGTTGAGATGTTCCTGGTTTTAAGCAAAGCCATTTCTAATGTCGTAGGTTCAACATTACTAGGCCAGCCTTATCATGGACCCCCAAGGGAAATACAAGACAGGGCGACCAAAGAACATATGAAGAAAGAAGTGAAAGCAGCTGGACATTCATGGAGTGCGAATGAAAATGTAGCCCAAAACCGTGTGAGATGGAAAGGAGTGATTGATGGCCTGTGTACTGACAAGTGTTACAAGCAGTGGCATAACTAGAAATTCTGGGTGGGAGAAAGAAAAGGGGGGATGGGGGGGGGAAAAGACCTACATTTTCCGACAGACTTCAAATGTTTAGACGGAGGCCTACTAACAATAGAATGGCCCTTATAGCGCGCGCGACTTGCATTCCACCGACCACCAACAGATCATTAATAGAATTTGAACGTTTCCGACAAGGAGTAAAGTTTTCCGACAAAATTCCCACTGAGGCTTGGAGGAGGGGCAATTGCCGTCCCTGCACCTCCCGTTAGTTACGCCACTGGTTACAAGACATAATGATAATTTGCAGCATCTTATTGAAAAAAAGAAGCAATTTTTGCAAATATTGAAAATTCCTCCGACCTACAGCCAGAACTCAGAAACTAAACGATTTATTATCAAAATTCAAAGAAAGTTTTACCCCAAACTTAAACTCTTTCTATGCTATTAAACGTTACGAAGTCCATACACCTATATGCATTGGATGTCCATACACCTATATGCATTGGATGTCCATACACCTATATGCATTAGATGTCCATACACCTATATGCATTGGATGTCCATACACCTATATGCATTGGATGTCCATACACCTATATGCATTGGATGTCCATACACCTATATGCATTGGATGTCCATACACCTATATGCATTGGATCTCCATACACCTATATGCATTCAATGTCCATACACCTATATGCATTGGATGTCCATACACCTATATGCATTCAATGTCCATACACCTATATGCATTGGATCTCCATACACCTATATGCATTCAATGTCCATACACCTACAGTATATGCATTCAATGTCCATACACCTATATGCATTCAATGTCCATACACCTATATGCATTCAATGTCCATACACCTATATGCATTGGATGTCCATACACCTATATGCATTGGATGTCCATACACCTACATGCATTGGATGTCCATACACCTATATGCATTGGATGTAGTATTCAAAGTGGGCAATACAAAGCAGACAGGATTAGAAGCGTAGGAAGCGGGTTGGGGCAAACTGTCCCCGCGAGAGGATTTTTCATTCCCAGTTGCATGCTCTTTTTCCTATTGGTGGGTAATTACATAAAATTGAAAAATGTGGTAAAATCATTGGATGTTTTGCTGAAATTTCCTGAAAAAAATTGGCAAACATTTCCTGAAAACTGGCCATAATTTTCCAACAATAACGTCAATTTCCCCAAAATGAAGGAAATTTATTGAAAATGAAGGATTTCTCATTTTCTGAAAATGAAGAAAATTTCCCGATTAGCAGCAACTTTTGATAGAAACTTATTTACCAGTTCAATTTCTCTACGTGTCACCGGGGAAATTGATAGGTTTTGCACCCCTTGATAAATGACTCTCCTACGCCACTGGACAGGATTTATACGCAAAGGAAGAAGAGACTTCAGTGTATCAAAATGTAGCTCACCTTTTGACCATTTGTGGAAGTACAATATATGTCATCTGAATGAAAAGAATCAAAGTGTTATTTTGCATATATATTATACCAATCAATGATGGCCGGGAAAAATTGCTGATGGTAAAAATCAATATTTTTGAAAGCTGCATAAAACCAGCAGTCTAATCACACCTTTTTGAGGTCAAAGATAAAAAAAAAAAAGTAATTCTGGACCGTTTAGCATATTTTAGAACTTTTTATGGGAAGGGGTCATTTAACCCTTTAAGGGGATGGGGGGCTCTGTGTCCACCCTTGCAAAAAATAAAACATAGAATAATAATAATGTATAGCAAAGACATATGGAGAATCTGTCCAAGCCCCCTCCTCCTCTCCCCCTCCACTCCTTCATTTTGGGGTCATTTGACCTTAAAGTATTTCTTCAAGTATTATCATCATTCCCCAATGTTAGCTCCAGGTCCCAACTGGGGAAAGTAGAATCCTTTTAGGGGCAGTTTGGTCCCTGTCCCCTGCTTCCTTTACATCTGTGATACTTATGACAAAATTTTGCAAAGTGGATTAAGATTTGACCTTTTGCAGGAGGCAACTCACCATTAGCATGGACAAGCAGTTACAGTTGACAAGGTCTGGAAGGACCTGAAACAAAAGCACAAAACAACCAATCAATTTGAAGGTTTATGGAGCAGATAGAGTCATTTCCAAAATGGTTTCTGGTGTACTACTCTCTTGCAAGGAATGGCAGAGAAGCAGAAATAATCAAAATTTGAGGTTTTCCTAAAAACCATAACCATGATGAACTTCCAAAGCTATTAAAATCTGGTCTACCAACCCTCTTATGAAACCACAAATTAAAATGAACACCCCTTAAATCCGCTTAAGTTTTGGTTGCAAATTATCTGCATGAATAGCACAATTCAGCACAATCTCATCCTCACTTTGCTCGAGTGCACTTTTACACAAAAGCTCCATGTATGCAGTGGGATTAGTTGTTAAGTGGTCAATTCACATAACACTGTAGCTTTGTGTATGACCTGTCACTGTAGCAATTGTGGTTTTGTGTTACTGATTTAAGAAAAGGATATCATATATCTGGGTTGGAAATATAATCGCCCGACCAGAATGTAGTAAACAGTCAGGACTTGTTGGGTAAAAGCAATAGCATGATAAGTTTGTAATGCCTATAGCTGCCACTAAGATCCAAGTGTAGCCCAGGGTACTGCGAGCCCAAAGGGAATTCCTACTTGATATGCGAAGGGAATTCCTACTTGATATGCTAAGGGAATTCCTACTTGATATGCGAAGTTAATTAAGGAAAGAAACTTAAAACAATAGAAGTAACCAGATATAATAAGGTAGTTCAGGTTCGTCAGACACATCCTAGTAATTTAACACACTTTCGATATTACAACAGGTCACAGTCAAAATGGTGAGATCTTAAGGAATGTGGGTTCGTTCAATTAATTTGTAAAGGGTGTTTTTTGCTCCGAAAATGCACCCCCCTGCCAATGGGCATGTGTACATGTATTGCTTGCTGAAAGAACCTTCCCAAATCGTGTCGCTAAGAATTGTAATGAACTCTGAAGCAACAGCAGAAATGCTGGTTAGCTTTCTACTTTAAAAAACCCATTAAGGTTACCTAGTTTGACAATATCGCCAGAAATGACAGTTTACTAAATGCAGGCTTTGATTCGGGTGCCACTGATTCGTTAATACAGATTCTACTATTTAGAGGATTTGACCAATGGGAAAGCAAACATTGTGTCTGCCTGTGTATGATAACTGGTTATCCACGGCAACTGGACAAGTGATTTTAATTCCTGGTCAGAAGGAAGGGGATAATCAAGGTTGTGGGAAGGGCTATTCAAGGCAGGGGAAGGGTTAAACCAGATTGGGAGAAGATTTATTCAAGGCTGTGGGAGGGACTATCCATGGCAGTGGGAGGGGCTATCCATGGCTGTAGGAGGGACTATTCTAGGCTGGGGGAGGGGCTAAACCAGGCTGAGGGAGGGCTAAACCAGGTTTGGGGAGGGTCCATTTTAGAATGTGGGATGGCTATTCCAGCATACCCCAAGGCCTACCTTTTCAGCATCTTCTAAGTCTCCCAGCACAGATGGATACAGGTAGGACATCCCCACATTGTTGACTAGAACTCCAACCTCTAGGCCAATCAATTGCTCACGGATATCTTTGTATATTTCGCCATCATTGGTAAAATCAGCTGCAATGACTTTGGTTTTTACATTGAATTTTTCCTCTGAAAAATTAAAGATAATGAAATGAAATTACTTACAGATCAAATCTAGTTCTTCATGTTATTATTGTAATGAATAATTCAAAGAAATTACTTTCATGTAAATTACAGCAAGCACTATTCGTTACGTTATCTTTATTGTTTCATAATCCTACAAATGATTTTGGTGACACTGGAAGCTTTTCAAAGTAAGAGAAGGGAACAATCCTTTTTCCAGGTGTCTTTACTAAATGCTTAAACATATATTGGTTCCCCTATAAGAAAATATAAATGTGTGTGTGTGTGGGGGAGGGGAGGGGGGAAGACTGGACTTTAAGAAAAGTAAGGGCCATAGTCAATTGCCAATTCTCACTTCTGCCACCACTGAAAGATTTACTGGTTTAAGCCACAAAATTTGTAGCATGAAATTTAATCATTACACACAAGTACTTTTCAGGACTGTACTTTTTCTGTGGGGAATTTACCAGAAAATACTGAACAATTAATGTATTGGGTAGGTATTAGAAATACATCTCCTGGTATGTAGTAAATAGCCAAATTTTACAATATTCCAATATTACTTCTAGTGTAAGAGTCTACTGATCATATATTAACACCTTCACCTGTTTCTATGGCAACATTTTAAAGCCTCTTGATTCTATTAAACTCTAAACTATTGGAGAGTTTGTTTTAACTTCAAGGTTCTTCTGTTGAGAATTTAAAGCAGTTTCTGTTGAGTATAATATTTGTAATGAGTTTAGCAGGTATCGGAATATCTCCTGCCCTGTATACCACATCATGCAATTTATTCAAATATTAGTTCTAGTGTAAGTGCCTGTCTACTGATCTTCACCTATTTCTGCTGCAACAATCTGAAGCTTCTTCTGAGATCTGCTGATTAGGACAATGTTCATTCCATCCCTTGCAAACTGTTGGGAGAAAAATTGGATTCAAGGCACTTTATTAATGTAAATATGCTTTCACGAGTTTTCTTGAGAAGTTTGATGACAGACTTACATGTAAATATGGGATGACCAAGTTGAGGAAAATTTATGAAAATCAAAATTTTATCATCTGAAAAATATTTCAATTTTTTTTTTTTATAATCAATCAGAATCAACTAATTGCTTTCTGTTCAGAGATTGTAGTTGAGTACACAATATCAGAGCCCGAGATCCTCAAAACCAAACATCCACCTGCGGTGGAACAAGACTCAAGTTTTAACCTTTCATTAGTGAGGTTCAATACAGAGCCTTCTAAATGTTAATCCAGATGTCTAGCATGCAATAACTAATCAAGTGCCTTCACCTGCAGAGATACTTCCTCACCCCTGGCCGAGCTGAAAGAAAACAGGATCCTATGGGCCTAACACTGAAGAGTCACAGTGAAAGCCTGGAGCATCACAATAATGCAATTATCAGTTGCATGACTCAGCCCCGACAATGTCAGTCAAAGATGAGTAATTGACATATGAAATAGTGACTCACATGTGCGTCATTGTACCAAATTGTCAGTCACCAGAGTGACTCTGGGGTGGGTCAATAATTCAGACCCATTGACTTTGTACAGAGGTGATTGATTTGGGGTAAGTCATTTCACAAACAATGTCAGTCACCTACGTGACTGAGGGGTGCATCAATGTACATGTTTTGTCCACCCACTTCAGTGCAATAAGTCACCTTGTCCAGTGGTCTAGGGGCGAGTCACACAATTGACAAGTGCATAACATGTATGATATGATGACTGGCTAGTGATCCTGATCCATTAAAAGAAAGTCAGTTGGGAAGGTATGAAAAGTGGTAATATTGTTGGGTTGTTTAATTGTAAGTAAAAATGTTTTACAGCATGCCTTGTAAAATGCAAAAATTCATGTACAACTTTTGACAAAAACTTTATTAAGGTCTACCCTTGTGTTAAGATTTGTTTGTACAATGCCTTGTAAAGTTTCTGACTGCAAAAATACTACATGTACAACTTCACATCAGACATATAGCCAAGACTTTTCACAAGGGGTGGGCAGCACAATTAAGGTCTTTATGAGGGGGCACAGGGGCAGATTCTCCATATACCCTTGTGTCATGATTTGTTTGTTTGAACCCCCACCCCTACCCCCTTCCCGCCACCCACATGCTTGCTACAGAACAGGCCTCGGTTACCCTAAAAATATATTTCTTGGGTACACCCTTCGTTCTCACCTCCTCACAGTATGCTTTACCAATGCCATCCGTGGCTCCAGTGATTACTGCAAATAAAAACAAGAAAAATATCAGTTTATCATCGGTCACAAGATTTATGTCAGGAAAGTAATCTTGTACGGGTAATTATAATTTATCATTTAAAGAAAGCTTGAGGAAAAAAGTATTTCATATAGTAAAACAAGTTTAAAACATTTTCTTTAAATACTTTAACAATTGTTAGAATGTGAGGATAAGGGCGCAACCCTTCCTCCATAGTTTAGGCTAGGCTTAGTAGACTTACTACACCTTAATTTGTATAATTAAGGTGTTCTTAATTTGTATAAGCAGTTAGTCAAGCCTCACCTTGAGTATGCTATTCAGGCTTGCAGTCCCTTTTATGAGAAGGATAAGTTTATTTTGGAGCAGGTTTAGTGAAGAGCCACTAGACTTAATTCCCGAAGTAAGGAATCTCTTTTTGAATCTATGTTGCGAATTCTTGGTTTGACCACGCTTGAGTTGAGAGGTGTACATGGCGATATGATTCGGGTTTTTAAATTCCTATCTGGTGGTAATGCTTTGACTTCCTGTAATTTCTCAAATGTTTCAGCTAATCCTCATGTGACACGTGGTAACAGTTTGAAATTGACCAAAGAGTTCTCACGGATAAATATTCAGCATTCTAGCTTTTCGGAAAGAGTTGTTAATGAGTGGAATGGTTTGCCTGAGTGGTTAGTTAGCTCCAATTCTGTTCACAATTTCAAAATCAACATCGATAAGTTCTTTACTAACTCTGGTCATCTTTAATTTCTTTTTTTGTGGTGGTGGTGGTGTTAGTTTGGGCTTTTTATGGGGTGATTCACCCTTCTTAGCCTGTCATCTTGTTATGTCATGTTACACCATTCATTTAACTTTTTTGTTTGTTTGTTGGATGCATGACCTTCAAATCTAAGGCTTCATGGAATAATTATGTTGTGTTGTGAACTAACGTTGCCCCATCCCTAAATTCTTGGGTACTCCCAGCTAAAAATCGGGAATTTCCCCACCTCAACAACATTAGTAGCCTAATACTAGTTGGTAGCCGACTCCCCAATTGCTATTTTTTGAAATTAACGTAACGTAACGTAGGGGCCTGCATTACTGCCTCAGATTTTAAAATATAGTGCATGCCAAATGCCTATTTCGCGAAACTCACCGGCATATTTTCCAAACTGAGTGAAGTGATAATTGAACTTTTTCTGGATCAAAAACATTCTTAAATTTCTGAAACAAACACAGCTACTTTGAGGCAAACAAGCATGGAACAAAATGCCCCAAACATGGAAAATGCGTCAAACAACATTTTGAACAGCTGAATTCGCCGATTCAGCCTGGGAGCAAAGAGTTTATCTTGAGTAATGGTTATTGGCTCGCGATTGTTTACAATGTGTAGGCGTGACTCTTACGTGGATCTTCTTGAAGTTAACTGGTTAAGGAGCTGTGGACATCGGACCAGGGAGCTGTTACTTATCAAAGTCCCAGTTCCCTGATTGAACAGGTACAAAATTGTATCTATCACGTTTCGAACAGAGCATTAGATTATGCGTTTAACAGTCTTTGAATTTTGAAATAGGTTGTGTAATTTTCAAGTTATGAGTAAACATTTTTTTGTTTTTTTGTTGATATATTGAAAAAATGTGATGTTTTCTTTATGAACTAGGCACCAGAAACTTTCAAACAAGTAATCCAATTTTCGGAAAATTTCTTCATTTCCGGATAATTTTTTCTTTTCCATTTTTAGCATTTCTTCCCTTTTCGGGCATTTTCTTTAATTTTCGGACCTTGGTCGCGGAGGGGGCCTGCCCCTCCGCTCCAGACCCCCACTAGCGCCGCCATTGATATGAACAGGAAAAGACCTCAAAATGATTTTCCTTATATTTTCAGACCTTGAAAATGTTTAAAACCGGGATTCAAAATGCCTTCTCCCGCGGCTGGTTGGGGTATGGTAAAAATCCTCCTCATTAGAATTATCTTCCTTTTTCAAAGAGAAATTGCAGAGGGTAAAAACACTGGATTTAGATTGAGGAATTCTGAGAGTCTGTATATGTTTCGTTTATACTTTCACGAGAGTTATACAAAAATGTACATAGTTGCCCATATTTGCGCAAAATATCTGTAAAAATATTATAAAATGACCAATTTTTAACCGATTTTGATGAAATTGTTTGCTTTCTTCATGTTGTTTTGAAAGCAATTTACCCAGGGGTTGATCTTCAGCCTAAGATCCGGGGTCTTAGTTGGCCACACCAAAATGATGTGTAAAAAAAAAACAGGAGTATAATAACAACGAGAGAAACGAAATTCGAAATTGCATTTTGCGACATTTTATTGATCTGCAAAGTCATAAATAATTTCCTGACAGTCAAGTTTGCGTAAATGATCTGACTCGACCTGCCCTCGTCCGCCCCAACTTTCAAAAGGGAACCTCCTGACCCCCTTGTCCCTTTACTCTAGGGCAAGCCTTGGGCAGTGGCCCTCTTTCCCGACCCATGGTTTCGACATTGTTGACTAGCTAGGTAGACCATGCATTATTTAGAATATACAAAAGAGTAAGTCAACTTTATAGGGTTATCAGATCATGAGATCCGGGTTTTCAGTAAAAGTCATGTCATAATTTATTAAAATTTGTATGGTATATTTGCAAAAGGGCCCGGTCGTGACTCTGCCTATAAGGCCAATAAAAGCTTAATCCACCCCTGAATGTATACTGTTATCAAGGCTTGCAGCAGAAGGAATTTTTAGGTTGCCTCCCCCCCCCCACCCGCTACCTATAACCTAAGTATTTACGTCTGTTGTAAGCCTGACCCCCTCCCCTCTCCTCCTTCCCCTCCCCACCCCGCAAAAAAAAAAACACCACACCACAAAGGATTACTTCAGTGGTCAACAAAGTTAATGCAAGAGTACGTTATATATTGAAACAAAATTATGAATAAAATTATAGGCCTGGTCAGGTTTCAAGTTCTGTCTCATTTAAACACCCGTGCAGTAAATTTACTATTACTTTCTTGCCTTGACTATCAAATTATTAATGTATTGAATATTTTTTATTTCGTAGATTCATTTTTCCTCAAACCTTCTTCAAATGCCAGATTATGTTTTTTAGTTTGTTTCCTGCATAACCCAATTTGGATGGCGTTTAAATCACGTGCATATAGAACTAACTAAAAAGGAATTTGAAGGTAAAGGCATAGGATGGCCCTAGGAAGGATTTATTCTGGAGGTCTCGGGATATGGATGACCTCATCAACTCTGGGCTTGATTTTCATGGCTTTCTGTGAAATTGAGGATTGGGTATAGAACTGCAGTGGCAGGGGAAACTGTTCCCTGGGAGGATTGCACCTTCTTGGCGGCATTCTTCTCAGATTTATCGAAAAATTGGGAAATAATTAACATATGATTATTAAAATCAGGCTACAAAATTTTGGTAAAATTATAGGAACTTTTGGCAACATTTCTTGAATATTGAAGAAAAGTTCCCGAAAATAGAATTTTCTAAAAGTTAAAAGAGATTTCCCTATTAGAAGCAACGTTTGATGGAAAATTAATTTGCCACTATTAGTGCATTTTTTGCGAGGTGACCCTACCCACGCCCCTATTGATTTGCTTCCTTAAGTTTCTCAAAAGAATGTTCAGCATTTTGAGGGTTCAAATGAAGTAATTATGAGGACAATATTTTTCAAAGAAAAATTACTGTTAGGATTTAGCTACAGCATTGGCAGACCATACTCTGAATTTAGGTACGTATGCAAAGACCCTCCTCCCTCCTCTCCGGGCCCCCGTAAGGAGAAGTGTTAGTTACTTCAAGGAAGGGGCGCCGGTAGGAGTTTTATATTGGTGGGGCAAGAAAACGGGAGGCTCGATCTTTTTTTTTTTTTTTAAACTGGTGCCAGGAAATACACTCTCCCGGCTTTTGACACTTTAAAATCCATGATTCATGCCCGGGGTATTTATTGAAGAAGAACATTGCTTCATACAACATATTGTCATAGACTGCCAATTGTCATAGACTTTTGACAACAGCTCAAGTAATTAAAGAGAATATTTCAAAATAATACTGAATTATAATTGTGACTTAATATACATTAGGTCGATAATGTATTGGAAGACATGGGGCGCAAACCAATTTTACATATACCTATTTTTTACTGAATCTGCCAAATGTTGACATTCTTGAGTTAGGCCTATTTGCCAAAATACATTCGTTTGCAATTTTAACAATATAAAATAAACCATCGTGATATGGAATGCATGTTGAATTTGGACGGTGGTAAATTACATTAATTTGACTTGTAAAATAATTTGATTGGAAATAAATTCATGAGTAATAATCAATTGGAAATTAAGAATTTTACCCACAATTTTAACGCAATCATAAGAAAGGAAGCTTAAAAAAAAGTATTATTGACCAAATTATTGGTGCCATCTCCCGTTCCGACGCCCCTGCAAAGAAGTACTTATCAACATCCATTTGGGTAAATATGAAGATATTTTACTGATAAAAGGGGAAACCGTGCATATCGGTCCGGTCTAACGGCTGTATTTGACATTCAAGATGTTACCTTTCTCGTCTCTACTCTAGCAACATGATTTCAAGTTAAAGATAGTACCTCCCACTTTCAGACCTTTGCAGTTTCCAAAGAGGTATCAACAATGGCGGGTAGTAATTCTCTCTTTGGCCCACTATGTGTTCCTTTTGCCGGCGTGGGAGCGGCTGTTTCTGCATATTTTGTTCTCCGTTTGACGTTTTTCGTCATTAGAAGCCTAAAAATGTTTGTTTTTGGCTGGGGCACTGACATCAAAAAGTTCGGCGAATGGGCAGGTAAGCTTTAACATGTGGCTATTCCATACAATTTTCATACCCCCTAATTTGCTCAAAATCAACATGCATGTTGCATCAAATTACCTTAGAAACCTCTGGAAACTGAAAGAAATAATGGTATGAATTCAGAAGTGTAGTTAGGGTTTAGGCCTAGCACTTATCATTTGCTCGATAGTGTTGTTCCTTCTTTCTTTAGTCCCATGCTATTTCTTGCTACTGACACTGGGCCTAGTCTAAACTTTTAAAATTAAGTTAGGCTAGCAAAAACTGAGAGTTTAAGTTAACTTCTAAGTTCATTAAAGTTTAAATGTGAAACTTTTTTTATTGAATTTTGGGTCTGATTCACCTTTTCTGCCATGCTGGATAGTTTTCTTTACACAAAAGGACTTGAGCTTAACTTCTAAAATTGCCACCAGTGAAGTTCTAACGTTAGGCCTAGGCCTACTGACATTTTAACTGAAGTAACGAAATGTAGTTTTGAATAATTTGTGAAGAAAATGTCAGACATTTTGGCGTAAATGACTCGTTTTCATGCTGAAAACATATTTTCTAGTGTCACATTCATAGTGGGTTGCTTAGGTAGTCTTGACTGTTGACTTATTTTTCATATTCTCTGCAGGTCCTTTCTTTGGTTTTTTACATTTTACAAGTTTCAATGTAAAAAAAAACGAAGTGAGTTATGCCTCAGTGGCTCACCATTTTTAATTTTTTCTTCAGTTGTGACAGGAGCTACTGATGGGATTGGCAAGGCATATGCTGAAGAAGTGAGTCAATGAATTTCTTGTTTATTATATTTATCAAAGTAACTGAAATGTTGATTTTGTGATAATTTCGTTAGTTTACTTTCTTGTTGAAAATTAAATTTCAGTCAAAAGCTAAAAAGTCAAGTAAAATGGATAAACTAAGAAACGCATAGTAAATTTATTTAATCAAATTCTGTATAGGGACATTATCTGGCTGGTCATACACGTAACGTAATAGAGAATGGCCCAAGTGGACCCCTGGTGGCCCAGGGATCCAGCGGGCCATTGTCTGGCTGGTCACACACATAATGTAAGAGAGAATGGCCCAAGTGGACGGACCCCTGGGATCTCCCAGGGATCCACCTGGGCCATTCTCTGGCTGGTCACATACGTAAAATAACAGAATGGTCCTATAGCAATTCCTCCCTCTTTCCGCATACTGATTTAGTATACTTAATTATTATTTCCACCAACTGACGAATGTCTTTGAAGCTTCATGAAATAAGATTTTGCTTAAGATATCTTTATTGTAAGTACAATTGTCAAAAGATTTGCATTTTCTCCTTCCAATGATATATAAAGCTATATAATACAGTGTACATTTGTCAACTTTTCTTTCATATAGCTTCAAGCTTTTTCGAACATTCGTCAGTATGCGAAATTAATAATTTCTACTTTGACATTCGTCACTACACAAGTGATATTCGTCACTATGCAAAAAGAGGGACGAATTACCACTGCACTAGGATTTTTCTAGTCAATGCCCTGTAGGGCTGTCAACCTATTTGATATCAGGGGTGGGAAATATAGCGGACCACGGCACCAATGGTGCCAGAATTGTTTTCAGGTCTCCAGAAAGAAAATGAGGAAGAATAGAGACAAAGGGAGGGAAATTGGGAAAAATGACAGGAAAGGAGAAAAAGAAAAAGGGGAAAGGAGGAGTCAGGAGGAGTCAGGTAGCTCAGTTGGTAGAGTGCACGATTGAGATGCTGGAGGTTTCTTGCAGGTTCGAGGCTTGTCCTAGCCTGACACGATTTTCCACAGCTTTGAAGACAGCTACACCGAACATCAAAGTGGAGGTATGTCGTTTGTAGCTCCTGCGTTGTCCTCATCCAGCATTTGGGAGAAGTGAACAATGGTTGGATGGTGTTCACCGTCCCTCGGATGGGGACGTTAAATGGCAGGAGAGTCACCCCCTGCCTGGTTTTCTGAATACTAATGGAGAAGAGAAGCGTGCAAACTCAGTGTTCATTCACTTCCTGTACGGGTATGAACAGACCTGTTCTGTTTCTATAACCATGCGCCTGTTGATGTTTGAAACGTAATTGGGGGAAGAGAAGAAGAAAAGAAAGTCACTTGGATACTAAACTACTCATTTTTTAAAAGCTGTACAAGTTTACGTGTACATGTATGTATGAAAAAGAATGATAGAGAATTACCTTTTCTCGTTGCTTTATTTATTTCTTGAATGCAGTCAGTTTGCCACAAAATGCAAAAAGTACCAATACCAGCTCTGATGAAATGCTTTGTTACTTTGAGGATTGAAAAAATTCAGGAACAAAGTATTTCCTAAAAGTGTCCACATTTGATCCATTAATTATTGACCATGGGAATATTCCTTTAAAGGAGTGTCAGGGGTCGAATTTGCCACTGTTTCAGTGTTCCGAGAACAGTGCTTTTTATGCAGGAACTGAATTTTCAAACATGGCTATTCCGATGGAACAGTGTTCTTCTCACAAGCATGTGGCATTACATCAAAGACCAATAACTTAAAGGAGACAAAAAGACTGATATACATGTAATCCTCATTTAACCCTTACTCTACCAGCACTTTTTCGAAAATGCGCTCGGGAGGCGGGGCCAAAGACGGGGCACCCAAAACGGTGATAAGATCGCCGCGTGGTAGAGTAAGGGTTAATCAAGGCGTGATTATTGAAGGGTCCTCTGTCCTCCAGGCAGAAAAGTCGGGCCCCTTCCGCTTTCGTGGCCTGCTGGGCCGCCCACCGGGATCATGCTGCCTATATTTTCGGGTTGGCGCATATGTCGCGGCTTGATTAACCCCTACTCACCAGCACTTTTTCGAAAATGCGCTCGGGAGGCGGGGACAAAGACGGGGCACCCAAAACGGCGATAAGATCGCCGCGTGGTAGAGTAAGGGTTAATATAATAGAGGATTAAAATCTAAACCAACTACCGAAAATAGCAAGTCAAAATCTCATTCCTACAGTATTTCAAGTTATCCATCTTTAAATTCAACACATGGAGGCTGCCATTTTTTTAATTCGGTATTGAAATCTTGTTAATGATAACATTGTTTCCCTAACATAGACTAAGGAATGTAATGTATTTCTATAAGAAGTTTATATTATGTTTTTATTCCAAATTTATGTGACACAAAGTTTTAATAGCATGTTTCGACATTTTCATGTTTACACAAAAATATTCTTGTCTCTTAGAAAAGAAAAACAATTTTTCATGAGCTAGAAAACTCGTGATAGATTTGAAAGAAATACAAAGCATTCTAACACCCTGCTGGGTTGATGACATCATAATCTGCATGTTTTGAAAACAAAATGGCGACTTCCATGGTACTATCTAGTAGTAGCATTAAAATTTTCAATAATTACAAAAAGTGTGTTAAAATTTCTTCAGGAGGCATAAAACTTGGTCAGAAGATTTGTTATTTTAATTCTATCATATGAAATAAGGATTATGTCAGACTTTATGTCACCTTTAATTTCTGCTAAAAAGAAATGTATGTTGTCAATTAAGATTGTCGTAAATATAATTTTTCCAGTAAGAAAAAGTATTTCCCACCTTCCCTGCAGTTGTCAGCACAATTAATCATGAATACACATATGCAAGGCTGCTTGCATGTGTGTGATTATATGCAAATATGCTTTATCATAAATAAATAAATAACTGACATATATTTGCATATAATAACCAATAAAGTAGTTGTAAATAAAGCTCATATTGAAGAAAGGAAATTGTGTTATCGGCAAAAAGGTGGTAAAATCTGATCTAGAACAGTGTTATTTGAAAAGTACTCCTTTGTGGACCAGTGGCAAAAATTTTGAATTTCAGCCCCTGAGTGTAGACCTAGTAGGATGAAAAATTAATCAGTCACAATTCCTCATTAAAGGAATGTTCCCATGTTTTTTTGTAATATTCTCATGGTTTTTTTGTAAAATTTTATTTGAAAAAGCTGAAGAGCATACGTGTAGAGCCAATTTGGTACAAAAATCAGGTTGATATCATAGTCCATTCAGAAGATATGGATTTTGAAATATTTCCAATTGCATTTTACCAAGGTTTATAATGTCCCAACAGACCTCCATTGGAGTATTTATGACAAGACGCCACGGCCATTTTAATAACCAATTGTAGAGCACTGGTTGGAAACCCACTGGGAATTGAACCCGGGATGCTAGATTGGAAAGTTGAAGCTTTACTACATTCCCATGGAGGTCTCGGATGGTTGTAATAGGTACCACATGCCATGGAGGTCATGGATGGTTGTAATAGGTACCACATGCCATGGAGGTCTCGGACGGTTGTAATAGGTACCACATGCCATGGAGGTCTCGGATGGTTGTAATAGGTACCACATCCCATGGGGTCTTGGATGGTTGTAATAGGTACCACATGCCATGGAGGTCTCGGATGGTTGTAATAGGTACCACATCCCATGGAGGTCTCGGATGGTTGTAATAGGTACCACATCCCATGGAGGTCTCGGACGGTTGTAATAGGTACCACATGCCATGGAGGTCTCGGATGGTTGTAATAGGTACCACATCCCATGGAGGTCTCGGATGGTTGTAATAGGTACCACATGCCATGGAGGTCTTGGATGGTTGTAATAGGTACCACATGCCATGGAGGTCTTGGATGGTTGTAATAGGTACCACATGCAATGGAGGTCTTGGATGGTTGTAATAGGTACCACATGCAATGGAGGTCTCGGACGGTTGTAATAGGTACCACATGCCATGGAGGTCTCGGATGGTTGTAATAGGTACCACATACCATGGAGGTCTTGGATGGTTGTAATAGGTACCACATGCAATGGAGGTCTCGGACGGTTGTAATAGGTACCACATGCCATGGAGGTCTCGGATGGTTGTAATAGGTACCACATACCATGGAGGTCTCGGATGGTTGTAATAGGTACCACATCCCATGGAGGTCGGATGGTTGTAATAGGTACCACATCCCATGGAGGTCTCGGATGGTTGTAATAGGTACCACATGTCATGGAGGTCTTAGATGGTTGTAATAGGTACCACATGCCATGGAGGTCTCGGACGGTTGTAATAGGTACCACATGCCATGGAGGTCTCGGATGGATGTAATAGGTACTACATGCCATGGAGGTTTTAGGTGGTTGTAATAGGTACCACATGCCATGGAGGTCCTGGATGGTTGTAATAGGTACCACATGCCATGGAGGTCTCGGATGGTTGTAATAGGTACCACATGCCATGGAGGTCTTAGATGGTTGTAATAGGTACCACATGCTATGGAGGTCTTGGATGGTTGTAATAGGTACCACATGCCATGGAGGTCTTAGATGGTTGAAATAGGTACCACATGCCATGGAGGTCTCAGATGGTTGAAATAGGTACCACATGCTATGGAGGTCTCGGATGGTTGTAATAGGTACCACATGCCATGGAGGTCTCGGATGGTTGTAATAGGTACAACATGCCATCGAGGTCTCGGATGGTTGTAATACTGTAGGTACCACATGCCATGGAGGTCTTAGATGGTTGTAATAGGTACCACATGCCATGGAGGTCTTAGATGGTTGTAATAGGTACCACATGCCATGGAGGTCTTGGATGGTTGTAATAGGTACCACATGCCATGGAGGTCTCGGATGGTTGTAATAGGTACCACATGCCATGGAGGTCCTGGATGGTTGTAATAGGTACCACATGCCATGGAGGTCTCGGATGGTTGTAATAGGTACCACATGCCATGGAGGTCTTGGATGCTTGTAATAGGTACCACATGCCATGGAGGTCTCGGATGGTTGTAATAGGTACCACATGCCATGGAGGTCCTGGATGGTTGTAATAGGTACCACATGCCATGGAGGTCTCGGATGGTTGTAATAGGTACCACATGCAATGGAGGTCTCGGATGGTTGTAATAGGTACCACATGCCATGGAGGTCTCGGATGGTTGTAATAGGTACCACATGCCATGGAGGTCTCGGATGGTTGTAATAGGTACCACATCCCATGGAGGTCTCGGATGGTTGTAATAGGTACCACATCCCATGGAGGTCTCGGATGGTTGTAATAGGTACCACATCCCATGGAGGTCTCGGATGGTTGTAATAGGTACCACATGCCATGGAGGTCTTGGATGGTTGTAATAGGTACCACATGCCATGGAGGTCTTGGATGGTTGTAATAGGTACCACATGCCATGGAGGTCTTAGATGGTTGTAATAGGTACCACATGCCATGGAGGTCTTAGATGGTTGTAATAGGTACCACATGCCATGAAGGTCTGGGATGGTTGTAATAGGTACCACATGCCATGGAGGTCTCGGATGGTTGTAATAGGTACCACATGCCATGGAGGTCCCGGATGGTTGTAATAGGTACCACATGCCATGGAGGTCTTGGATGGTTGTAATAGGTACCACATGCCATGGAGGTCTCGGATGGTTGTAATAGGTACCACATGCCATGGAGGTCCCGGATGGTTGTAATAGGTACCACATGCCATGGAGGTCTCGGATGGTTGAAATAGGTACCACATGCCATGGAGGTCTCGGATGGTTGTAATAGGTACCACATGCCATAGAGGTCTCGGGTGGTTGTAATAGGTACCACATGCCATGGGGGTCTCGGATGGTTGTAATAGGTACCACATGCCATGGAGGTCTTGGATGGTTGTAGTAGGTACCACATGCCATCGAGGTCTCGGATGGTTGTAATAGGTACAACATGCCATCGAGGTCTCGGATGGTTGTAATACTGTAGGTACCACATTGCCATGGAGGTCTCGGATGGTTGTAATACTGTAGGTACCACATTGCCACGAAGGTCACGGATAGTTGTAAAAGGCGTTATTTTAGTAATGTTGCCTCTTTCTGTCCATTGCTTATAAAATGCTAACTTTGCTTTTCCGTTGTCCTTCAGCTTGCAAGAAGAGGGTTGAATGTTGTTCTTATCAGCCGCACCCTACAAAAGCTGGAGAGTGTCGCATCAGACATTGGTAAGCCCAATAGGCCCTTAGGGTCTCCCAGGGGTCTCCCAGGGCCATTTTTCAGCCTGTCACATCAGTTACGTAATGGAGAATGGCCCAGCACATGTGTATATTGATCATGTAGCAATTTTAAGTAAGTTAAAGGGTATAAATAAAATAGGAAGAGATCAGGATCAGTTTCTAAGCTTTCAACTTATAGTTTTTGAGTTATGGCTGATCAAAGTTTGATTTGAAGATTAATGTAGAGACAGAGTGGTTATATGCTTGCATGGGGCAGAGTGCTTATATGATTGCATGGGGCAGAGTGGTAATATGCTTGCATGGGGCAGAGTGGTTATATGCTTGCATGGGGCAGAGTGGTAATATGCTTGCATGGGGTAGAGGTAATATGCTTGCATGGGGTAGAGGTAATATGCTTGCATGGGGCAGAGTGATATATGCTTGCATGGGGCAGAGTGGTAATATGCTTGCATGGGGCAGAGTGGTTATATGCTTGCATGGGGCAGAGTGGTTGTATGCTTGCATGGGGCAGAGTGGTTATATGCTTGCCTGGGGCAGAGTGGTTACATGCTTGTATGGGGCAGAGCGGTTATATGCTTGCATGGGGCAGAGTGGTTATATGCTTGCTTGGGACAGTGGTTGTATGCTTGCATGGGGCAGAGTGGTTATATGCTTGCATGGGGCAGAGTGGTAATATGCTAGCATGGGGCAGAGTGGTTATATGCTTGCATGGGGCAGAGTGGTTATATGCTTGCATAGAGCAGAGTGGTTATATGCTTGCATGGGGCAGAGTGGTTATATGTAGCATGGGGCAGAGTGGTTATATGCTTACATGGGGCAGAGTGGTTATATGCTTGCATGGGGCAGAGTGGTTATATGTAGCATGGGGCAGAGTGGTTATATGCTTACATGGGGCAGAGTGGTTATATGCTTGCATGGGGCAGAGTGGTTATATGCTTGCATGGGGCAGAGTGGTTATATGCTTGCATGGGGCAGAGTGGTTATATGCTTGCATGGGGCAGAGTGGTTATATGCTTGCATGAGGCAGAGTGGTTATATGCTTGCATGGGGCAAGGACTTTGGCCCAAGTGGAATATTAATGTAGAGACAAGAGTGATTATATGCTTGCATGGGGCAAGGACTTTTGCTCGAGTGGAATATTTATGTAGAGGCAGAGTGGCTATATGCTTTCATGGGGCAAGGACTTTGGCCCGAGTTGAATATTAATGTTGAGGCAGAGTGGTTATATGCTTGCATGGGGCAAGGACTTTGGCTCGAGTGAAATATAAGCGTTGAGGCAGAGTGGCTATATGCTTGCATGGGTCAAGGACTTTGGCCTAAGTGGAATATTAATGTAGAGGCAGAGTGGTTATATGCTTGCATGGGGCAAGGACTTTGGCGAGTGGAACGACCTGACTTTTAAAAGGGCCATTCGCGAGTACAAAGTCCTTTGAATCATGTGTTGAATATGCATGAAAAGACGATGCCAAAACATTAATCTTGTTATAAAGTTTCTGTGTTTGATTGTTTAAAATGCATAAAATCATTGAATATTCATGTTCGTGCATTACGCGAATATCAATCCAGGAGCCATGACAATGCAAATACTCCATATAGATTCTATAAGTGTTTAATTTCAAATGTACAGGCTGTGTTACATTGTTGATGTATGGTTGGGTGTTTAATTATTTTCATTTATTTCCACATACTGTACCTTCAAAGAACTAGATATAAACTTAATGAAAAATCTCTTGGAGGTTAGCAAATTCTGAAAGAAGATTTTTTTGCCTTTACCCTAATTCTAAATATTCATGCTAGGATAGCCTTTGCTCATTGTTTTAATAAACTGAGATTTAGAAAAGAGATTTTCAAAATTACGGAATAGATTTTAAATTCGTTGCTCAGTCATGCATCAGTTCTTTGCCCAGTCATGCATCAGATCTTTGCCCAGTCATGCATCAGTTCTTTGCCCAGTCATGCATTAGATCTTTGCCCAGTCATGCATCAGATCTTTGCCCAGTCATGCATCAGTTCTTTGCCCAGTCATGCATTAGATCTTTGCCCAGTCATGCATCGAATCTTTGCCCAGTCATGCATCAGATCTTTGCCCAGTCATGCATTAGATCTTTGCCCAGTCATGCATCAGATCTTTGCCCAGTCATGCATCAGTTCTTTGCCCAGTCATGCATTAGATCTTTGCCCAGTCATGCATCGAATCTTTGCCCAGTCATGCATCAGTTCTTTGCCCAGTCATGCATTAGATCTTTGCCCAGTCATGCATTAGATCTTTGCCCAGTCATGCATTAGATCTTTGCCCAGTCATGCATCAGATCTTTGCCCAGTCATGCATCAGTTCTTTGCCCAGTCATGCATCAATTCTTTGCCCAGTCATGCATCAGTTCTTTGCCCAGTCATGCATCAGTTCTTTGCCCAGTCATGCATCAGTTATTTGCCCAGTCATGCATCAGATCTTTGCCCAGTCATGCATCAGATCTTTGCCCAGTCATGCATCAGTTATTTGCCCAGTTATGCATCAATTCTCTGCCCAGTCATGCATCAGTTCTTTGCCAAGTCATGCATTAGATCTTTGCCCAGTCATGCATCAGTTCTTTGCCCAGTCATGCATCAGTCCTTTGCCTAGTCATGCATTATATTTTTGCCCAGTCATGCATCAGTTATTTGCCCAGTCATGCATCAGTTCTTTGCCCAGTCATGCATCAGTTCTTTGCCCAGTCATGCATTAGTTTTTTGCCCAGTCATGCATCAGTTCTTTGCCCAGTCATGCATCAGTTCTTTGCCCAGTCATGCATTAGATCTTTGCCCAGTCATGCATCAGTTTTTGCCCAGTCATGCATCAGATCTTTGCCCAGTCATGCATCAGTTTTTGCCCAGTCATGCATCAGTTCTTTGCCCAGTCATGCATCAGATCTTTGCCCAGTCATGCATCAATTCTTTGCCCAGTCATGCATCAGTTCTTTGCCCAGTCATGCATCAGATCTTTGCCCAGTCATGCATCAATCCTTTGCCCAGTCATGCATTAGATTTTTGCCCAGTCATGCATCAGATCTTTGCCCAGTCATGCATCAGATCTTTGCCCAGTCATGCATCACATCTTTGCCCAGTCATGCATCAGATCTTTGCCCAATCATGCATTAGATCTTTGCCCAGTCATGCATCAGTACTTTGCCCAGTCATGCATTAGATCTTTGCCCAGTCATGCATCAGATCTTTGCCCAGTCATGCATCAGATCTTTGCCCAGTCATGCATCAGATATTTGCCCAGTCATGCATCAGTTTTTTGCCCAGTCATGCATCAGTTCTTTGCCCAATCATGCATCAGATCTTTGCCCAGTCATGCATCAGATCTTTGCCCAGTCATGCATCAGTCCTTTGCCCAGTCATGCATTAGATTTTTGCCCAGTCATGCATCAGTTCTTTGCCCAGTCATGCATTAGTTATTTGCCCAGTCATGCATCAGTTCTTTGCCCAGTCATGCATTAGATTTTTGCCCAGTCATGCATCAGTTCTTTGCCCAGTCATGCATCAGTCCTTTGCCCAGTCATGCATTAGATTTTTGCCCAGTCATGCATCAGTTCTTTGCCCAGTCATGCATTAGTTATTTGCCCAGTCATGCATCAGTCCTTTGCCCAGTCATGCATTAGATTTTTGCCCAGTCATGCATCAGTTCTTTGCCCAGTCATGCATTAGTTATTTGCCCAGTCATGCATCAGTCCTTTGCCTAGTCATGCATTAGATTTTTGCCCAGTCATGCATCAGTTCTTTGCCCAGTCATGCATTAGATCTTTGCCCAGTCATGCATCAGTTCTTTGCCCAGTCATGCATCAGTCCTTTGCCTAGTCATGCATTATATTTTTGCCCAGTCATGCATCAGTTATTTGCCCAGTCATGCATCAGTTCTTTGCCCAGTCATGCATCAGTTCTTTGCCCAGTCATGCATCAGATCTTTGCCCAATCATGCATTAGATCTTTGCCCAGTCATGCATCAGTACTTTGCCCAGTCATGCATTAGATCTTTGCCCAGTCATGCATTAGATCTTTGCCCAGTCATGCATTAGTTATTTGCCCAGTCATGCATCAATCCTTTGCCCAGTCATGCATTAGATTTTTGCCCAGTCATGCATCAGTTCTTTGCCCAGTCATGCATTAGTTATTTGCCCAGTCATGCATTAGATCTTTGCCCAGTCATGCATCAGTTCTTTGCCCAGTCATGCATTAGTTATTTGCCCAGTCATGCATCAGTCCTTTGCCCAGTCATGCATTAGATTTTTGCCCAGTCATGCATCAGTTCTTTGCCCAGTCATGCATTAGTTATTTGCCCAGTCATGCATCAGTCCTTTGCCTAGTCATGCATTAGATTTTTGCCCAGTCATGCATCAGTTCTTTGCCCAGTCATGCATTAGATCTTTGCCCAGTCATGCATCAGTTCTTTGCCCAGTCATGCATCAGTCCTTTGCCTAGTCATGCATTATATTTTTGCCCAGTCATGCATCAGTTATTTGCCCAGTCATGCATCAGTTCTTTGCCCAGTCATGCATCAGTTCTTTGCCCAGTCATGCATCAGATCTTTGCCCAATCATGCATTAGATCTTTGCCCAGTCATGCATCAGTACTTTGCCCAGTCATGCATTAGATCTTTGCCCAGTCATGCATTAGATCTTTGCCCAGTCATGCATTAGTTATTTGCCCAGTCATGCATCAATCCTTTGCCCAGTCATGCATTAGATTTTTGCCCAGTCATGCATCAGTTCTTTGCCCAGTCATGCATTAGTTATTTGCCCAGTCATGCATCAGATCTTTGCCCAGTCATGCATCAGATATTTGCTCAGTCATGCATTAGATTTTTGCCCAGTCATGCATCAGTTCTTTGCCCAGTCATGCATCAGTTCTTTGCCAAGTCATGCATCAGTTCTTTGCCCATTCATGCATCAGCTCATTGCCCAGTCATGCATCAGATCTTTGCCCAGTCATGCATCAGATCTTTGCCCAGTCATGCATTAGTTATTTGCCCAGTTATGCATCAATTCTTTGCTCAGTCATGCATCAGTTCTTTGCCCAGTTATGCATCACTTCTTTGCCCAGTCATGCATCAGTTCTTTGCCCAGTCATGCATCAGTTCTCTGCCCAGTCATGCATCAGATCTTTTCCCAGTCATGCATCAAATCTTTGCCCAGTCATGCATCAGATCTTTGCCCAGTCATGCATCAGATCTTTGCCCAGTCATGCATCGAATCTTTGCCCAGTCATGCATCAGTTCTTTGCCCAGTCATGCATCGAATCTTTGCCCAGTCATGCATCAGATCTTTGCCCAGTCATGCATCAGATCTTTGCCCAGTTATGCATCACTTCTTTGCCCAGTCATGCATCAGTTCTTTGCCCAGTCATGCATCAGTTCTCTGCCCAGTCATGCATCAGATCTTTTCCCAGTCATGCATCAAATCTTTGCCCAGTCATGCATCAGATCTTTGCCCAGTCATGCATCAGTTCTTTGCCCAGTCATGCATCGAATCTTTGCCCAGTCATGCATCAAATCTTTGCCCAGTCATGCATCAGATCTTTGCCCAGTCATGCATCACTTCTTTGCTCAGTCATGCATCAGTTCTTTGCCCAGTCATGCATTAATTATTTGCCCAGTCATGCATCACTTCTTTGCCCAGTTATGCATCACTTCTTTGCCCAGTCATGCATTAGTTATTTGCCCAGTCATGCATCAGTACTTTGCCCAGTCATGCATTAGATCTTTGCCCAGTCATGCATCAGTTCTTTGCCCAGTCATGCATCAGTTCTTTGCCCAGTCATGCATCACACATTCTGCATATAGAAAATCTTCAATACTTTATAATTAGCCATAAACTAAGATTACTATTTTAAAAACTCAAAGGTTGTCCTTCTCAATTTCAAATTAATTTGTAATTTTTTATTTTTTATCACAGTATTATTGATTCCATTGATCCTTTGCAGTGTTTTAATCCACTTAAATCCCATCAATTTTTGAAATCACTTTTTTTTAAGTGAATGATTTTCAAGTGAATGATTTTCTTCACAAAAATTCCCTTCCTTCTTACTACAGAATCAAAGTTCAAAGTTCGCACAAAAGTGATCGCTGCAGATTTTACTGCCGGACGCGAGATCTACGGTGACATAGCTGAGGAGCTCAAGGATCTACAAGTTGGAGTGTTAGTCAATAATGTGGGCATGTCATACAGCTACCCAGAATTCTTCCATGATTTACCCAATGGTGATGAGGTGAGGAGGGTTTGATAGATTTTAATTTGAATTAGGGGTTGGCCAAATCATTCTCAGGCCTAAAAAGAATACCATAATTCTTCCTCAAACATCATCAACTTCCTCCGCAACAACAACCTCTTCCACCACATTTAACTCCCCTTGCTCCCTCCGTTTCTACACCTAACCTTACATACCCCTTTCTTTTCACCAAAAGTTTTTTCTTCTGCTTTTCCACCCTCATCTCCCTTACAAACCTTCCATCTCCTCACTATCTTAACTCTTACACCATAAATTATTAACACCCTCTTGGCACATTTGACTCTGACTGTCGCGGTGCCGTTAAACATTAACAAACCAAACCAACCATATTCAATGTATTAAATGCTAAAGCGCCCACCCAACATTTTTTGAATAATAACATAATTTATTTGATTAATGAAAGACTTAACATACTCAAGTTTTGTTACATTCTTTGCTTATTTTGCATCTGATGCTTTCAATATGTTTTTTATGGTGTTAATTCTGGGCTTAACCAGTTTATATGTATAATTTGCTGATTAGGAAAAAACTTTGGGCCTAATAATTGGTGCAGTTCTATTTCCATAAGCGCCCTGGGCTCTTCTTACATCAAATACGGTATTTGTAACTTGCGGTAGCCGACTGACTGACTGAAAAATATGGATTATAAGCCTAATCATTTTTATTACCATTCTTGATAAATAGCTAAATAAAAATATCATGTCAATTGACAGATCTCGAATATAAAGCATGTATCCTTCTTATTGTCCTTGAAATATTTTACAGCATTTTAAATTTGTAGGCCTTAATGATGATGAATTATACAAATTTAATGAATTATGCAAATTTTATTTAAATTTTGTGACTTGGAGTTTTATTTCTACAATTCTCCCAATGGTAAGGAGATTTGATTAGAGTTTCATTTTCAATTTTTTAGGTTTGAAAAATTGTCCTAAAGCGTAAAAAGAACTTTCGAAGGTTCCAGTTGTAGACAAGCTGACTGAAAATGTGGACTGTAAACATTTTATTAAAATATTTGAAGAAGAAAAAAAATCAATTGTTAATTTTCTCATTGTCCTTAAAAGTTAAAAAAAAATGAAACTTTTATTGCCATTATGGAAAAATAAAAATGTTAAATTTAAATAAGAGCCATAGTAAAATCTGACCTCAATTTGACAGATCTTGAATATAAATCATGTATTCTCTCACTTGGTTCTTAAGCAGTACTCTACCAGCACTTTTTGGAAAATGCGCTCGGGAGGCGGGGCCAAAGACAGGGTACCCAAAACGGCGATAATGTCGCCGCGTAGTAGAGTTAGGGTTAATCAAGGCATAATTATTGAAGGGTCCTCTGTCTTCCAGGCAGCAGAGTCAGGCCCCTTCTGCTTCCGGGACCTGCTGGGCCGCCCATTTATCGCGGGTTGATCAACCCTTACTCTACCAGCACTTTTTGGAAAATGCGCTCGGGAGGCAGGGCCAAAGACAGGGTACCCAAAACGGCAATAATAATGCTGCGTGGTAGAGTAAGGGTTAAAGCCTAATGCTAGAAATGCCATCCACTGGCAGGAGTTCCATCCATATTACAGTCCAAGCTTAGATCAATCTCCTAAACTTGTTGGAGAGATTCAAGACAAAGAAGCCCAGTCATTCAAGACAAAGGAGCCCAGTCATTCAAGACAAAGGAGCCCAGTCATTCAAGACAAAGGAGCCCAGTCATTTAAGACAAAGAAGCCCAGTCATTCAAGACAAAGGAGCCCAGTCATTCAAGACAAAGGAGCCCAGTCATTCAAGACAAAGGAGCCCAGTCATTCAAGACAAAGAAGCCCAGTCATTCAAGACAAAGAAGCCCAGTCATTCAAGACAAAGGAGCCCAGTCATTCAAGACAAAAAAGCCCAGTCATTTAGGACAAAGGAGCCCAGTCATTCAAGACAAAGAAGCCCAGTCATTCAAGACAAAGGAGCCCAGTCATTCAAGACAAAGGAGCCCAGTCATTTAAGACAAAGGAGCCCAGTCATTTAAGACAAAGGAGCCCAGTCATTCAAGACAAAAGAGCCCAGTCATTCAAGACAAAGAAGCCCAGTCATTCAAGACAATGGAGCCCAGTCATTCAAGACAAAGGAGCCCAGTCATTCAAGACAAAGGAGCCCAGTAATTCAACACAAAGGAGCCCAGTCATTCAAGACAAAGGAGCCCAGTCATTCAAGACAAAGAAGCCAAGTCATTCAAGACAAAGGAGCCCAGTCATTCAAGACAAAGGAGCCCAGTCATTCAAGACAAAGGAGCCCAGTCATTCAAGACAAAAGAGCCCAGTCATTCAAGACAAAGAAGCCCAGTCATTCAAGACAAAGAAGCCCAGTCATTCAAGACAAAGAAGCCCAGTCTTTCAAGACAAAGGAGCCCAGTCATTCAAGACAAAGGAGCCCAGTCATTCAAGACAAAGGAGCCTAGTCATTCAAGACCCGGGTGTACCGTCATCTTCTCTCAGCACCATAGGAGAAGATTATTTCCATTCCATCCCTAAGCTGCTGTGAACCATTGATTGGTTCATGAGGACATCTCTTATAGTGTCTTGTTGCCTATACTTGTGTTTTACTTGGTCATACTCCATGTGCTGTTGTTTGCCTCGCATTTTATACAAAACAAGTGGGATAAACATATTTAAGTTATGCAAATTTTATTTAAATTTTGTTACATGGGGTGACAGTCAACAATGTGGGTGTGCCCTTTCTGCCTTGGTTGAATTCACAATTAACTTCTTCTTTTTCTGACAGTTTCTACCAAAGCTGCTGAATATCAACATGTTATCCTTAACCATGGTAAGTACTCAAACAAATCATTAGTCAAGGTGTGTGTGGGTGGGGGTAGGGGCGAGGGGGGGGGGGGTTGTACTCACTTGGAAACAAAGGTCATGTAGCATAAAGTCACTTGGAAAGGAATCAATACAAGTGCTATATGTGCCTTCATTGGGAACCATAAACAACATTACAAGAATGTGAAGTATTTATATCTCAAAAGGGGCAGGAAGGAGGAAATTTGGAGCAGAGGGGAGGAAAATTGGAGCAGGGAGGAGGAAAATTGGAGCAGGGGGAGGAAAATTGGAGCAAAGAGAGGAAACTTGGAGCAGGGAGGAGGAAAGTTGGAGCAGGGGCAGGAAAATTGGAGCAAGGAGGACAATTGGAGCAGGGGCAGGAAAATTGGAGCAAGGAGGACAATTGGAGCAGGGGCAGGAAAATTGGAGCAGGGAAGAGGAAAATTGAAGCAGGGGGAGGAAAATTGGAGCAGGGAAGAGGAAAATTGGAGCAGGGGGAGAAAAATTGGAGCAGGGGAGGACATCGGAGTAGGGATGAAGAAAATGGGAGCAGGGGAGGAAAATAAGAGCAGGAGGAGAAAAATTGGAGCAGTGAGAGAAAAATGGGAGCAGGGGAGAAAAATGGGAGCAGGGAGGAGGAAAATTGGAGCAGTGAGAGAAAAATGGGAGCAGGGGAGAAAATTGGAGCAGGGGAGGGACACTGGAGCAGGGAGGAGGAAAATGGGAGCAGGGGAGAAAAATGTGATCAGGGGGGAGAACAAATTGAGCAGGGGAGGAAATTGGAGCAGGAAGGAGAAAAATGGGAGCAGGGGAGAAAATTGGGAGCAGGGGAGGAAAATTAGAGCATGGGGAGGAAAATTGGAGCAGGGGGAAGAAAATTGGAGCAGGGAGGAGAAAAATGGGAGCAGGGGAGAAAAATTGGAGCAGGGGAGAAAAATGGGAGCAGGGGAGAAAAATGGGAGCAGGGGAGAAAAATAGGAGCAGGGGAGAACAATTGGAGCAATGAGAGAGAAAATGGGAACAGGGGAGAAAAATTCGAGCAGTGAGGAGGAAAATTTGAGCAGGGGAGGGAAATTGGATAAGGGGAGAAAAATTGGAGCAAGGGTAGGAAAATTGGAGCAGGGGGAGGAATATAAAAGCAGGGTGAGGAAAATTGGAGTCGGGGGAGGAAAATTGGAGCTGGGAGAGGAAAATTGGAGCATGGGGAGGGAAATTGGAGCAGGGAGAGGAAAATTAGAGTAGGTGGAGGAAAATTGGAGCAGGGGGTGGACAATTAGAGTAGGGGGAGGAAAATATACATAGTTGGCTGCTGTTTAACTCAATTTCCACTACATAGTTTGCTACTGTGTACCAGTAACACTTAAATGATTTATAGAAGAGCTTTTCAAACTAAATACTAGTTATTCTGATATTTTTACAAAAAAGAACAATTGATCTCATGCAAAATCAATAGAGAAATAACATACATACCTAATCATCAATTATTCTGTGATGTTTCCTTTCTTTCCATGCAGATGACCTACATTGTTTTACCAGCCATGGTACAAAGGTGAGATGTTAACCTGGTTCTTTCATCAGTTTGCATCTTTAGTCTTGTCACATAAATAGTCAGTAAATTTACAGGAATATTTCTTTATTTTGCAGAGAGAATTGCGAGGCCTCTGGGCAAACTGAACTTTGACCCCTCATGTCCCAAACAATTCTGAACAGCAGATAACAAGGTCTTCAGTTATTTTGCCCTCATGAAGCGTGGGTTTTCACCATTTTTGCCCTGTGTGTTGTTGTATTTTTATGGTCATTTTACGCTTTTTATTACCCAAAATATACTCGAGTACCTGAGCTTTTTCCTGCCACTTTCCCTTCTCGGCAAAGCTGATTTGTATCACCTCAACCAGAAAGGTGTTGAATTCCCCATCAATAAGAAATGTACTCAGCTGCTTAAAAATGGTAACTTTCATGTTTGCATCAATTTGTTTTGAGACAATAATTACAGTAGTTAAATCCATCCGAGCCATACAGTATGTCTCATAAGGCCAGTGCTTATTGCCGGTTTTCATGGCACAAGCAAATGAGAGTACATGACTCCCCCTGGATGGGATGCCAGTCCATCACAGGTTCAGTCCCCAGCAATGCTGGTACTCATTTTACAGCTGAGTGGACTGAAGAAAGTAATGTCTTGCTCAAGGATACAATACAGTGCTTGTGGCAGGAATTGAACCCAGTACTTTTTGCATACGAGCAAGGCTCCTTAGCCACTGCACCAGAAAGTGTTTTTTTACAATAGTTCTATTTTCATTTCATGCACCAATCACAGTATAGCAATGTTTACACTAGAGTTCAAATTTTTTCTAAGAGGATGCGGGGGAAGGTGGGGGAGGGAAGATTTTTCCCCTTAAGTGATTTTTTTAATAAGGAAAGGGTGATTTCTTTGTGGAAAAAAAAAGGCCAAAATTTCAACCCAAAAAAGGCCAAAAATACAACCCAAAGAATATTAAAAATACAACCCAAAAAAAGCCAAAAATACAATCCAAACAAGGCCAAAAATACAAGCCAAAAAAGGCTGAAAAAGGCCAAATTTATCATTTCTCGGCCAGTTTTGTTGCGGGAAATTCCCCCCTGTCAATTATTTTTGAAGAGGAATTTGATATGTGTGGGAACCTTGCAATCCCGCACCTTAGTTTGAACACTGCAGTATAAAACTATTTGAATCGTTACTTTTCATTTGTTGCTTTACAGAAAGAAGGGCTTAGTCATAAATGTATCTTCAGGGTCTGGCATGAATCCGTCTCCACTACTTGCTGTGTATTCAGCTACCAAGGTAAACACATCGCACCCATTGCTTGCATGTAGTCTTTACTGAGAGAGAGAGAGTTGAACACACAATTACATTGACGGGGTCGTTGCCAGCGTATTCGGTTATGATAGTACAAATGCTATCACGAAACGCTTAATACGACCCGGACGAGAACACAGGTACGACGTACGGACAGACATAACATCGACAACCAAGTCAATGTCCACGGTTGTGGTGCACTGGCGTGTCTACCCAGTCTTTACTAATCAAATGCTAACAGAAATAGACTTTCTAATTTTCAGTGACTGAGATCGAGGGAATAAATTTAAAGAATTACATAATGATTTTGAGCTGTATATATATCCAGTTGAGCTGTATATATATCCAGTTGAGCTGTATATATATCCAGTTGAGCTGTATATATATCCAGTTAAGCTGTATATATATCCAGTTGAGCTGTATATATATCCAGTTGAGCTGTATATATATCCAGTTGAGCTGTATATATATCCAGTTGAGCTGTATATATATTCAGTTGAGCTGTATATATATATCCAGTTGAGCTGTATATATTTAGTTGAGCTGTATAGGTATCCAGTCAAACTTTATCAATCCTAAATCAATGAAACTTTGATTCAGTCAAAATCACAAACTGATCTCTTAGTGTCAGAATTTTAATGCTGTTTGAACCAAGATAGAAATTGCTATGTATGGGTAGACTTCATTTCCAGACAAATTTTTTTCTGAGCAAATATTTTATAAGTTTTGCAGTAAACCTCAGACATATAGGGGGAGAGGGCACTTCCCCTCACTTGTCCCCCAGCAATGTTGTAAAGTCACATAATATGATATTCTGGTATATAGGCATTTGTCCCCATTCCATGAGACAACATTTTCCTTCCCTCTTCCCTCTTGATCAAAAGCCTAGTGCCACCACTGATGATGCATAGTGTAGGATGGCATATTCAATGCAGGGTAAGATGCTGTAGGTTGTTTTAAAGCATTTTACTGGTCTTAGGTACATGTATGTGCAGATGGGTCTGTAGCATGACAGTTTTTATCATTCATGTGTGTCCTTCATCATTAATGTTATGCTCCGTCTCATTTGCAGGTATATGTGGACTTTTTCTCCAGGTCTGTGCATGCAGAGTATTCATCCAAAGGGATTATAGTGCAAGTAAGTCATAGTGCAAGTAAGTCATAGTGCAAGTAAGTCATAGCACAAGTAAGTCGTAGTGCAAGTAAGTCATAGCGCAAGTAAGCAAGTAAGTCATAGTACAAAAATTCATAGTACAAGAAGTCAATAGTGCAAGTAAGTCATAGTGCAAGTAAGTCATAGTGCCAGTAAGTCGTAGCGCAAGTGAGTCATAGCGCAAGTGAGTCATAGCACAAGTGAGTCGTAGCGCAAGTCAGTCGTAGAGCAAGTGAGTCATAGGGCAAGTCAGTCATAGCGCAAGTCAGTCGCAGGGCAAGTGAGTCGTAGCGCAAGTGAGTCGTAGCGCAAGTGAGTCGTAGCACAAGTGAGTCGTAGTGCAAGTGAGTCGTAGCGCAAGTAAGTTGTAGCGCAAGTGAGTCATTGCGTGCAGTAAGTCATAGCATGCAGTAAGTCGTAACACGCAGTAAGTCGTAACACGCAGTAAGTCGTAACATGCAGTAAGTCGTAGCGCAAGTAAGTCGTAGCGCAAGTAAGTCATAGCGCAAGTAAGTCACAGTGCAAGTAAGTCATAGCACAAGTATGTCAGCGCTAGTAAGTCATAGCGCAAGTAAATCATAGAAGTCGTAGTGCAAGTATTATTCATAGTGCAAGTAAGTCATAGTACATGTAAGTCGTAACGCAAGCAAGTCGAAGCACAAGTAAATCATAGTGCAAGTCTTAGTTGAAGCAGGTTATAGTGCAGGTAAGCAATAATCTGCGGATGTGTTAGCAGCATGAGCTGAATTGTTTTGAACTCAAATGAAAGAACAGTCAAGAGTAGCATAAGATTGAATCATAATCAATTACATTTTTACCCACCCTTAGAATTAATTCTAGAATGTTTTTCATATCTCTATTTATCAACAGTCTGTCCTTCCATTCTTTGTGGCCACGAAACTAAGTAAGATACGGAAGTCATCGCTGACTGTTCCGACACCGAGTCAGTTTGCAAGGGCAGCCTTGGCCACAGTTGGGACTGAGACCAGAACCAATGGCTGCTTTGTACACAATGTGCAGGTAACTATACCTTCATGTTCCTTGTACTAGCTGTTTGATGAAAACAACATAAGTCATGAATAAAAACTGAGAGGATGTGATGTCACATATAGTCTACTTTCAGCCGTTTCTATAGGGAGAGGGTAATGTGCAGGTAACTACAGTATACCTTCATGTTCCTTGCACTAGCTATTTGATGAAAACATAACATAACTCATGGATAAAGACTGAGAGGATGTAATGTCACATATAGTCTGATTTCAGCTGTTTCTATAGGGAGAGGGTTAATGATATATTAATGTAGTTACTTGACAGTTTTGTTTCTTTTTACTTGACCACTGAACTAATCCTTTAAAGATTTCACAATTTTGCTTCCGGAGTCAGATAGCTCAGTTGGTAGAGAGCACGACAGATGCTGTAGGTTCCAGGATCACACTAGCCTGACACTAAGCTAAGTTGGAAGAGAGCATGACAGATGCTGTAGGTTCCAGGCTCACACTAGCCTGACACGAAGCTCAGTTGGTAGAGAGCAAGACAGATGCTGTAGGTTCCAGGCTCACACTAGCCTGACACGAAGCTCAGTTGGTAGAGAGCAAGACAGATGCTGTAGGTTCCAGGCTCAAACTAGCCTGACACGAAGCTCAGTTGGTAGAGAGCAAGATAGATGCTGTAGGTGCCAGGCTCACACTAGCCTGACCAGAAGCTCAGTTGGTAGAGAGCAAGACAGATGCTGTAGGTACCAGGCTCACACTAGCCTGACACGAAGCTCAGTTGGTAGAGAGCATGACAGATGCTGTAGGTTCCCGGCTCACACTTGCCTGACACGAAGCTCAGTTGGTAGAGAGCACGACAGATGCTGTAGGTTCCAGGCTCACACTAGCCTGACATGAAGCTCACTTGGTAGAGAGCACAACAGATGCTGTAGGTTCCAGGCTTACACTAGCCTGACACGAAGCTCAGTTGGTAGAGAGCATGACAGATGCTGTAGGTTCCAGGCTCACACTAGCCTGACACGAAGCTCAGTTGGTAGAGCACGGCAGATGCTGTAGGTTCCAGGCTCACACTAGCCTGACACGAAGCTCAGTTGGTAGAGAGCATGACAGATGCTGTAGGTTCCTGGATCACACTAGCCTGACACGAAGCTCACTTGGTAGAGAGCAAGACAGATGCTGTAGGTTCAAGGCTCACACTAGCCTGACACGAAGCTCAGTTGGTAGAGAGCACAACAGATGCTGTAGGTTGCAGGCTCACACTAGCCTGACACGAAGCTCAGTTGGTAGAGAGCATGACAGATGCTGTAGGTTCCAGGCTCACACTAGCCTGACACGATTTTTTACAGCTATGCGGACAGATACGCCAAACATCAAAGTGGAAGTACGTCGTCTGCAGCTCCTACTCCTCATCCAGCGTTTGGGGGAAGTGGACAATGGTTGGATGGCGCCCACCGTCTCTCAGATGAGGAAGTTAAATGGCGGTCTGCTTGGCAGGAGAGTCACCCCCTGCCTGGTTCTCTGAAGACTGTTCAAGAAGAGAAGTGTGCAAACAGGGTGTTCATTCACTTCCTTTCCCGGTTTGAAAAGTCAAGTTCTGTTGCTTGAGTCATCAGTCTGCTGATGTTTGAAACGTATATCGGAAGAAGTAACTGGTACAACCAGGAGTATTATTTAGGTGTTTCATAGCACATCCCGTCCTTCATCCACATGATGAACAGCAAAATGGAGGGGTCAGGGTCTTACACATGTTCTGTAGATAAAATGATGACTAGTAAATGACGAGGGATGACTGGGGTCCATACGGATCATATTTAAATTTGTATATTGCTCGTTTCATTTTCATGCTGGGTGATGTGGTAGACATGACCCCAGAATGTTTAATAAAGTACAGATGGGTTAGAAAGGGTGATCACTCCCGTGGTGCAGGGGTCATTGGGTGTCTTGCATTCATGATTGTGTGTTTTATTTTCATGCAGGGTGCTGTAGTCGACATGGCCCCAGAGTGGCTGCTGAACAAAGTACAGATGGCTATGCATCTACCACTACGGGCACGGATGCTGAACAAACTAAAGGGAAAGTGAAAGAAGAATTGAGCCACTTAAAACCTTGAACAATACATCATGAACTACATGGATGGTTGAATTAATCTTATAATCACATTGATCATTAATTGATCAATCTATAATTTATCAGAGACTGGAAATAATAATCAACAAGGGACTGACTTTAAACCTTTAAGGATTTAATGTTACACACCGTCATGATTGATATCTCAATTACATATCTCATTGATCGATTACAGATTGACCATTAATTGATCACTGATGAATTGATCAGAGATAGGACATAAGAATCCATGAGGGACGCACTTTAACCATGTCCCACATTTATCTAATTGGCACATACCAGAGACGGGGCGTAGGAATCAACATGGTCCCCACTTTAAGCTTGCTTGATAGCTACATGTGTATTAACTCATTATTAACTAAGACAATGATGGTGGCATGTGAAGAATTGATGAGCAACCGGTAATACGAATCAAGTTTTGGGTTTTTACCATACCCCAGTCGAAGTGTGGCAGTGACTGAGCTTTGGGAAAGAAATTTTAAGAACTACATAGTTTGGAGTTGTCCGTCCAGTCTTATATCACAGAGTTATCATCAATCAATTATTGATCATTAAATTAAATATTGATCATTCAATCAAATATTGATCATTAAATCAAATAGTGATCATTAAATCAAATATTTATCATTAAATTAAATATTAATTATTAAATCAACCATAACTTTAAAACTAAAAATGTTATTTAAAAAAAATATTTTACCTAATATAGAAATTGTTTCATCTGTAGACTTTTAATGTGTTCTCCAAGATAGTGGCATAAATAAGAATTTTGGCAAGTGGGATGGGCAAACGGGGTTGTGGTGCCCAAGGAAAACTGAAAATCCAGGCCCCCATATCAGAAAATTCTAAGAGCAACAAAGAAAGGTCTCCACCTATTTCTATTCAAATTTACACCATTTTCGTCAAGCATAGATTTCACCAATGTTTGAGGTCCCCCTGTTTGAACATACATTCTTTTTAATTTTTATGACCCAAGCCCCCTAGCTCCCTTGGACCCAAGCTCCCTTGGACCCAAGCTCCCTTGGACCCGGGCTCCCTTGGATCCAAGCTCCCTTGGACCCGAGCCCGCTAGGATCCGAGCCCCCTGGCTCTCCTGGAATAGAGCCTCGCAAACAATTTTAGCCTCTTTAACTGTTATAGAATCATCAGGACTAAGCATTAAATTCTTGGAAATGACCAATGAGAATAAACTTCACTCATGACTATTCACAAATGGAATTATGCATTTTAATTAGCTTTCTTACTTTTTTTCATTACAGGGATTCTTTGTGCTAATAACATGCTGATTTGTATTATTATTTTTTATTTTCATGTGTGCAGTGATACAATGAATACAATCTATAAAATCTGCATCTGCTCTTGTGTGCATCTTGTCTTTATAGTTCCAGTTAAAAAATGTGAAAGGGATACTGGAAGGGGAAGGGGGAGGGGGTCAACATTGGACTACTTTTAGGCCACTCATTACCCATCCCAGAACTTCATTCAATCCCTTACTGAGCTCAAACTCCATCAGGCACAATTTAACCATCTTTGTCGTGGTGCCATTAAGCCTCAACAAACAAAGGGACAGGGCTGTTATGGACGAGGACATATCCTTCCCCCTCCCCACTTTTCAGCAGAATTGTACAAATTTAGTACATTTTGAGGAAAATTTGCCTGTTGTCCCCCTCCACCTTTTTGGATAAAAGACCATGTCTCCACACTTTCCAAATGAGCATTACAGCCCTGCAAAGGAGATAAGAGGGAAGAGGGGGGGAGGGGGGGGAGGGGGGGCAAAGGGGGCAACACAGTGGATGCTTTTGGGCCATCAGACCACAAAGGTCTAATTCCATAAAAAAAAATCCACCCACCTGACCTCTGGTGAAGTGGTAGCATACTGACTAGCTAGTATTTGTGATGCCAGATTTCATTACTGGTTAAAAGACTTGTAAATGTCAGGCCATGAAACAAACGCATGATGTCCATCAGCTGAATATATTGTATAATTCCACATTTCATCATTACATGTTAAGTACAATATCACATCACAAGTCTTATATTGCATGCATTACTGTAATAAAAAACAAGTACAAGAGCTTACATCCCCCGCCACCCCAATAATTTATACCCCCTCCCCCAAAAAATATCCCCCCCTTCCCTACAAAAAAACAATTCCTGTGCTACATTGTGTTACACTACCACTGTCAATGGGTTTCAAACTTTAGGAATTGGTTTAGTGGGCAAGCATGACAACAAATTTTAGTGGGAGGGAGGGGGGGGAGTTAAGCTTGATGATTACCCCAGACCGAGCATAAGGCCCTTTAAATTCATTCAAACAATAGTCATTAACATTCAAATAAAATAGGATGTAACTTTTGCCCTTAAAACCATAGAGAAGGGGCAGACGGACTACCCCAGATGGGGCAGACAGAAACCCCACATTTTTGGCAACCAAAGATTCAGCAAAATGTTTGTCAACATTCAAGCAAAAACTGCACAATCCATTCAAAGTTATTTATTCAAACAGAGACTGCAAATTAGATTTGGATTTTCCAAATATAATTATGTCGGGTAAAATTTGGGCAAGATATCATCTTTGGGCAAATATACTGCCCCCTCCCCCCTTCCTCCTCCCACACCAAAAAAAATGAAATTGCCCGTACTCCTATGCTTAAAACAACAGTAACTTCATGTTTGAGTTCAAGTCTTCAACTGCATCCATGGTAAAGCACCCCAGTATCTTAGGAAACTCATTATTTGTAAAAGACCTACACAGAACCTCTGCAATCGTTCATCATTCTGGCTCAATGTTCCAACCATAAACATAAAAACACAACACTTGGGTGGAGGGCATTTGCACGGGTGGGGCCTCTTTGGTGGAATCAACTTCATAGTGATGTACGCAATATTGATAATCACATACAATTCTAAGAGTGCTAAAAACCCATTTATTTAAGTTGTATATTAAGTGTTGATTTCTTTGGCTGGGCATTATGTGTATCTTTTGTTCATGTTATTCTAGTTTCTTATTTTTTGTAAAGCGTTTTTGAATATACGTATACCAAAAACGCTATATAAATCAATTATATTATATTAATGCAGGGGCTCCCCAGTCCCAAACATTGTGGGCTCAGTCACCATTGTTCTGTTTGTCTTGCCTTCCATTATTCTATAAGATACACATGCCATACCACTGCACCAATCCTGTTACTCATCATCATATTTGCAGCAATCAAACTTTAGAAATTATATTTTTTTCCTTCATTAATTTTATGACTGACTTGCCAACATGAAACAATTTATTCAAAGAAAATTCATGATAAGAGCAGATTAGTAGCATTACGAATAAATTGTCAAAAGAAAGTAAAAGATGTATTTTCTTGCTTGGTGTACTGTAATGGTTTCAGCTGCAGTTCAAATTCCGAAACATTTTTTGCTGATCCTGAGAAAATGATGGTATAGACATGAATGGACATGTGTAGACATGTATAGACATCAAATGTTGCTTGAATAAAAACATATGAGGCATGTATCAAACTATGCTGAAATATTCTTTTTAATCAGAGATAAAACGGCTGTCGGTAAACGTCTTTATTCAATTTGAGCTTAAGTATAACATACCCCATACATGGATCAGTGTCACCAAGCACCCATGGAGGTGCATTCACAGTGGTACATTTGTAACACAATGTACGCACATCGTTCTTTTATTTGATTAGTACAGTTACAGTATGAAGCCTCCAGTATCGACTTTACAGGCAAGAAACAATGTTACTTAGACAGCGGCATGCCTCTTATAAAAAACAATCATTTTTCATCTATGAACTTTGACACCATCAAATCCTCGACGATGGAGGACCTCCAGCAACCACTTGGTGCCCTGTAATTATGATGTACACTGTGCCTTCAGCATCTCATGCATCCAAAATTAAATTATGAACTTTGACAGCGACTCCTGCGTCTATCATTAAACTTATTATGAATTCTGACGATGACATCGAAAAGACGGCCACAGCAACTTTAGCTATTACAAAGACATACCAGTCATACCCAAGACCTTGTGACCTCTCGCTTGGTGCTCAGGAATGGGTGAGAAATTGCTCAGGCATGGGTGAAAAATTGCTCAGGCATGGGTGAGAAATTGCTCAGGCATGGGTGAGAAATTGCTCAGGCATGGGTGAAAAATTGCTCAGGCATGGGTGAGAAATTGTTTAGGCATGGGAGGAATTGTTCAGGCATGGGTGAGAAATTGCTCAGGCATAGGTGAGAAATTGCTCAGGCATGGGTGAGAAATTGCTTAGGCATGGGAGGAATTGTTCAGGCATGGGTGACAAATTGCTAAGGCATGGGTGACAAATTGCTAAGGCATGGGTAACAGGGGTAATCCCTAGTTTCAACCTGCACACTTCACTTGCTAGCAACCAGCTATTGTTATATCATACAAAATAGGTCATTCACCTGGGGCTGAAGCCACAAACCTCCTTTGCAGTGAAATGGAACAGATTAATCCTTGGCTGACTCTATATACCTGGAGGAAATTGTGCATTGCCCATGAATGATTGATGGACCATTCTTCCCAAAGAGGGTTATATTATGATGTCCAAATCACACCATCAATTTTCCGATCTCCATTTATTTTCTTGAGACAATGAGTTTGTGTCCTGTTTGTAACACTACCCAAGATTTGCAATAAATTAATTTCCTCAGAAACAAAATCATTTTCTTAGCAACAAATTTTGAGTAGACCATCATGCAAGTACACAATACAATTCCCTACACTGTGTACAATAAGCTCAGTGTATACTCATGTCTACTCATGTCCTAATGTTGACGACATGCCCGGAAATGATGTCATTTTGTCAAAATCTTTCGGGACAACTGCCTACTCAAGTTTAATTGGATATACTTCTCTGTTCTAGGCTTTTATGTCAGCGTGTGGTATGTTTGCAAAGATAAACAGGAAAGATATCAATATAAACTTTGTTATATATTCATCGGAACATTAAAGACAGAACGATGACGTGATTAATGGATTGTGACTTTCAAAATAGCAGAATTCCGTTAAAACAACAGATGTCTTACATGCCTGGCTCAGCATAAGGGATTGGAGCAGTGTAATAGTACAGCCATGTGTTGGCTACACCTTTAAGCCTCAAAGTTTCCATAGTAAAGCAATTTAGGGACGCATTGCATGTAGAAAAAGAGCTAAAGAGCTATAATTGAGGTATTATTGTACACCACCTGATCTTGATGCTCATCACCACCTGATCATGATGCTTATCACCACCTGATCATAATGCTCATCACCACCTGATCATGATGCTCATCACCACCTGATCATAATGCTCATCACCGCCTGATCATGATGCTCATCACCACCTGATCATGATGCTCATCACCACCTGATCATGATGCTCATCACCACCTGATCACGATGCTCATCACCTGATCACGATGCTCATTACCAGTGTTATATCTTACTGTTTTACTGTATTAGTCTTTAAATTTCTCTTCTGTATCTGTCTTCTTTCTTGTATTCTAAAAATAAGCTTTTACTATTTACACTATCCCTTTAAAATATGTTCGTGCTCTAACACATCTTCTATGGTGATGGTGCATACATCTCTTTCTCACTTGATATTTTGCGTAGACCCATCAAGCTCTGTCCTGATCGATGCCTCTTTCTCACCGATGCCTGTCTTCTAAGGGCACTATTTAAGGCATTTTGTCCCCATAACCAATACCTTTCTGGTATTTTCTTTGCTATCCAAAGCTGCAATGAAAGAAAAAATAAAGTACAAAAATAAGGCTTTTAACAATTCATGAATCTGTATTATCATGATCAGGGGAAGTAAAGGTGGTGGACTGGGGGCTTCAGCTTTCCAGTAAATTTAGGTGAAAGTTGTTGCAAATTTATACATGATTTTGTTGTGATAATTCAACACTCCGCCATCCCTGCTGATAACAACATTAACTGAAAAACCTGAGAGATCACAGGTGTCATATGGCTACAAAAAACACATCTGGAAAAGCTTCCAATGTTTACAAAAAACACATCTGGAAGGGCTTCCAATGTTTACAAAAAACACATCTAAAAAGGCTTTCAATGTTTACAAAAAAACACATCTGGAAAGGCTTCCAATGTTTACAAAAAACACATCTGGAAAGGCTTCCAATGTTTACAAAAAATACATCTGGAAAGGCTTCCAATGTTTACAAAAAACACATCTGGAAAGGCTTCCAATGTTTACAAAAAATACATCTGGAAAGGCTTCCAATGTTTCTGTACTGTTCATCTGGCAGTAATCCAGAAATATTGCTCCCATGCAGACTCTGGCAGATTTTGGTGAACGAATTGTATTGTATTGTCCACTTTGAATACTCAAGCCAAGTAAATAGAATATGCCTCTGTTCAGACTTTTGAATTAAACTCTCTGAGTAAGGAAATAAGCCACACCCCACCATAGCAACACAAAAACTAGGTGGGAAAAACAAACCTCAAATCTGCAATCATGCATGACCAATGCATTGTGATTTAGAAATTCATGTGGCCGGCCACAAGCTTTAAACCATTTATGACACTTCTGCAGATCTTTTTAGAGTTTTTAGCAAAAGGAATAACCAACATTCTGTTTGTTGACCATTCTGGAAAATAAGAATCGCATTTGCAAGGCCTGTAACTTACACCCCCCGTTTTACTCAAAATCAGGGGTAATCCACACCATTCAATCCGAGAGACTCTTCACAATTTATTGACTAGCATCCAGCTATCGTTACACCATATACAACACAGGGGTAATCTATACCTTCTTAACTGATAGCATCTTCATAGTATATTCACAGTTCACTTGTTAGCAACCAGCTACTGTTACACTGTACACAATTGGTCATTCATCTTAGGCTCAAGCCACATAACTGCTGTTCAGTGATTCGAATCAGATCAGTCCTTGGCGGAGCCTAAATATAAATATACATTATAAGCTTAGGAGGACTTTGTGCAAAACCCATGAATGATTGATGGACCATTCCTCGTAAGGATGGTTATTTTATCATGATGGTTGAACAGATAACTTTTATACCTGTCCATAGACCTTTAAGGATTTGTTGAGTACACAGGAATCCCCCTTAACACATGAGTTATTGAGACAGGAATACCAAGCCTTGGAGACTAAATCCCCCTTAACACATGAGTTATCGAGACAGGAATAGCAGGCCTTGGAGACTAAATCCCCCTTAACACATGAGTTATCGAGACAGGAATACCAAGCCTTGGAGACTAAATCCCCCTTAACACATGAGTTATCAAGACAGGAATACCAAGCCTTGGAGACTAAATCCCCCTTAACACATGAGTTATTGAGACAGGAATACCAAGCCTTGGAGACTAAATCCCCCTTAACACACGATTTATTGAGACAGGAATACCAAGCCTTGGAGACTAAATCCCCCTTAACACATGAGTTATCGAGACAAGAATACCAAGCCTTGGAGACTAAATCCCCTTAACACATGAGTTATTGACAGGAATACCAAGCCTTAGAGACTAAATCCCCCTTAATACATGAGTTATCCAGACAGGAATACCAAGCCTTGAGACTAAATCCCCTTAACACATGAGTTATTGAGACAGGAATCTGAAGCTTTGGAGACTAAATCCCCTTAATACATGAGTTATCGAGACAGGAATACCAAGCCTTGGAGACTAAATCCCCCTTAACACATGGGTTATTGAGACAGGAATACTGAAGCTTTGGAGACTAAATCCCCCTTAACACATGAGTTATCGAGACAAGAATACCAAGCCTTGGAGACTAAATCCCCCTTAACACATGAGTTATTGACAGGAATACCAAGCCTTAGAGACTAAATCCCCCTTAATACATGAGTTATCCAGACAGGAATACCAAGCCTTGGAGACTAAATCCCCCTTAACACATGAGTTATTGAGACAGGAATACGAAGCTTTGGAGACTAAATCCCCCTTAATACATGAGTTATCGAGACAGGAATACCAAGCCTTGGAGACTAAATACCCCTTAACACATGAGTTATCGAGACAGGAATACCAAGCCTTGGAGACTAAATCTCCCTTAACACATGAGTTATTGAGACAGGACTACCAAGCCTTGGAGACTAAATCCCCCTTAACACATGAGTTATTGAGACAGGAATACGAAGCCTTGGAGACTAAATTCCCCTTAAAACATGAGTTATCGAGACAGGAATACCAAGCCTTGAAGACTAAATCCCCCTTAACACATGAGTTACCAAGACAGGAATACCAAGCCTTGGAGACTAAATCCCCCTTAACACATGAGTTATCAAGAAAGGAATACCAAGCCTTGGAGACTAAATCCCCCTTAACACATGAGTTATCAAGACAGGAATACCAAGCCTTGGAGACTAAATCCCCCTTAACACATGAGTTATCAAGACAGGAATACCAAGCCTTAGAGACTAAATCCCCCTTAACACATGAGTTATTGAGACAGGAATACCAAGCCTTGGAGACTAAATCCCCCTTAACACATGAGTTACCAAGACAGGAATACCAAGCCTTGGAGACTAAATCCCCCTTAACACATGAGTTATCAAGACATGAATACCAAGCCTTGGAGACTAAATCCCCCTTAACACATGAGTTATTGACAGGAATACCAAGCCTTGGAGACTAAATCCCCCTTAACACATGAGTTATCGAGACAGGAATACCAAGCCTTGGAGACTAAATCCCCCTTAACACATGAGTTATCGAGACAGGAATACCAAGCCTTAGAGACTAAATCCCCCTTAACACATGAGTTATTGTGACAAGAATATCAAGCATTGAAGACTAAATCCCCCTTAACACATGAGTTATTAACCCTTACTCTCCCAGCGTCACGGTGACCATGACGCTTACGATCCCTTTTCCAAAAAAACATTTGAGTACCTTCCCAAAATCCTATAGAGCTGCAAATAAGTTTATTCAAACCAGATTGAATAGATCTGTCATAATATGGTTATTTTGTTGGGGGATTAGATTAAAATAAATTGAGTAAAATCGATTTACAAAAAGTGCATTTTTCAAAAAACGTTAAAAAAGAAAGAAAAGAAGATTACCACGAATGTCATACATGAATATTTTTTCCATTTGTTTTTTCGTAAAGTATAAAGATAGTTTGAATTGTTGGTTGCTACACGATTTTTACTTGTACTTGGTCAATGTTTGTGTTTTTTTTTTTTAAATATGCCAAAATTTGTAATTTTGGGCTATTTTTGACCTTTTTTAATCAAAAAAATCATAAAAACCGGCCCAAATATTGTATTGGAATTTTTAAAATCTCTACGGGTAGAGGAGAAATAGATCGTTCAGACGAACTATTACAATAACAGATGCACCCCCTCTAACTGCCTAAAAGGTCTCTGATGATGACGTCAATTCAGCGTCTTTTTTTTTTTTTTTTTTCTTCACATTCGATACAACAAAATGGCGAGATACAACGTTGAACGTGCCTTCCGACTCTATGTTTTCTTCAGAATATTGATGATTCAGAGGGGTCGGAAGGTACTTCTGATAAAGAGGATGTACCAGAACTCGACCAGATTGAGGAAGAGGAGAATATAGAGCCTGCTGAGATGGATAGCGATCTGTTCCAAATTACGGAGTTGGTGAGTGTTTTCTTCCAAAAATAGCGAAAGTACTACATTGTAAATGTGTAGTAATAGAATAAGGCTTATATTATTCTAATGATAAATTAGCGGGGATTTTTTGCTTGTTACGATAAACAAGTAAAAGGGACACTAAAATCACATATAGAAAAAAGGATTTAGGTCCTTTCTATAATAGCCCGGATGAAACAAATGAAAGCTGAAGCCCAATAATAGCATCTCTAAATGGACTGAAATATATGTATTTCCCAATGGCAAAATTGTAAATTTAGGCCTACTGAAATATGTGTATTCCCAATTTCACAAAATCCAAGTTCCATTATTTCAGGGGCCGAAATCACAATTTTATGGGGGAAAGTGGAGTAGGGGTCCCATGTTAGGGCAAAATACACATGTTGGGGGTGCCCCAGGCCCATTTAGAGGAAAATGCTTGTATATAGGCCTAGTACCGGTACATTATTTTGATGCCCCATTTTTTGGGACCATGTTCCTTTTCCCCTCCCCCTGGTTATGCCACTGTTGTGGTGATGACTAGATTGATAAAACAATCATTTTGGACCCCTGTATGTACCCCGGGCTTCCCGGCTGTAAAAGTCTGTCCCCACGGTTACCACAAAATTGTGGGGCAGGTTGGAAACCACAATAACATGTTATGCGTATGCTTGAAGAGGACAAGCCGCCCGCTACTAGAAACCACAATAACATGTTATGCGATAACATGTTATGCGTATGCTTGAAGAGGACGAGCCGCCCGCTACTCCCCAACCCAAGAGGAAGAGGGACAGACTGTTGAAGATGAGCCCAGGCCCCTTTTCCAGGCCTTCCGCTGCAGTCTCGCCACCATCTCCACTCAAAGAAAATCCGACTGCAGCGGAAAAAGCTGCCTTCAAAACCAGGGAGGAAGAGCGAAACGCTTGGCTGCAGGAGGTACAACGGTCGAAGGTCATCCCTGCAGCCGATAAAGACTATCATCTGTGGGAAGTACTGGTGGAGAGTGACCGGGATCGACACGAGGTCTTCGGTAACAGGTTATGGGAAGACCAAACTAAAGTAAGTTGAATGAATATAGTTGCAATTTTTTAATTTTTTTTAAAATTCTATTTGCAGCAACAAGGTATAGCAGAAGACTTTACAAATTTGGACCTTTTCGGCAAACATTTCTTATGAATTCCATGTGGTATAAACAGAAGTAAGTGTCTAATAGATAATCAGCATAGTCTATCAACATAAAAGTAGCTGTGAAGCTTGTAATGGCTGAAATTGGGTCAGAAATAAACAAAAAACAGTTTTGTGCATAATAAATGAGGTATATGACCTAATTTGCATATTATTTGCATAATTTCTTATTTTATTTTTTGCAAATGATGATGTAAACATCTTGTTTTTCTGCATTCTATTAGTTTTAAACATCATAGAAGGGGAAAATGCATTTTTTTTGGAAAATTTAGTGCCATACACTATTAGATAGATTATTCACAGGATCGGGGGATAATTTTTAGGTCAAAATGTACCAAATTTTTCATATTTGCGTCATTTTTTTTCCTTCTGATTCCTAAAAATTCATGAATAGTATCAAATGAAAGGTCTTTCCAAGGACGATTTAGAAATGTTATCCATATTTTTTTGCTATTTAGCCACAAGGCACAAGCGTGTCATAAAGATAGAATGTTTGGAGACCTTATATGCTAATTTATTGACCTAATGTGCATATTTGAGTTCGGAAATATGCACATTTTTGGAAAATTCAACATGTTAGCTTTCATAAAAGTCGAACTTGTTTTGGTACAAATGGAACAGAAAGTGCTGAAAAAATCCTCTTTCCAAAAATTTCAGAAATAGCTTATTCTATTTTTGGAACCTTGGGAGAGTAAGGGTTAAGACAGGGATACCAAGCCTTGGAGACTAAATCCCCCTTAGCACATGAGTTATCAAGACAGGAATACCAAGCCTTGGAGACTAAATCCCCCTTAACACATGAGTTATTGAGACAGGAATACCAAGCCTTGGAGACTAAATCCCCCTAAACACATGAGTTATCGAGACAGCTAGAATACCAAGCCTTGGAGACTAAATCCCCCTTAACACATGAGTTATTGAGACAGGAATACTAAGCCTTGGAGACTAAATACCCCTTAACACATGAGTTATCGAGACAGGAATACCAAGCCTTGGAGACTAAATCCCCCTTAACACATGGGTTATTGAGACAGGAATACCAAGCCTTGGAGACTAAATCCCCCTTAACACATGAGTTATCGAGACAGGAATACCAAGCCTTGGAGACTAAATCCCCTTTAACACATGAGTTATCGAGACAGGAATACCAAGCCTTGGAGACTAAATCCCCCTTAACACATGAGTTATTGAGACAGGAATACTAAGCCTTGGAGACTAAATACCCCTTAACACATGAGTTATCGAGACAGGAATACCAAGCCTTGGAGACTAAATCCCCCTTAACACATGAGTTATCGAGACAGGAATACCAAGCCTTAGAGACTAAATCCCCCTTAACACATGAGTTATCGAGACAGGAATACCAAGCCTTGGAGACTAAATCCCCCTTAACACATGAGTTATTGACAGGAATACCAAGCCTTGGAGACTAAATCCCCCTTAATACATGAGTTATCGAGACAGGAATACCAAGCCTTGGAGACTAAATCCCCCTTAACACATGGGTTATTGAGACAGGAATACCAAGCCTTGGAGACTAAATCCTCCTTAACACATGAGTTATCGAGACAGGAATACCAAGCCTTGGAGACTAAATCCCCCTTAACACATGAGTTATCGAGACAGGACTACCAAGCCTTGAAGACTAAATCCCCCTTAACACATGAGTTATCGAGACAGGAATACCAAGCCTTGGAGACTAAATCCCCCTTAACACATGGGTTATTGAGACAGGAATACCAAGCCTTGGAGACTAAATCCCCCTTAACACATGAGTTATCGAGACAGGAATACCAAGCCTTGGAGACTAAATCTCCCTTAACACATGAGTTATCGAGACAGGACTACCAAGCCTTGAAGACTAAATCCCCCTTAACACATGAGTTATCGAGACAGGAATACCAAGCCCTGAAGACTAAATCCCCCTTAACACATGAGTTATTGAAACAGGAATACCAAGCCTTGGAGACTAAATCCCCCTTCAAGTAATACATGAGTTATCAAGACAGGAATACCAAGCCTTGGAGACTAAATCCCCCTTAACACATGAGTTATCGAGACAGGAATACCAAGCCTTGGAGACTAAATCCCCCTTAACACATGAGTTATCGAGACAGGACTACCAAGCCTTGAAGACTAAATCCCCCTTAACACATGAGTTATCGAGACAGGAATACCAAGCCTTGGAGACTAAATCCCCCTTAACACATGAGTTATAGAGACAAGAATACCAAGCCTTAGAGACTATAAAGTCAATACAAAATTGAATATTATCAGTAAACATGATAATACAATTTCTATGGAGTATTTGCATTGTTATAAACCGTATATTAAATTTCGTTATAAAATGACTATGTAGGTTGTTATAAAAATCCACCTTATTTCAACCATGGCAACAGGGGCATTGTATACTGTACATGTAATGCCCTGTGACAGCTAGTGCTAAGGTGATAATGTATTCCGCTCAGACTGATTCACATTCTTTTAGGAGCGGCGTATTAAATGACATTACATAATAGATATTATGTCACAACCATAATCAAAATCATCAAAAATGTCAGAAGAAATAGGGTTAGAACTTAATTTTGATTTGAAATTTGACATCGACAGTTTGTTAAAGGAAGCAGAGATTAAGACAGTTGAGAGTTACATGGAAGCAGCTAAAACTGAACCTATATACTCATGAAGAAAAGCCTCCAGCAGACGACAGAGACCTAAGCTTACAAATTTACAAAAAGATATGTGTATGTGAGTTCTGTGGAAATATGAACATATACACAAAATACAACACTACAAGCCTGAGCTCAAGAGTCAGATAAACAAAATGGTGTGTAATTAATATTGAATTTTTAAACATATATTGAACATTTTAAGTATATTCCTTTAAAATCCCTACAAATGGATATACCTGTCGTCTGTATGTGAGTTGTTACTACTACAGTAGGCCTAGTGTGTTGAGATTCTGAGCTGTGCATTGAAAATATATCTGTACTGTATATAGCATGCATATGTACAGTGAAGTTCTTTGACCTTGGCAATGCATTACGTACACAACAACAGCTGCAGCCCATATGTACAAAACTAAAACTAACAATTGTTTCTTTGTGATTGGCTATTTAATCACCAAAGCTGACATTGTTATGTTGCATACCAACAAATTACAATATTAAATAAATATTCGTATACTTGTTAGCAATCACTTTTAAAAAAGTTTCCATAATTTTGTTTCATTCTTTTGTTTCCATAATTTTGTTTCATTCTTTTGTTTTATGGTAATGGTTAATGCAGTTTCAATTAATAACGTATTGTTCTGTACCATTCAGTATTAAAAATCCAATTTCTATGTTGTCAGTGATGTTCTAATTTGATGTTTAATTGCTGTTCGATTTTTGTAAATGGAATGTTTCATTAAGATGAATTATTCACTAGATTACTTCATTTTATCGATGGGTTAGATGTCGGAAAGTATTTAAAATAAAGGTGTTTTTAATCAAAAATCAATATCTGAATTCAGTTTTTTGAGGAGGTTTAGAAAAAAGTAATTTTATTAAAAATTTAATGTTCTGCATCATGTTTATATTCTCCAATAATGCCCTGATCAAAGGACTTTGCCCTCAGAATGGCCCTCCTAAAATCTGGCCATTCCACTCAGGCCAAAATCCTTTGACCAGGGCATATAGGAGAATATAAACACGATGCCAGAACATTGATCTTTAAATAATGCACAACCATGATTATTTGGTTTATTCCATTTTCAAAACAGGTGATTTTTTTAATAAAGAGATAAAATATTTGTAAACTTTTCTCATTTTTCATTCTTTTTAGTTGTTTATGCATCTTAAACAAGCTAACACAAAACAAGCTAACAAGCTAACACAAAACAAGCTAACAAGCTAACACAAAACAAGCTTACACAAAACAAGCTAACAAGCTAACACAAAAATTTTAGAAAAAGATAAATGTTGTGGCATCATGTTTATATGCGTATTTATTGCATAGTTTACAGGACTTTGCACTCGCGAATACCCCTCCTAAAGTCGGGTCATTCCACTCGTGTCAAAGTCCTTTGCTCCGTACATTGAATAGCGGATATAAATATTCTGCCTCAATATTAATAATCAATTAAAGCCTCTACAAGGTCCTCACAGGTTTTATTTCTCCAACTGCTCCTAAGAGATTAAATCGGGTCCAAAATGCAAGTACCCCCCCTCCCCACCCCCAGGAATTACTACCCTGATTTTTGTGACAACTTACTTGTATTGAATGTGGCCAGTACCCAGTGGTTCGTGATGAAACACTAAGAGATGCCACAGCGTGTCTGGCAAACTCCGCCGCTGATGGCATCAGGAGGCTGTTCTGTTTAATATTCGTTCTGAATTGTGTTGTTCTTGTGGCGACGTTTGATGGCAGTAGGCTCTGCACAATAATACCCTGGCCGCGGTACTCGTATTGTAACGCTCGTGATAGGTAGTCAAGGTAAGTCTGCAATAGAGATGAAGAATTAGGGTTAACCTGTAAATCAGTGGTGTCTTAGGAGGGGGTGGGGCTATTTGCAGCTTACCCCATGCCCCCTGTACAATGGCAGGAGGGTCTGCACTATGATACCTTGGCCCCTGTACTCGTAGTATAATGTTCTTGATATAGTCAAGGTAGGTCTGCAATAGAGATGAATTAGGGTTAACCTGTAAATCAGTGGAGTGTCTACCGGGAGGCTATTTGGAGCTTATCCCCATCTGCCGTCCAATTTAGTCAAAGAAATAAATATAATTAACTGGAATATAAAATGACTCCCAGAAAACATATGTTGGAATTTTGTACTCGTATTAAATCAGATATCATTATCCTCCAGTTTGCACCAAACATTTTACATTTTGGAACAAATATCTAAAATTTTGAAACAAAATTTACAACTTAAGACCAAGACAAGGTAAGTAAAAGCTAAACTTTTAATTAACTTTTCATCGTTTAATTACACGGCGTTTAGAGCATTAATTACACGGCGTTTACTGTAGAGCACATATTTATTACATATACTGTTGTTTACTTAAGACATCTATGAGAAACAAAAAAAATTATTTGAATGATTTTTGAATTTCTTCCAGTGAATTCCCCGTGAATTCCCCATGAATTCCCCGTGCCGGATCCGTAGATCTCTTCAAGCTCCGCACTCACCTTTCCTTAATTCACGTCATAATGTTCCATCAAGTTTTTCCCCTTTATTTACAGTTTCTTACGTAAGCGATCTTTAAATAAAACAGTGCTTTCCCTCAAAAACAATTTCAGTTCATTAAACAGAGAGTAAACAATTGTTTTGTACATGTTGAAATTGCTTGCACCAGTGACATATCTAAATTTAAGTGGGGGTGGGAGGTGGGGCGAGTAATTGCTCCCATGGCTGGAAATTTAATTTTTTAAAAGAGGAAAATTTGAACAATAGAAATACAGTATATTGGATTGTCTGGTGAAAGTAATTGGCCTTACATGTACAGTTCAGTTGTGTACCCACCATCTTGGGAAAATATTCTAAAAGCCAAATTTTTAAGTTGGGCCTATTAGACATATGATGTACATATGCTTAACATGATGCAGATATCCCCACTGTCCTCCTCGCTATAAGAACACATTTTATATACCAGCTACACTTATTGTTCAGAGATTGATTGGTTCTGTAAACAATTTATGCCCTCTATATTTATATTTACCGTGCATGAGTGACAATAAAGGTCAATTGTTTGTTTTACTGAACCAAAGAAAATAACTCAAAGCAGCGGTTCGGGAATAATCGACATGTACACAACATGATTTAGCAAATTTCTGACTTTTTTTCTAAATTCCCTAACATTTCTTGCAAAATATCTGACTTGTTCTTCAATTTAGGTTTTTACTTTCTGGTTTTGTCCTCCCTGCAAAAATATTTGAGCTATGCCACTGGCATGCACTGCATATGACTGTACTAACAATGTGTTTTTGTGTTTGGCAAAATCAGCTGTGAAATTGCTAGTTAACCCTTTGTTTCTCTGCAACAGTGAGTCCTGTAATCAACAACCGTGAAAAATGCCCAATCATTGAATACCCCACATCCCTTTGCCTGAGCTGGGATATCAAACTGGCTTGGTCAATTGGTAGAACACCCAGTTTTCAACCAGTAGGTCATGGGTTCGATTACAGGCCAGGTAATAACAAGGAATGTAAAAGTGGGACCAGCTGCCCTCTTGCTTGGTGCTCAGCATAAGGGATCAGGGCAGGGTAATAGTATTTGATCGGTTTACAAATTGCTTCATGTGATCGGTTTACAGACTGCTTCATGCGATCGGTTTATAGACTGCTTCATGCAATCGGATTACAGACTGCTTCATGTGATCGGTTTATAAACTGCTTCATGCGATCGGTTTACAGACTGCTTCATGCAATCGGTTTATACACTGCTTCATGAGATCGGTTTACAGACTGCTTCATGCGATCGGTTTATAGACTGTTTCATGCGATCGGTTTACAGACTGCTTCATGCGATCGGTTTACAGACTGCTTCATGCGATCGGTTTACAGACTGCTTCATGCGATCGGTTTACAGACTGCTTCGTGTGATCGGTTTAGAGACTGCTTCGTGTGATCGGTTTACAGACTGCTTCGTGTGATCGGTTTACAGACTGCTTCCTGTGATCGGTTTATAGACTGCATGTGATCGGTTTATAGACTGCTTCGTGTGATCGGTTTATAGACTGCTTCATGTGATCGGTTTAGAGACTGCTTCATGTGATCGGTTTACAGACTGCTTCATGTGATCGGTTTACAGACTGCTTCATGTGATCGGTTTACAGACTGCTTCATGTGATCGGTTTACAGACTGCTTCCTGTGATCGGTTTATAGACTGCTTCATGTGATCGGTTTACAGACTGCTTCATGTGATCGGTTTATAAACTGCTTCATGTGATCGGTTTACAGACTGCTTCATGTGATCGGGTTTATAAACTGCTTCATGTGATCGGTTTACAGACTGCTTCATGCGATCGGTTTACAGACTGCTTCATGTGATCGGTTTATAGACTGCTTCATGTGATCGGTTTATAGACTGCTTCATGTGATCGGTTTATAGACTGCTTCATGTGATCGGGTTTATAGACTGCTTCATGTGATCGGTTTATAAACTGCTTCATGTGATCGGTTTATAAACTGCATCATGTGATTGGTTTACAGACTGCTTCATGTGATCGGTTTATAGACTGCTTTATGTGATCGGTTTATAGACTGCTTCATGTGATCGGTTTATAGACTGCTTCATGTGTTCGGTTTACAGACTGCTTCATGTGATCGGTTTAGAGACTGCTTCGTGTGATCGGTTTACAGACTGCTTCGTGTGATCGGTTTACAGACTGCTTCCTGTGATCGGTTTATAAACTGCATGTGATCGGTTTATAGACTGCTTCGTGTGATCGGTTTATAGACTGCTTCATGTGATCGGTTTAGAGACTGCTTCATGTGATCGGTTTACAGACTGCTTCATGTGATCGGTTTACAGACTGCTTCATGTGATCGGTTTACAGACTGCTTCATGTGATCGGTTTACAGACTGCTTCCTGTGATCGGTTTATAGACTGCTTCATGTGATCGGTTTACAGACTGCTTCATGTGATCGGTTTATAAACTGCTTCATGTGATCGGTTTACAGACTGCTTCATGTGATCGGTTTATAAACTGCTTCATGTGATCGGTTTACAGACTGCTTCATGCGATCGGTTTACAGACTGCTTCATGTGATCGGTTTATAGACTGCTTCATGTGATCGGTTTATAGACTGCTTCATGTGATCGGTTTATAGACTGCTTCATGTGATCGGTTTATAGACTGCTTCATGTGATCGGTTTATAAACTGCTTCATGTGATCGGTTTATAAACTGCATCATGTGATCGGTTTACAGACTGCTTCATGTGATCGGTTTATAGACTGCTTTATGTGATCGGTTTATAGACTGCTTCATGTGATCGGTTTATAGACTGCTTCATGTGTTCGGTTTACAGACTGCTTCATGTGATCGGTTTATAAACTGCTTCATGTGATCGGTTTACAGACTGCTTCATGTGATCGGTTTACAGACTGCTTCATGCGATCGGTTTACAGACTGCTTCATGCGATCGGTTTACAGACTGCTTCCTGCGATCGGTTTACAGACTGCTTCATGCGATCGGTTTACAGACTGCTTCATGCGATCGGTTTACAGACTGCTTCATGTGATCGGTTTACAGACTGCTTCAGGCAATCGGTTTATAGACTGCTTCATGTGATCGGTTTACAGAGTGCTTCATGTGATCGGTTTACAGACTGCTTCATGTGATCGGTTTATAGACTGCTTCGTGTAATCGGTTTAGAAACTGCTTCGTGTGATCGGTTTACAGACTGCTTCGTGTGATCGGTTTACAGACTGCTTCGTGTGATCGGTTTACAGACTGCTTCGTGTGATCGGTTTATAGACTGCTTTATGTGATGGCTGCACATCTTAGTTCCCAGGGACTAGTCCCAAGGGATTTGAGAAAAGTTTCAGTTTGTGAGACAATGGCACAGAGGTTCAGTGCTGCGAGGCTGTGGCAAAAAGGGCTATATAAATTGATGCATCATCATCATCATCACCATCACCAGCACCTTCACATCACCATCATCATCATCATCATCATCATCATCATCATCATCATTCATCATCATCATTATCATCTGAGAAAAGTTTCAGTTTGTGAGACAATGGCACATAGGTTCAGTGTTGCGAGGCTGTGGCAAAAAGGGCTATATAAATTGATGCATCATCATCATCATCACCAGCACATCATCATCATCATCATCATTATCAGCTGCACCTTCACCATCATCATCATCATATCATCATCATCATCATCATCATCATCATCATCATCATCATCATCATATCATCATCATCATCATCATCATTCATCATCATCATCTAAGAAAAGTTTCAGTTTGTGAGACAATGGCACATAGGTTCAGTGCTGCGAGGCTGTGGCAAAAAGGGCTATATAAATTGATGCATCATCATCATCACCACCATCACCAGCACATCATCATCATCATCATCATTATCAGCTGCACCTTCACCATCATCATATCATCATCATCATCATCATCATCATCATCATTATCAGCTGCACCTTCACCATCATCATATCATCATCATCATCATCATCATCATCATCATCATCATTATCAGCTGCACCTTCACCATCATCATCATGATCATCATCATGATCATATCATCCATCATGATGATGATCATCATCATCATCAGTTTTCATTAATCAATCAAATTCTTTATCAACAGGATCAGCTCCAGCAATGATTGCAACTTAGACACAGTCAGTGTCAGATTACCATGGTTAGCTGATAGCTTTCAACCAATCAAATTGCAGAATTCTTACCACATACCATGTTCAACAGATTAAGTGCCCCTGATCTAGGGCCCATTTAACATTTTTTGACAATAACATAATTTATTTGCTTAATTTGAAGTCTTAACAAGTGTTGTTACATTGTTTGTTTATTTTGCGTCTGACGCCCCCGATGTTTTTGTGGGAGTTCTAATGAGGCAAATATAGAACCAGTTCATACCGTGCATTTCAAATAGCACACTGCATGCGCTGGTGAAATTCTATTTTCGTAAGCGCCTTCGAATACAGTATACCAAAGTTTCTCCTTTCTACTGGTAATTATTATTAACATGAGCTTACAGTATTGTTTAAATACCAGTGACTTGAAATGGAACCTGCTGCCCTCTCGCTTGTTGCTCAGCATATGGGATTGGAGCAGGCAAATGCATAGTACATGCTTGCTTAACTGATGTCTATTGTTACACCCTTTCTGCTAGCATACTTGCATTGTAACACCCATTGAGCATATTTAATTGCATGTTCTATTGTAACAGTTATTGAACATGCATACTTGCATGTTCTATTGAAACACCCATTGAGCATGCATAATTGCATAGTCTATAGTAACGCCCATTGACCATACATACATGGTCTATTGTAACACCCATTGAGCATGCATACATATTGTAACACCCATTGACCATACATACATGGTCTATTGTAACACCCATTGAGCATGCATACATATTGTAACACCCATTAAGCATACATATATGGTCAATTGTAACACCCATTGACCATGCATACATATTGTAACACCCATTGACCATCCATACATACATGGTTTATTGTAACACCCATTGAGCATGCATACATATTGTAACACCCATTAAGCATACATATATGCGCTCTTCAGCTTCATACCAACTAAGAACAAGCCATTGCTCAAACTCGTTGGTAAGAAATGGGGCTTTTCAACATTTGGGGCCGAAGGTTTGGAATAGTCTCCCTGTTGAATTGAGACTGATCACTAATTTATCTCTGTTCAAGAGAAACCTTAAAGCCACATGTTTTGTAGATCATATCCAAATTTGTCCTAACTGTTTCTTTACTGTAAAGCGCCTTTGTTGTACATTGTTGTATTTTTAGGGCACTATACAAATGTTGAAATTTGAACTTTGATATATGGTCTATTGTAACATCATTGAGCATGCATACTTGCATGGTCTATTGTAACACCCATGGAGCATGCATACTTGTATGGTTTATTGTAACACCCATTGAGCATGCATACATTGTGTATTGTAACACCCATTGAACATGCATACTTGCATGGTCTAAGGTAACACCCATAGAACATGCATACTTGTATGGTTTATTGTAACACCCATTGAGCATGCATACTTGTATGGTTTATTGTAACACCCATTGAGCATGCATACTTGCATGGTCTATTGTAACACCCATTGAGCATGCATACTTGCATGGTCTATTGTAACACCCATTGAGCATGCATACTTGCATGGTCTATTGTAACACCCATTGAGCATGCATACTTGCATGGTCTATTGTAACACCCATTGAGCATGCATACTTGCTTGGTCTATTGTAACACCCATTGAGCATGCATACTTGCTTGGTCTATTGTAACACCCATTGAGCATGCATACTTGCTTGGTCTATTGTAACACCCATTGAGCATGCATACTTGCATGGTCTATTGTAACACCCATTGAGCATGCATACTTGCTTGGTCTATTGTAACACCTATTGAGCATCATGCCATTCCCATGCAAACCACAGCCAAGTAGCCCACGGTTATTTGTGTGTATAAGAATACAGAAAGCCAGTGGTGAATATTCAAGGCACTTTTGTGATTGAAATCACTCATCCGTGTTAGGTGTCTTAGTGGGAGAAATTTGCTTTCAAACTGGTGATAAAATAGCTGTGTATCATATGCCTCAGGTAATATGTGCATTAACCCTTTAATGCCCAAGCAGTGAAGATACGACCATTTGGACAGGCACTTTTCAAAAAATTATTTTGCTTCAACAAATAGGCCCACAGCAGTGATTCTGGTATCATTTCAAAGAGTTCAACAAGTTTTTTCAGAAAATGTAACTTTTTGATTGGGGTTATGTTGAAGACTTTTGAGAAAAAATGGGTTGATATAGGGAAAATCCAAATAATGTACAAAATTGAATAAAAAAACAATTTTTGTTTTCAAAAGCTTACTTGCCACACTTCCAGACCTAGCTTTTGTTTGAAAAGCCGTGAACAACTGTCCAAGACATCAAATTATCCAATTCGGTCGAATTTTGTCTGCCCTTATCACCAATATCTTATTTTGGCAAAATGTGCTCCACATTTGATGATTTTAACCTTTTTGAGACAAATGTTTGAAAAAAATCTTAACTCTAGATTGTAATACACGATAATTTTGCACACGAAAAATATTGTGATGAAGCTTACATCATGCACTTGCAATTGAAAACAAAACAGCAATTACCCCTCCTTTCTTCATATCGATATTTAAGGTAAAAAAAAAAACAATTCTGAAACATAAGCAGTTTGGTGTCGTGGATAGTGTGCGTGCACCCTGGGTTCAAATCCCGGAGTGTGCGCGGCTTTGTTTTTCATGAGTAATTACAGCAGTGATTAGTAATTGTCTTATTTTTCATTGTTTTTGCATGTTTTGCTTTGAGAGAAAAAAATTACAGAAAATTATCACAAACAATCTAAATGTGTAAAAAAATCCTCCATTTTCATTATTTAGAAGAAAATACACAAGCTCAAAAACACTGGCCTAATTTTGCCTTAAAATTTGCAAATTTGCATATTTATGTTGATATTTTCTTTAATTTGACTTCTTTTTTTTTTTTTAGAAAAGTTTATTTTCTTAGCATTATAGAAAACCAAACTTTTATTGATACAAAACGAAAGGAAAGTTAAGAAAATTAATTTTATTCTGATTTTTGTTGTTGTCACGTTTTGAATCCCTGGGGCTTTAAAGGTAAACTGTGAATGATTGATGGACCATTTCCCCTAAGGAAAGATATTGCTTCATGATGAATACTTGGATGGAAAAGCGGCTATATAAGAGTTATTATTACCTTGGAAGCAGTGTAAACTGCGAGCTGCGGATTGGGGAAGATGGAAGCACTGGCTGAGATGTTCACAATGGCTCCTCTCTTACGCTCCACCATCTGAGGAAGCACAATGCTGGTCATCTGAAGAAGCAATGCACAACAAAATGATTCAAATCCCCTCGCCACTAATAGCATGCCTTGCACACATATTCCTAACTACCAGTCTAATCCCACTCACACATATTCCTAATTACCAGTCTAATCCCACTCGCACATATTCCTAACAACCCATCTAATCCCACTCACACATATTCCTAATTACCAGTTTATCCCTTTCCCACATATTCCTGACAACCATCTAATCCCACTCGCACATATTCCTAACAACCATCTAATCCCACTCGCACATATTACTAACAACCATCTAATCCCACTCGCACATATTCCTAACAACCATCTAATCCCACTCACACATATTCCTAACTACCAGTATAATCCCACTCGCACATATTCCTAAGAACCATCTAATCCCACTCACACATATTCCTAATTACCAGTCTAATCCCACTCGCACATATTCCTAACAACTATCTAATCCCACTCGCACATATTCCTAACAACCAGTCTAATCCCTCTCGCACATATTCCTAACAACCATCTAATCCCACTCGCACATATTCCTAACAACCATCTAATCCCACTCACACATATTCCTAATTACCAGTCTAATCCCACTCACACATATTCCTAACAACCATCTAATCCCACTCGCACATATTCCTAACAACCATCTAATTCCACTCACACATATTCCTAACAACCATCTTATCCCACTCACACATATTCCTAACAACTATCTAATCCCACTCGCACATATTCCTAACTACCAGTCTTATCCCACTCCCACATATTTCTAACTACCAGTCTTATCCCACTCCCACATATTTCTAACTACTATCTAATCCCACTCGCACATATTCCTAACAACCATCTAATCCCACTCGCACATATTCCTAACTATCTAATCCCACTCGCACATATTCCTAAAAAACCATCTAATCCCACTCGCACATATTCCTAACAACCATCTAATCCCACTCACACATATTCCTAATTACCAGTCTAATCCCACTCGCACATATTCCTAACAACCATCTAATCCCACTCGCACATATTCCTAACAACCATCTAATCCCACTCACACATATTCCCAACTACCAGTCTTATCCCCCTCCCACATATTTTTAACTACCAGTCTAACTCCACTTACACATATTCCTGACAACCATCAAATCCCACTTGCACATATTCCTAACAACCATCTAATCCCACTCGCACATATTCCTAACAACCATCTAATCCCACTCACACATATTCCTAATTACCAGTCTAATCCCACTCGCACATATTCCTGACAACCATCTAATCCCACTTGCACATATTCCTAACAACCAGTCTAATCCCACTCACACATATTCCTAATTACCAGTCTAATCCCACTCACACATATTCCTAACAACCATCTAATCCCACTCACACATATTCCTAACAACCATCTAATCCCACTCACACATATTCCTAATTACCAGTCTAATCCCACTTTATATTCCTGACAACCATCTAATCCCACTTGCACATATTCCTAACAACCAGTCTAATCCCACTCACACATATTCCTAATTACCAGTCTAATCCCACTCACACATATTCCTAACAACCATCTAATCCCACTCGCACATATTCCTAACAACCATCTTATCCCACTCACACATATTCCTAACAACTATCTAATCCCACTCGCACATATTCCTAACTACCAGTCTTATCCTACTCCCACATATTTCTAACTACTATCTAATCCCACTCGCACATATTCTTAACAACCATCTAATCCCACTCGCACATATTCCTAACAACTATCTAATCCCACTCGCACATATTCCTAACAACCATCTAATCCCATCTCGCACATATTCCTAACAACCATCTAATCCCACTCACACATATTCCTAATTACCAGTCTAATTCAACTCGCACATATTCCTAACAACCATCTAATCCCACTCGCACATATTCCTAACAACCATCTAATCCCACTCACACATATTCCCAACTACCAGTCTTATCCCCCTCCCACATATTTCTAACTACCAGTCTAATTCCACTTACACATATTCCTGACAAATATCAAATCCCACTTGCACATTATCCTAACAACCATCTAATCCCACTCGCACATATTCCTAACAACCATCTAATCCCACTCACACATATTCCTAATTACCAGTCTAATCCCACTCGCACATATTCCTAACAACCATCTAATCCCACTTGCACATATTCCTACAACCAGTCTAATCCCACTCGCACATATTCCTAACAACCATCTAATCCCACTTGCACATATTCCTAACAACCATCTAATCCCACTCGCACATATTCCTAACAACTATCTAATCCCACTCGCACATATTCCTAACAACCATCTAATCCCACTCGCACATATTCCTAACAACCATCTAATCCCACTCACACATATTCCTAATTACCAGTCTAATCCCACTCGCACATATTCTAACAACCATCTAATCCCACTCGCACATATTCTAACAACCATCTAATCCCACTCACACATATTCCCAACTACCAGTCTTATCCCCCTCCCACATATTTCTAACTACCAGTCTAATCCCACTTACACATATTCCTGACAACCATCAAATCCCACTTGCACATATTCCTATCAACCATCTAATCCCACTCGCACATATTTCTAACAACCATCTAACCCCACTCGCACATATTCCTAACAACCATTTAATCCCACTCGCACATATTCCTAATAACCTGTCTAATCCCACTCGCACATATTCCTAATTACCAGTCTAATCCCACTCGCACATGTTCCTAAAAACCATCTAATCCCACTCGCACATATTCCTAACAACTATCTAATCCCACTCGCACATATTCCTAACAACCATTTAATCCCACTCGCACATATTCCTAATAACCATCTAATCCCACTCACACATATTCCTAACAACCATCTAATCCCACTCACACATATTCCTAACAACCGATCTTATCCCACTCGCACAGATTCTAACAACCATCTAATCCCACTCGCACATATTTCTAACTACGAGTCAAATCCCACTCACACGTATTTCTAACAACCCGTCTTATCCCACTCACATATACCCCGTCTAATCCCAATACACATGCCACCCCAATACAACTGCCATCCCAATACACCTGCCACCCCAATACACATAACATTCCAATACTCCTGTCATCTGCAATACACCTACCATCTGTAATACACCCACAATTTGCAACACACCTGCCATCTTCAATACACCTGTCATTCCCAATACAGATGCCATCCTAATACACACGTCATTTCAATACACACACATTTCCAAGACGCAAGTACCATTCCAATACACCTATATTCCAAAGACACCTACCATCCCCAATACATCTACATTCCAAAAGACCTTCTATCCCCTATACACCTACATCTCTAATACATCTATCATCCCCAATACACCTACATTCCAAATACACCCTCCATACCCAATAGACCTGTCATCCCCAATACACCTAACATCCCCAATACACCTGCCTTCATCAATATACCTGCCATCCCCAATACACCTACCATCCCCAATACACCTGCCATCCCCAATACACCTGCCATCCCCAACACACCTACCGTCCCCAATACACCAGCCATCCCCAATACACCTACATACCCAATACACCTACATCCCAATACACCTACATCCCCAATACACCAGTCATCCCCAATACACCTACCGTCCCCAATACACCTGCCATCCCCAATACACCTGCCATCCCCAATACACCTGTCCCAATACACCTGTCATCCCCAATACACCTGCCATCCCCAATACACCTACCATCCCCAATACACCTACCGTCCCCAATACACCTACCATCCCCAATACACCTACCGTCATCTATCAGAAGAACATAAAAGCTCTACCTTTAACCCTTACTCTACCAACAATCTTTTAAAAAGGCGCTTTGAAGGCGGGGTCATAAATGGGGCACCAATAATGGAGATAATATCACCGCGTGGTAGAGTAAGGGTTAAACACAGGCTGATTATTGAAGGGTCCTATGTCTTCCGAGCAGCAGAGTCGGGTTAGTTCGGCTTCAGTGACCCAGTGGGCCATGCACCGGGACCATGCTGCATACTTTTTTGAGTTGGCACACTTGTCACGGGTTGATTCCTTACTCTACCAGCACTCTTTTGAACATGCGCTTGGAGGCGGGGTCAAAGATGGGACACCCAAAATGGCAAAAAATTACTGCGTGGTAGAGTGAGGGTTTAAGTTATAATTGTAATGAAGGTCTCACCAATGTGGCTGCTCCGATGTTTGATGTTGATTAACTGCCAGAGTCGTTCCTGCGGGACGTTGAGAAAGTACTGAGGTATGTCCATGGCCCCAACATTGTTAACTGTCCAGAGAGAATAGATGATCAAAACAGAAGATATTCCTATAATACACTGTCACAAATTAACCGTATTGAGGGATGTACGAGACGAAGCCGGGTGCATTTCTCAATACGACTACCATCCCAAGAGCATCCACAGATATCTGGTATGGTACCAATAAACCAGTAATGAACAACTTTTCCGTCCTGGCCCAGTCCAGTCTAAGTCCATGTGCAACGTTTGTTATGACATCACAGATTGATCATGCTCAGCTAACATCTTTTGACCAATCAAATTCTAGTACTCACTCAAAATAACATATGACATCACAGATTGATCATGCTCAGCTAACATCTTTCGACCAATCAAATTCTAGTACTCACTCAAAATAACATATGACATCACAGATTGATCATGCTCAGCTAACATCTTTCGACCAATCAAATTCTAGTACTCACTCAAAATAACATATGACATCACAGATTGATCATGCTCAGCTAACATCTTTCGACCAATCAAATTCTAGTACTCACTCAAAATAACATATGACATCACAGATTGATCATGCTCAGCTAACATCTTTCGACCAATCATTTTCTAGTACTCACCCAAAATAAGATATGACATCACAGATTGATCATGCTCAGCTAACATCTTTCGACCAATCATATTCTAGTACTCACCCAAAACAAAATATAACATCACAGATTGATCATGCTCAGCTAACATCTTTCGACCAATCAAATTCTAGTACTCACTCAAAATAACATATGACATCACAGATTGATCATGCTCAGCTAACATCTTTCGACCAACTATATTCAAGTACTCACTCAAAATAACATATGACATTACAGATTGATCATGCTCAGCTGACATCTTTCGACCAATCAAATTCTAGTACTCACCCAAAATACCAATCTCCAGACCCTCCAGGTCCTTACTGATGCCAGAATAAATCTCCGGTCCAACACCAAAGTCTGCTTTTATCGTTTTTGTTTTCACTCCAAAAGCAAATTCTTAAATTAGAAAATACAAAGTATTGCTAAAAGGAGTTTCATTTTGAATATCTAATGATGCAATGTTTTTTAAAAACAAATCTCGCGTACCACTCCATATCCTGCTTTTATGGTCTTAATTTTCACTGCAAAATCAAAATATATATTTCTCCTAAAATGCTGATTCATAGAAGTATTATTTCAGCTTATTAATTCAATTTGACCCAGATAGATGCACTTTTGAAGAATACTTTTCCTGAACCACTCAAATTCTGCTTTTATGACTTTAATTTTTACTCCAAAATCAAATTCTAAAAATGTATATACAAATTTTTTCCCTGAAATACTAATTCATAGAAGTATTATTTTAGTTTATAAATTCAATTTGACCCAGATAGATGCACTTTTTATCAAAAAATCTGCTATTCCACTCAAAAGTCTGCATTTATGGTCAATTTTTTCACTCCAAAATAAAATTCTGAAATTCAAAAGTAAAATTCCTGAAATCCTTGTTTAAAAAAGCTTAATTTAGTTTATAAATCTAAATAAACACAGATATAATTATTGATATCGCAGATAGATGCACTTTTTATCAATAAATCTGCTGTACCACTCAAAAGTTTGCATTTATGGTCATTATTTTCACTCCAAAATAAAATTCTGCAATTCAAAAATAAAATTCCTGAAATACTTGCTCAAAGAAGCTTTATTTAGTTTATAAATCTGAACTAACTCAGATATAATTACCGATATCGCAGATAGATGCACTTTTTATCAATAAATCTGCTGTACCACTCAAAAGTCTGCATTTATGGTCATTATTTTCACTCCAAAATAAAATTCTGAGATTCAAAAATAAAATTCCTGAAATACTTGTTCAAAGAAGCTTTATTTAGTTTATAAATCTAAACTAACTCAGATATAATTACCGATATCTTTGGCTACTCGCTTGAGTTTTTCTGATGATCGGCTGATGAGCACGATGTTTAGTCCATGACTCGCCAACTCCTGTGCATAGGCTCTCCCTATCCCATCGGTGGAGCCGGTCACAACTACAAGCCCAAGAAAAGGATAAGAAACTATCAATCCCTCGCCATGGAGATACTGTAGAGAAAAGCCAAACTCTAAAAGAGAACCATAGAGTCTGAGGAAACAGAGGAAGGGGAGAGGGGGGGGGGTCCAACTTTCCCACCCTTACCAGTTGCATACTTTAATGCACCTCGAGATAGCGTTACCATGCTTTGCAATTGTTTTCACAAATATGTTTAAGGTCTTCCTTTCAGAGCTCCAATATTCTTGCTCTAGGTGAGCTTGGTCGACCCTCCTTTAAATATTTTACATATTTTAAACAAGTGTCTTATTGGTTAAAAATTTCAATGCATGACTCTAAGAGGTATACTAAATCAAGTTTTCTTGAACAAATTTCTTTTGCTGATATGAATTATCAGTCATGGGGTTTAGATACCAAGAAACTACTTTGTAATATGGGTTTTGGGTACGTATGGTTTAATAAGGGTGTAGCTGATGTTAAAGTATTTATGAATATTTTTAAACTTAGACTTCAAGATGTTGATAATCAAGATTGGTTAAGTCCTGTTCAAGATTTTCTACTTGCGTTGTTATAAATTATTCAAAAAGGATAATTTTGTTGAGCCATATGTAATTCATCTTTGTTATTTTGATCAACAGAAATTTCTGGCTAAATTTCGGTGTTGTTATATTGATATAAATGTAAACAAGGGGCGTACCAGCAAAATCAATTACGCTCAAAGGGTACGTAAATATTGTAATAGTAACTGCATTGATGATGAGTTCCATTTCCTTTTAGTTTGTCCATATCACACAGACTTACGAGCTAAGTACATTCCGCACTATTATACTTCTCATCCTAATTTGCATGAATTGTGTTCCCTTGTAAATAGCAATTCCAAAAAAGTTTGCCAGTCGCTTTCTAATTTCATCAGACATGCACTGAATTCCGCCATGTTTGAAAACTTTTGTTGTTACCATGATTATATATATTGTCTCTTTGTATTTGAGTTCTTGCTTCCTCAAGCCATTATGTTGTTCGATTCTATACATTTTTTGTCATTTATAGATTTTAATGTGAAAAGGGGCCAATGTCCCATAACCAAATAAATATATGTATGTTTAATCCTAGTGAGGTAAAAATTTTACAATAGAATTGAAATAAATCAATCTAATTGTTGAAAAGTTGAAGAAAATAAAAAAATATCTTAAAATGAAAAGAAATTATTTAAAATTGAAGAATTTTTCCATTTAAAATTAAAGAAAATTTCACAAAAACTGAACACACAATTACAATGAGGATGTTTTCCGAAAACTGAAGGAAAATCTGACGGACAGGCTAATGAACAAGTCAAACAGCCTTTTATAACCAGTTTTGAATTTTTGAACCCACATGTGACAGGTATGATAAAATGTTAGTATACAGTTACAATATGTTGTACATTTATAGCGATTTACTGCTCTTTCAAAATCTGCGCAAAAAAGTGTTTCTGTATATCTGAACCAGAACCAAAAGGTTTTGTGGTTCCGATGCTTCTTTTTCATAAGCTAATTGATTTGCAAAATTTGTATTTACTGTCATGTCATTGCATATCATGAAATATTTGTTCCAGGATATTTATTATTAATAAACCATACCCACCATGCAGATTAATAAAAATTGTTGACAATATTAGCAATTTGGACAATAATTAACAACATTATCATAGAAAGTATGGTGCAAAAACAGTTGCTCATTTATGCTATTGCAAGAATTTGTCAGTAAGCCCCGCCTAATCATTTATCATCACTACCACAACATTGAAACATATGTAGACCACAACCCATCTGTGTGCGCCATATGGCATAAATCTGATGTATCGTTCATGGGATACAATCTGGTACATGTTATTTTCATCATTTAGCACTTTCACATTAAGCCACACCCGCCATGCATATTAATGACATATACTGATAACATAAGCATGTACACAATAACCAACAAAAATATCATTCCCAATATGGCGCAAAAGGGACACAATTGCTTATTTATTCCTTTTTCAAAAATTTCACTTTAACCCCTCCCACTTATTAATATGCATGATATCACCACCAAAAATAGTAGGACACATTTACAGACCATGGACTATCTGTGTATAACATGAATCCAGTTTACCATTCTTGAGATACAGTGTTTACTAGCTCTTTTCAGCAAAATCATATTAAGCCCTGCCCACTATGCATATTAATGAAATTCAACGTTTTTACATCATGAACATGTACACACCAGCTAACATCATTATTAAACCAAATATGACATGTAATAACAGACATTATGTTATTAAACAGACATGTAATTGTTCAAATATAAACATTTCAATATTACTTTAAGCCCAGCCTACTCATTAATATGCATGATATCAACACCAAAAACAATAGGGCACATTACAGACCATGGGCTATCTATGTACCACATATGAATTGAATCCCTTGTATAGTTCTTGAGATACTGTGTTTACAAGCACTTTTCAAAAAACCATCTTAAGCCCCGGCCACTATGCATATTAATGAAATTCAACGCTTTTTCATCATTACCATGGACACATCAGCTACAATAACATCATATTTACACCAAATATAAAACAAAACAGACATACGGTTGTTAAAATATGAACATTTCAAGATTTTTACATTAAGTCCCGCCTACTCATTAATATGCATGATATCACTACCAAAAACGTTAGGGCACATCTACGTATCATGGGCTATCTGTGTACCACATATGACGTTAATCCAGTGTACTGTTCTTGAGATATCGTACTTACGAGCTGGCCATCACAAACACACATCACAAATACACACACACACAGTCATGACCGCATACAGGTTCCTAAAGCTATCGCATTGGAAATTCGGAACTGTAGAAATGAATGGATGTAAAAAAAATGCATTCGATTTTAATTTGACAGCAAATGAGAACCGGTGGTATACATTAACTTGCCTCAAAATAAAACTTTAAACCTTATCTGCTACAAACAAGTGATCCTTTGTCAGGTGAGTTTTTGTCAATAATCAGTTTTAATTCTCTTTTCAAAGAAATTCCATTTTTCGTCTATATCATTGTCACTATGTCATTTCGCTTAAAATCTTTTGGAGTAAACCTATACATTTTCTGAAAGCTCTTGATGCAGGAAATTCGAAAATCAATGTTTGCATTTAGTCAAGTAAATCTATGGTGGCCAATTTAGTTTTCAAAATAGCCACCATTATTTTCCATATAATGTGTTGCTTATATATTTGGACGATATCTGCATACTTTGGAAAAGCTTACAATGCCCCAAACCAGAATTCTAAACTTCAATTTTTGTTCAGTGACCCCTCTCTGGCACTACTGTTGGTGTAAACGGGCTTGGGGAGGACGTGCTTGTGATTAACTCCGACTATTTAAAAATACCATTTGCCTACCCCAAACAAATATGTTCCGTATATGACATGAGTTTTATGATGGTTTTGGGGAAAATAGCATCCCCACATATACACCAGGAGAAGTGTCAATGGAGTGAATGGGGAGGCACAGGGAGGGTGGGGTTAGTCTGGTCCTCATTCACAATCTTGACAAACCCCACTTGGTCATTCGTTTCCAATAGTTAAAGGGGATATTACCCTGACTAACATAATATTGTTTGAATGAATTTAAATGCGAATTCAACTCGGGTGCTGTATATGTCAAAGGTGATTATTACGTAACAAGGAAGACAGCCCCCGTCTCCACGCCTGGTCATAACAGTATGTTACTAATGCCAAAATACAACGAAAAGCACCGTAAATTTGAACCTAGCAAAAGGAAAACGGAAAAAGATTTTACAGACCAAAATATAATGAAAATGCAGGAATGTCTTAAGACCACCGACTGGAATATGTTTAAAGAATCATCGGACAGTCTTGATGAGTTTACAGAAATTACTTCATGCTACATCGAGTTTGTTAGTAAACAGTGTATACCACTCAGTGTATACCACTCAAAAAGTCAGCACCCGTGATAATGACAAAACACATTCCATCGGATAGCAGAATTTCCCAACTGGAAAAAGACAAACAAAAGGCAATAGAGGAAGGAAATAAAGGCTTGAGAAAAAAGATTCAGAGGACAATAGATAAATGCGTACGAGATGTGAGGAGTGAAACCTTTGGTCACATAAAGGCTAATTCAAAATCTTTTTGGAGCTTGATTAAATCTGTTAGAAACCCAGATAAAAACAATAAAGTTTGTATTGATGACATTCTTGGGGATGAACTGAATACACATTTTGGTCGTTTTAATCAATCCCGTAACAAAGACATTGACTTTTCCTTGCCAGAATACACGGGAGATGCATACTTAAAAGCTTAAAAAAAGTGTTGCCTGCGGATCTGATAAACTTCCTTGGTGGGTCTTTAAGTTTCTAAGTGACGATTTAGCCCCTTTATACACATACATTTTTGAGGAAACTATTTCCAAGAGTCAAATACCATTGCTGTGGAAAAATGCCATAACAGTACCTATTCCCAAAATTAAGACACCTCAAGCTGCAAATGATTATAGGCCGATAGATTTAGCAAGTATTGCTTTTAACAGCCTTCAGAAAATTATATTGCCCCGTTTGATGAAGAGAGATGAAGAAGTAGGTGATGCCTATCAGTTTGCCTATGAAAATGGTGTTTCATGTGTTGATGCTATAATGGTTCTGGTTAACAATATTGCTACTCATTTGAATTGCAAGGAAACCACTATATCAAAGGTTCTTTTCCTTGATTTCTCAAGTGCGTTTAATACGGTGTTGCCAAACTATCTACTCAAGGACTTAACTAAATTTGTAAAAGATCCGTGGCTTATCCATCTGATAGCCCAATTTCTTGAAGGGTGGACCCGACAAATACGATGAGACAAAGGATTATCAGAAAAAGCTAAAATAGATGTGGGTGTATCTGAGGGAGGCCCTCTCTCTGCAATACTTTTCACTGTATACACAGATGAAATCTGGTCGGGAGAGAACATTTGTGTGACTAAGTATGCTGATGATACTGCCATTTCATGCAAAATTGCCAAAAAATTTGTAATATGGGACCAAATGGAGTATCAAACCTTGTCAATGATGTCGTATCCAAATGTGATTATAAAAACTTGTTGCTGAACCCAAAGAAATCAAAGGAAATGTGTTTTGTAAACAAAAACGTAAAACACACAGGCCTTCTACAGTGTTAGTCTGAAAGCATAATTATCAACGGATCTGAGGTTGCCAATTGTACGAAAACTGATTACCTTGGTGTTTGTATAGATGACAAACTGTCTTTTACCCCACACATTTCAAAAATGCTAAGTAAAGTTTACTATATTGTGTCAAGCTTATCGTACATTTCATCTTTTTGTAATTTTAATGCCAGAATAAACCTTTTTAAATCCGTAATTATATCCCAGCTCCTTTATGCCGTACCAGTTTGGTATCATTTCTTACTAGAAAAAGACAAAGACAGGATTAAGAAATTTTTAAGATATACGTCAAAGATTTTTAACTTGGACTATTTTACCCTTATTTGCATTCTCAACGACAGAGCCAAATCAGATTTTAGTGCAATAGCAAGAAAAATAAATTCAACTGAAAGTCATCCATTACATAATGTTTTACAAAGCCTTCTTGCCAAAACCAATAGAAATGTTCGCAATCCAAAAATAGTGCCAAAATTCAGAATACAACTGTACAAACATTCTTTTATCTACCAGGCGGCTCTTTATATACAAAATGGACAGCTACGGTCACTTCTTTAATTCTTTTTTAATCCTTTAACTCATTTTACCAGATTATGTCTTATATAAATTTATTATATTATATTTATTTTTTGTATCTATAGATTTATCATTTATATCATAACTATATGTTTTAAGTAATTTCATTTTCTTTATTATATGTATGTTATTAAATGTTAATCCTTTTCTACAAATGTACATTTGTACTGAAGCAATAAATTGAATTGAATTGAAATCAGGCCACTCTCTTGTCGAATGCATTGGTACATCCACAAGGTTGTGGAGGTGGGGGAGGGGGTAGGTGAGGCCAGTTAAAGAGCGGTTGGAGAGGGAGCTGTATTCCAGCCTTCGTTTCAATTCTTGACGTATATCTGTTTTAAGCAACAACTGCTGCTACTCTACTACACAACTCCAGTGTCAACAGAGAGGAGAACAATCTAATCATAGGAAAATGTCCAGATAAAATGTCAGCTTTACAGCCCGAGCAATACATATACCAGGTTCCAAAATGGTTTTACCACCGAGGCAAGCCTAGTGAGCAAGCTGATAACCATCAGTGCTTATGCTCCCACAATGAGAAATCCTGATGATGTGAAGAAAACATTTTTTTGAAGACCTTTGCATCCTGATAGAAGCAGTCCCCAAATTCAGAAACTACTTACAAAGAAGCATCACCTGTACAGAGTCTACCAAGACCAAAGGATCTCCCAGGCCAAGGAAGCTGCCTTCAAGCACGCTCATGCATTACCCCAAACAAAGCTGGAAGGTACAGTATGAAAGATGCCGGAAAGCTGATGAGATCTAGGGCTTTGCAGAACAACATTATTCCCAGCGTTTTTCTTAAGCCTTGAGGACATTGTTAAAAAACAATGGGCAATTGTCAAAACTGTCACAAGCACAGAAGAGTATCCCTGCCCTCTATTGCTCAGATGTCTTTTGCTCGAGTCTTGCTGAACTGTTTCACCATTCATCCAGAGTCAGGTAAGCTTCCAGAGAGTCATTGTGGATTTACAGCCAGCCGTGGAACACCCTATGAAATGACCAAATGTATGAAAAAAGGCTGCGTTCTTGCAAATGCCCTCTTTGGCCACAATTTTTACAGCCATGTTCTTAAATGCCTTCAGTGATAGCAAGGCTGGCGTATCCATTAAATGACTGTAAGCTGCTCAAACCTCCAAGACTGCCAAAACCAAGGTGTAGATCATGTGATACGAGACTTCACATACAGTCAGCGATGTCAGAACCACGGAGGCAACGGGGGCAACTGCCCCCTTGACCTAGAATAAGGGAGCAAAGGGGGGCAGGAAGAGCCCATTTGAAAGTTGGGGCGGACGGGGGCAGCGGGTGCCTTTTTGAAAGTTGAGGGCAGACCGGGGCAGGAGGTGCCCATTTAAAAGTTATATGAAATTATAGGTCATTCTTGAAGCTTGTAGATAAACAAAAATCCACTCACTCACAAATCATACATAGAAGATGTAATATACATTTAGTATCTACAGTGTATTTGACACAATTTAAAACAGGTCATTCACCAGCTGGGGCCTGACACTGAGGGCCGTGGTGGAAGGATGGGCAATTGCCAACACTGGTCTGGCTCCCAAACCTCAAACCCATAGGCAGGATTTGCTGAAATTTACTGAAAAGTCAAAAGTGGAAGGTGGGGAAAAATCACAAAATCACACTAATAGATACAAACAAATCACCATACAAAAGGATTCATTTGGAACAAAAGTTGGGGTGGGGCAAGTGCCCCTTTGCTACCTCAAAATCCTGCCTATGCTTAAACCATATGTATAGGAACAGGGCCAGGCATGTGCCCCCAATTTTCTGAAAACTAACAAAAGTGCCTAATTTGAAAATAAAAAGTGCCCTCAATTACTGACAAAAAGTGCCCTCACTTGATTTTCTGCCCCCCTTGCCCCGAGTTCCTTCCGACTCCCCTGCATACAATATCTTGGCAGCACTCTATCCACAGCCATTCACATTGACGACGAGGTTAACAAAAGGATTGCCAAAGCAAGCCTCTTGTTTTTTAAGGCCTCATTTATCAGTAGGAGCATCAGTCTACAGACAAAGATCAAGGTCTACATTTATTTTTTTCAAGTTTTTTTTTTTTTAAATCTCACCTTGAAATTCATATATATTTCTGAGGGTTTTCCTTATTTGTTTCAAATAGGCATTGAAACTAAAATATCATTGCAGTTAATAACATGCGTATATCACTAAATCGAACACTGCGCGTGCATGCAAATAATGACAATTGGGCATAGAAGGTAAAACTTGTGAACGTGGCGTGACAAGAAAACAATATCTTATTAAGATTATTTTGAAAATTCTAAATATGTAAAATGGCAAATGTTGTTTGTTTGTTTGTTTAATGAGGGCTTAACGGCACGATGACAGTGAGGGTCAAATTGTGCCTGAGAGATTAGATCAATCCAGAGCTAGGAAGGAAAGAGACCAGGGGGAGCTTGAGAGAAACACGAGAACTAAAAGCCAGAAAGCTGGGATTGAATGAGGAGGTGCACGGGTAAAGAAAAAAAAAAGTAGAGAGAGGGGGGTGGGCAAGGAGGACTAAATATGGTTGTAGAGGGAAGCATGATGAAGGAGATAATTTCATCCAGAGGGTTTTTCTGGAAGGGCTCAGCTATTGAGTTGTGGGGAGCAAGGGAACATCTGGGAAGGTTGTACAGGGGGCAAGCAAGGAGAAAGTGATGGACTGTGAACAATGGCAATTGTTGCAGAGGGGTTAGGGGGAGCCAATAAGGATGTGGGAGTGAGTGAGGTGGGTGTGACCTACAATATTTTAAGACATGTAATGTGAATGTTGTTTACTTTGTATTTCCTCATCTAATTTCTGGGGGTTACGTTTATCAAGTTATATGCTGTTACACATGCATTTCTCTTCCCATCTCTTCTCCTATAAGGGTGTTTCAGCTGATGTCACAAGGTCACATGACTTTTTTTACACCTCCATTTTGTAGGTCAAAACCATTGTCATATGCTGTCTTAAATAGACTGACATACATTTGCATGTTGTTAAATAAGATTATTTCTGGAATCTTGCTGTGCCGTTGGTTGAACTAATAGATGTGTTTGGGGAATAAAAGACATTTTCTTGATTTCCATCTGATCTTGATCGACGTTCAAAGTAGGTTTCTGCTGTATGCCGCAACGGCTTCAACCTACAGTTCACACAAGGATTTGCAGCAAGCACTTTATATCAAGTGTGTAGGCTTTGTCTGAGTATAACGAACAATCAGCTGGCGTTAACGTTATCGTATACCCTGTGAAAATATAAAACTTAATGAAAATATGAAGTAAAACCGGAACGAACAAAAAATTGCAATTAGTAAAATTCATTAGACTGGTACTGGTACATGTAGGTTAGCATGTAGTTAGTATGTTTGATGTATGTGTGATGTGACTGAGCTGTGTAAAGACGCGTGAAACGCAATGACACTGTTACCCTGCAAAATGGAGTCCAGTTTGAGTCACGCAATAAAATATCTTTATATTCGTCATGAGTCATAAAATATCTTAGTTTTTAATGAGAACATTGAAAAATTAAAGATTGGCCTATTACTTAGATATTCTAAACTTTATTTAAATATAAATGTGTATATGAGGAATATAATTTGTCATATCATAGACGGGATTATGGAGTACAAAAGACCATCCCCACTCCGCATTTTCCATTTGTATCTTTTTTATATTGGTGACTAGGCCTATATGGTTTTATGTTCTGATTCCCACCCCCCCCCTTCTTTATCCCCCCTTTATATAAGATTATTATTTTCTTGCAAAATTTTGACAAATCTTAATCAAATTGTGGTAAGAAAATTGGAGGCAAACTGTTGTGTGTAGTGTTGTGTGAAGTTGCCAGTGCACTCGTATGAATGATACACACACTAAAACCTAAAAAAAATACCAGATTGCATACTAGTTTGTAAGTCACGCGAAAGATCTTCCGCGCACATTTTCTGATCTACATGTTCAATTTAGGAAGAATCGGTACACAATGTTCAGTTTGTGTTCAATTAATGCAACCCACACCCCTTACGCAAAGTGTTAATAGGCGTGCAATCACCAAGCTACATTCATATTTTATTACGTGCACACTTAACAAACTATGCAATATGGATTGTGTATGCTTTTCCAAAAGTAGGGATGTGCGAAGTGATTGGCATGTCATATTGTGCGGTGTCTCACCCAGTATTGCCTACATGTAGCAAGTACATGCAGCGCATACTACTGAGTGAGGTGTTTATCTCTAATACTAGGGTTCAGGGAAAGCAATGCAGAAAATTATTAGTGGAACTGGTATAAACCCCTGTAAAGGTGTACCTGCCCAGGAACCGAAATCTTTCAGATCCGTTTTCCAGCCAAATCGTGGAAGCACGAAGACTCTAAACACTTCTTCTGCACCCAAAGCTACCGAAATAGTTCGCTTTACTACAAAGTAGGCTCCCAGTAACGCAAGGCCTTCTGTGTACAGCTGGAAAGAACGCGATATCTGGTTAAAAATGAGGTGAAAACTATCCCCAAGTGCTGCCATTTTTGAGGGTGCACCAAAGCACCGCGAGATTCCTCGGGCTTTGAATTGAGGCCCCTCAGTTTGTCAGTGTTACTGTTAAGGACAACATTTTCAGAAAATAACTGATCAAACCACTGTCAGAGCAGTGCCTGTCTAAGCGGGGGAAGGGGATCAAAAATCTTTAAATTTGGACCTGAATCTACTGATCTACAGCATAAAAACCGAAAACATTCAGATACGGAAGGTGAATAGGCTATCAGGGCCAAGCCCCCACACCCACCCCCAAAAACTTGTAAAGCAACGCGAAGGTCTTTCTTTACCTTCTTGTTCGATGGGGGAATTGCCAACATTTGGTCTTGGCAAGGGGTGTAGAAAGGTTTATTTCACGGTGGGGAAAGAGCTCGAAATTCTTCCTGGTTATACAAATTGCACTGATTAAATGAGTTTCCATGAAATGTTGCTGCAAATCAGAGATCAATTTTGAAGTGTCAGTGTGGGTGAAGAGGATGGTAGGGGGAGGGGGATGGGGAGGCCAAAGAAGTAAATGACAAAAATAAAAAGCGCCATCACCTGATTACATTCATATTTGTACACTAACTCTCAATAGGCGTGGGTGTATGAAGGGTCACCTTTCAGGGGAAGGAGAGGGCAAGAACTATTGGGAAATTTCCTCCTTTTTCTGGATATTTTCTTCATCTTAGGGCACTTTTCTTAATATTTCGGGTATTTGTTTGTTCTTTAAGGGAAATTTTTAGCTGAAAATTGATTGTTCATTAGAAAAAATTAGAGAAGTTTGTTCGATTCTCTGGAAATTTTGTGCACTTTCTTTGGAATTCACCCACAATTTTTTGAAATTTTTGTTAATTCTCGGGAAGTTTCCTTCAATTTGGACCATTTACACTAATTATGGGAAATTTCGTTTAATTTTAGACATTCTTTTTTTAGCGGGGGAGAAAATCTATTTTTTGGGAAATTTGTAGACAAAGTTGATCAAAATTTCAAATAACTTTACCAAATATGTTTTCAATTTCACCTTCATTTTCGAGAAATTTTGTTTGATTTTAGGGAAATATTAAAAGTCCGAAAATGGAAGTTTACCATGAAATTAGAGTAAGTATGTTTTTTTGTAAAAATTCCAGCATTTAGGGCTCATGCTAAAAACTTTCTTTTTATATTTGTTAACATTTCCTTCATTAATATTCTTTTAGAAAAGCTATCATGGGTGTGGGTTCAGTTTTGAAGATGTAAATATAATTTTCAGGTTGGAAGGATATATGTTTGATAGAAAATGCATTAACCAGTAAACACTTGCTACTTGTGACTCTTCCTATCTGCATAAGATGGGTGTGTCGGTACCAAATTACCTACCATACATCTAGGTTGGTCATGTGATGCCTAAAATATTTTCTGGACGTTATAGATGAGCAGCTTTTAAAATTTATGGCTAATTTAGTTTTAGTCCAATACCGGTATGTGTTGCGGACATAAAACGCATATAACAATCGTGCTAACTGGTTAATCAAGTATAACGATTTTTTAGTTCAACACATTTGAAGAAAGCGCCCCTTGAAAGATGGACGGGATGAAACTGTCAGTGTCATTTTCATCCTGTTCGAAGGACACTCTTTAACAGCTGAACTGAACAGGGAAGTGCCATCTAAATCCCAATCATTTGGCCATACAGGTAGTTGAGACAACTCAACAAAAAATGCTGTAATTTTATAAACAAAATAATATTTGAACATCAAGGAGTTCTTGCTTGGATCATTTATACCCTGAAAACTGGTTTAATTCAATTAGTGCAGAAATTGTAAAAATAGAATCAATTTCAGAAGCGTAATTCTGAGTGACTTTCAAAATCTTGCCAACCATTAGCGTAAACCCTTGACACCATTTTGATAAACAATCCTGCGGTTAACGCAATTTCCATTCATCAGTGCAATATACGCGTAAGGAATCTTTGTGTCTAGAGGTCAGGAGGGAATTATGCACCATCGAGCATACTTACGTAAAGCAAACGCGTGCAGTGCGAAAAGTATTTTCCAAAGATAATGGTAGGCAATAGCAATTACGAGATATTCATACACATAAACTCATACTTCTTTGAATATGACTCAATGAAATTATATATTAGTTACTTATGAATATTTAAGAAATACACTTTACAAGTTTCTTCATGCCCAAAACTCCAAAGACATAGCACATATTGATGTTATTCAAATACAAACTCACCTCCCTTTGCCGTTATACGGGAAGAAAGTTTTATTGTTGGAATGCTGCTCTTAATATTTCTTAATTTCGAAATGAATTTACGTGGAAATACGAAATATAGCGTCAATTTCAATGTTTAAAGTTTGAATCTTCTAAGATTTTGTCCAAACAAAACAAATTTCACATATTTCACACCTTTTAGAGGGAAAATTTTGTTAAAACGTGAAGTGGAAAAATTTGAAATAGACTGGAAACTGCAAACCGCCACATGCGGTTACTGAAATGCCACAGGCACAGGAAATCAGGATGGGGTTCTGTTCAAGGAGCGAGTTCTGTAATGTTGAACTTATATATCATTAATTGATTACACCCTTAAACTATCAAATGTCTTTGCAGTTAATACGAGTACTGATCAAATTTGTTTTATCATGTGAGGAACGTGGCTTGGGGTGAACCAATCATGTAGAATGTCTATGTGAAAACTTATTGTATTATGTTTTCAAGGTAATGATATTTTATTGCAAAAACTGTTCTCATGATCTTGGGCCTCTATCCCTGCCACAGAACATCTAGACACATGCATCCTGCATCTTCTCCTTTCCTAGCAATTGTCAACCAATCAATTGTCACCAAAGTATGTCACTTCTTGCTGTGAAGGACGCCTTGATGTGTGTCTTCGTGCATTTCAGTCCATAGTTTTTGCTTACACATCAGAATTATAAGTCTCCTCATATTTTAAGTGCTTGAATGTGTCTGGATGGTTTGTACTATAGATGTATAGCTGATCTGTCATGACTGCATGATGTGTTTCTAATAAAGCTACACAGATTAATCAAAGATCTTCCACATGGAAGCTCTTTAGAATTATTTAAGGTATCAATGTAAAAGTTGTATGCTGTGTGAGACTCAAATAAGCCGATACGAGATTTTCAGCGTTGAACAATATTTACATCTGAACTTCAACAAATGCACGCTGACACCAGTTCATCAACAGACTATTCTTCAAAGTATATATTTTGCGACAAATACAGCAACGCAAGTACATTAAAGAAAGTAACAGTCAAGAAAAGCTTGTACAGTGTTTTAAATTTACGCGCAGATTTCACAGTACAAGATGCTGCAACGAGAATGATAGTTGCAGATTAGTGGACAGATTAACAGATGAAGCTGGACGAACAAATTGTGGTTCTTACATCACGTGACATCTTTGCTGCTGAAGCACATTATCATAGGCCCTGCTACATCTCTTATACCAGGACCTGGCATAGATTCGGGCAAGCACGTGGTGAAGATAAGGGGGAGAGTAACGAGACCAAAATTATATAATACTGCTGAGTCTTCATACTATGAATTATTGTTTGTCTATGCCGGAGAAGCCTGAGAGCTTTTAAAAGACCGCGTGTTGTTATAATGACGGAGCTCTGTCTACATGCATGTTGAGGGTATGACCAACATCAAATCTCACACAAAAAACACGTACTGCAAAATCTAGAGGTTGAATTTAGTGATAGCCTGTTAATTTGTACAGGTGGCAGGTGTAGACTTTTGATATTGCCTGAAAATCTGTCGATGGAGACGTTGACACTGGACTTCATAGAAATACGGCAACAGTTTGAGGAACGTTACAATATGGATATAGTCAGAGATGGTTTTTCCAGCAGCAATTTTGCGTTAAAGCAAAGAAATAAGAGGTTTGCGCTGTGAACAGCCCTGGCCATCTTGGCCAGAAGAATTTAACGAAACATAAGTGGATCTACCGGCTTCCCTCAAATTGTTTCTGACTACATTTCTTACTGGAAATTCACAAATGTTTGAAAGTGACCGGTCACGCGTGCAGAAAATAGTATGGTCATTAGCTCAAGATATAATTTATGGAACAACATTAGGACAGATGAACACCTCAAAGCATATTCTACTAGCATGGGCCGTAAAACGCTGACAGGATATGTAGAACTCATCAAATTTGTCAATTGTCCCGTACATGACATTTCTTATACAAATCTGGAAGAAATAGACACAGCTCTCTGCCTAAAAAGTTACACACACAGGAAAGACAAAGTTGTCCTTCCTTCAAGTACATTTCCAAAAGTTCCTACCGTTCTAGCTTTTGACAATATTGATCATCAAAAAAAAACCCTAGTGAATCTGGAACATCTCACCGGGTAAACAGGTGAATGACATCGTTGTATAACGACAGGTTTCAACGGCTAAATTTCCAAGGAACCGTGAAGAGTTATCAAGAGATAAGAGACGAACCCTTCCAGACAAGGTCTTATGTCGTTCCTCACTATGATTATGGGGATACAAGAGTCCACCATCCATCACATCGATACAACCTAGTCCTCTAGAGGCCAAGGAGGCTAGCTTAGCAAAGCGTGAAAATATTGCACTGTCGTTGATGCTCCTTGAAGATTGTGCATCTAATAAGCAGAAAATCAGCTCTTGGACTGGATTCAAGATACAGACAAGAAAAAACAGGGCTCTCCAAATTGACACTGTCAGTATACTTAGCCAAAATCAATAAACCTGCCACTCAAATGTCATCTGTCAAACGTATTTTGCAACAAACGAAGCACATCATTAATTCACTTGAATTGTCAGATATTGTCTGCGTGTTTGATCAAGCCCTATACGCCAAAGCTGCTGAAATTGTCCGAAGCAGTCAGGATTGGTTTGCTGGCATTGTGCTGCCGATGGGTACATTTCACATCATGTGTAACCTACTTCCCATTATCAGAAAACGGTTTAGAGATGCTGGGCTACGTGGTATTGTTGTTGAATTGGGTGTGATTGCATTTTTCGTGGTGTATGAATCCATAAAATTATATATGAAGGACTACTTTGCATTTTGTGGTCAAGATTCCTGGAATGGATAAACAAAAATCATCCTGATGATTTATTCAAACTGACGGAAACAGCTCAACTTGCAAGACAATTAAGTGATACAAAAGATCACTCGTCGTTTGCTGAATTCTTAGAAAATAAATCTTGCATAGTGATTCTGAACTGTTTTGATGGGTATCAGCAACTTTTGCGAAATGACAATCGGCCGTTAGCATCATTTTGGATGTCGTATCTAGATATCGTTGAGCTTCTTCTTGCGTTGGTGCGAGCATCACGAGAGGGAAATTGGCCACGGCACTTCCATACGCGCAATGATTCCATGGTGCTTCACGCATGATAAGATTAATTATGCACGATATCTTTCTGTGTACCATGCACAAATGTCAAAGCTCCAAGACGATCATCCTGAAATTTACCAGCAACAAATGGATGACCGTTTTAGTGTTCAGTTGATTGCACACAATACATTTGGCAGCATACCAATCGATCAAACTGTTCAAGAGACAGTAAACAAGGATACCCAAACAGCTGGTGGAACAAAGGGCTTTAGTCTCAAGACAAGTGCAGTCTCTAAATACTATCTATCAGCAGAGCACAGAAACATGTGTCTAAGACAGCTCCGCAACATTATAGCCACTCAATGTAACGACACCAGACATCCAGATTTCGGATCAACGCGCATTTAAAGAGATGAAAGAGATATTATATCTGTTGTTGAACTTCTGGAAAGCTGCTGTATTAAATTTGTGGATCCAAGGTGCAACAGTCTTGTAAGTGTGTCAACTGGTATTTCTGCATCAAGAGCAGTTGCAAAGATCTATCTAAAGCCAAAGAAAACGGAGAAGAGGCATATACAAGTTTCGTAAATTCCAGATTAGAAACTGGTTCCTCATTCTACGATCGACTGAGCAAGTTCGATTAAAGACCTTTACTCATTTGCAAACAAAAAAGAAGACAAACTCAAAAAACAAAGAAACGGTATTGATAGCTAGTCATCGACTGT